>JAMZEH010000025.1:867500-1102500 GCA_024699665.1 Ostrea denselamellosa
GACGACCATCTGAAATGTTTGTTAATCAATGTCATGTCGCCTTCGTGCCATCACTGCTAATAAAGGTCATGCCCGGTACTAGAGAACAAAACCACATTTTTGACGCACCCCTCATTCATTTCAACTGTAGTCTCTTTGTGAATAAAGTGATGTTCAAAATCAAACAATAGTGTTCAGTTAACATAGCTTATAATATACCTCTATGAATTTGTTTATTAGATATATGAACAAATTCATAATACATAAAATTATCAAGTGTTGTGTTTTTAAAGTCCATCAGTATATATTGAGAATTCAAACTAGAGAATTATGAATTAGGTATTAAGTATATTGAGAATTCAAACTAGAGAATTATGAATTAGGTATTAAGTATATTGAGATTTTGAACTAGAGAATTATGAATCATGGGAATATTTTGTATCAGTGTAGATGACTCACAATCTTTCAAAGTGTAAAATTTAAGCTTTACCAATTCACTGAACCATGATAGTTTGGAATTTTTGGCCGACTGGTCAGGTTTTGTGAAATTTTGACCCGACTGGTCAGGTTTCGTGAATTTTTATTACCCCATATTCGGATTGTTTGATTGATTGATTGTTTGTTTTCTGCCACAGTCAACAATTTTTCAGTTATCTGGTGGCGTCCAGTTTTTGTAAGTGGAGGAGAGAACCAGATACAATGTATCTGGCAAGAGGCCACTGACCTTCCGAAAGTAAACTGGCAAACTTTCTCACATATAGTGGCGCGAGCGGGATTCAAACCCACTCCGACTAGAGGTGAGAGGCTTGTTATTTTGAGCGTATATTTGGAAAATTTGGGACATTTAATTTTTTGTCTTTTTTGTCTGCAAAATCTGTAGCCTTGGTCATAACTTTTGAATGCTTGCCATCATAGGGCTTTTTAACTTCGCTTGTATATTCCTTGTGTCAAAAGCCTTTCTTTTTGTACCAACATGTTTGATCTCATGACCTTGACTTTGACATTTAGCCAGTTAGGGCATCAGTGTTTCGCATCGCTGTTTACAAACACATCTGGTTTTTACTCTTTTTGCTATTAGTTTAGAATATATGTACATTCAATAACCAAAATTTAGTTCTATAAATACTTTAATGTGAAAATGGGGGACAATGTTATGTGGGGATATGCTAAAAAATTGATATCTGGCAAATGTAACCCATGGAAACAGATTTCAGAGGAATTGAATTAAAATAACACACAAAAAATGAAATTCGTGAGAAGAGTTGAGGAGGGAGCATTATAGAAAGAACTTCCAAGGACAAGAATTATTAGTAACAATGCTTAAAATTATACCTGCAACCCAGATAGGTGTTCCTATAACAAAGTGAAACTAAATATAAATTTTTTTCATTTATTTTTAGAAGCAAGCTGTAGCATGCTCACGCAATATTTTGCTTGTCGTAAGAGGTGACTAAATGGGGCGATCCTTCGGATGAGATCGCAAAATCTGAGGCCCCGTGTCACAGCAGGTGTGGCACGTTAAAGATCCCACCCTGCTCAAAGGCCATAAGCACCAAACTTAGGCCAAAATTTTGCAGGCCCTTTATCGGCTATGGTGACGTCTCCATATGCGTGAAAAACTTGAGGCGGAATGTTAAACAGTATCAATCAATCGGATAAAATTTATCCAAATTATTTTGTGTAATGAATAAAAACTGTGTGTATTTCTACATGTAATAAAGTTGAGGTGTTGAAATTTAAAGTTTTGCCGCAGTTGTAGCAAAATATTTCAATTTTGGTGCAAATTCAATAACTAAAAATCCTATATGGGGTGAAGGGGATTAGGTAGTACACAGACACAATGTCTTAACAGACACAATGTCTTAACAGGTACAATGTCTAAGCAGGTACAACATCTTAACAGGTACAACGTCTTAACAGGTACAATGTCTTAACAGTACAATGTCTTAACAGTGCAATGTCTAACAGGTACAATGTCTTAACATACTAAGCTAATCAGAGAGAGGTGGAATTTTAAAATGGCAAAAGTCATATTCCTGAATTTATTTTTGTATCTATCCAGTGGTGTATTTCACATCAGAAACTTATGAAATGCTATTGTGTAGACCCTCACAGAGGTCGATCCACACAGAATATATATAAGCTAGGTTAAACTGGATGCTAAAAGTCAGCTTGTACATGCACAAGTTTATGTTTTCACTAAATGCAATTGGAACGTCATTCTGTCTTTTCCATCAAGTCAAAAGAAACTTTTTGAGTTGACGGAAATGGTTGAGCAATATTCCATTTGCTCTGGAGCTTGATGATGCAACCTTTATTTATAGATCTAACAGGATACCACATGACCATACACCTAGGGAGAAGTCAGTTTATGCATGTAAAAGTACACATATATTGAAATGAGCAATATATCATACACAAGAAAACTGAAAAAAAAAGTGTTTTGTGTGGTTTGTGAAATAGTGTTTTGCTCTTAATAAGAAACAATTATGTGGTGGAATCTGATTTATTCATTTGTACAAATATATTGTCTTTATATAATATATTCACCTCAGAAATGCTAAACAAAGAAAGTGATACATGTTGTTCATTTATCTTCAAGTTGACATCATTTATGAAGTTGCACTGACCTTCTTGAATTGAAAGAAAATTTCTAACTTGTGAGTATCAATATTTTGTTGCCAGATCAAGGCATTTTTTGCCAGATTAAGGCATTTTGTTGCCAGATCAAGGCATTTTTTGCCAGATTAAGGCAAAAATGCCAGATTAAGGCATTTTTTGCCAGATTAAGGCATTTTGTTGCCAGATCAAGGCATTTTATTTTGCCAGATCAAGGCATTTTATTTTGTTAGAGTAAGGCATTTTTTTTGCTAGATTAAGGCAATTTTTTTGCCTGATTTATATCACCGGATTATTTGAAAGTCAATGATCATTTGTTAAAGTCCAAATCAAATACAAGGTTGGCTCTTAATTCTGAGGTTAAAAGTCACAGCTACGAATATTTCATATCGATTAGGATTATACATCATTACAGCTCTAGCATTAAGACTTTTAGATGAAATATTTGCATGTTTCAAGAGTTAAAAAATAGATCTGTATTAAAACACAGTTTTACTTCAGCCCAAATGACAACTTTTTGTTAAAAGCACAACTGCAACAGTGTTGTTCCCCCTTTAAAACAAAATTTTGTGACAACAGTTACCATACGTAATCACAGCATCGTGAGTGAAAGAAAACAGACGAATGAATTCCTGAGATAAGCTACTAGTGTGTAAAGATGAGTATGGAATCATATTTGACAGTAGCACTTTTGGAACCCTCCAGTGATTACAAGATGATGTTATTTAATGAGGCATGCACCTGTTCTGTGCAGGAAAATTTGGGGGGGGGGGGGGTGGAAGGGGCTCACATGTCTGTCAAATTTCCACATAACAATGGGAGTATGTGATTCCATTGTAAACAGCTCTGAGGTCTGTGTAAACTTAGCAAATGATATTAGCTATCAGGATGTAAACATTGTAAAAATCTCCTCTCTTGCCATGGGCGGAATAATGTTGACCTATCACCTTATGATCTTTACTTATGTAGGGCATCTGTCTTTGAAGAACAATTTTTTGCATCGTCTTGAAACTGATGGATGTCTTCAATTTGTTATTCACGTAGAAAATTACCTATGACGCAGAGTGAGAAACGTTGATGCACAAAGCTGAGGAGTTATTTTGGTAAAATTAATTTTTATAACGATGGTATTTTTGGAACAATCTGTGATTTATTACAAACATCAGGTTTTAAGTATCGATTTTGGTATTTCCCTACTCTTAGTTTAGACTACTCTAGAGTCTGCTGTATACATTTATCAGACTGTGTACAGTACTCTAGGAAGTGATGTTTTGCATTAATAGTACTTTTCAATTAGACTCATTCTACCAGACAATAAGAACCCAATTCCTAGTTTTGCAGTGATAAAGTTTAACGAGATTGACAGTGGTACCTTCTAAATGCAAATTATACAATAATATTATATCAAGGTCTCTAGATTATTTGATACAGGGTAAAAGAGGGATGAACAGAGGAAATTAGGAGGGAGAGATGTTGAAAGGCAGAGAGAAGGAGAGGCACAGAGAGAGAGAGAGAGAGAGAGAGAGAGAGAGAGAGAGAGAGAGAGAGAGAGAGAGAGAGAGAGAGAGAGAGAGAGAGAGAGAGAGAGAGAGATGAGGAGGGATGAATGAAAGAGAAAAGAGAGGGAGGAGAATTCCTTTGTCTTCTATTTTCCATATGATACCAATGTATATTGAGTATAGACTTTCAATGTAAATATCCATATGATATCAATATATATTGGTATACTCTTACATGTAAATATTTCCATATGATGATATTATACAAATATAGCCCTTTCAATCGGTCGATCCATAGATATATCGACTTCACAGAAAAGCATATCAACCTCGCACGAATAGATATATCGACTTCACAGAAAAGCATATCAACCGAGCACGAAGTGCGAGGTTGATATGCTTTTCTGTGAAGTCGATATATCTATGGATCGACCGATTGAAAGGGCTACATTTGTTATATTATTTTCTTCATTAATAGTCGCAAAACGACCTTTTACTTCTACGTCTGCTGGCTTCGCTTCCATATTGTTTACATGTAGCTAATGACGTGACCCGGAAAGAGAATTTGATTGGTTGAAATGACATACGTCAGCGAATCATATGCATTGTTACACGTAGCAAATTTTCCCCAATCTATTATTAGAAAGTACAGGTCAATCCGAATTTTTTTAATGTTTATAATTAGAAAGACCTCGTCAATCCGCATTTCCATACTTTGACACGTGATATCAAACGAGCCAATGGTGAAGTACATTACAATACATTAAAATAATATTAGTGTGTATTGAGCATACACTTACATGTATATTTCATTTTACTCTCATTTCTGTCAGAATATTCCCAGCCTTTAAAATATACTAGATTTGTCAAGGTTCAAACAGCCATTGTTCACAACTGTACCACATTCCTGGGGAATGGCTATCATTACAATTTATAAAGATATGAAAGACAAAATCATTGGACATGTAAATATACCCATAGGATGGCATCAGTGTGAAAGGAGCATACACTTGGCAAAATTTAAATGGAAAAGGGAGCAGAAGGCTGGCAAAATGGTATTGGAGATGGAGGAAGAGAGGAGAGAGAGATGATGATGTAGAGAGAAGGGAAGCGAATGATGCAGGGAGAAAGAGAGTAGGTGGTGTCTGGTATGAAGATGATGCAGGGAGAAGGGGGAGATGATGTAAGGAGAAGTGAAGAAGGAGATGATGTAAAGAGAAGGAGAGCAGGAGATGGTTTAAAGAGTAGTGAAGCAGGAGATGGTTTAAAGAGAAGTGAAGCAGGAGATGGTTTAAGGAAAAGGGGAGTAGGAAATGATACAGGGAAAAGGGGAAGATGATGAATGGAGAAGGGAAGGGTATGATGCATGAAGGAGGGGAGCAGAAGATGATGTAAGGAAAAGGAGAGCAGGAGATGTCTGGTAGGGAGAAAGAGAGTAAGAGATGATGTAAGTAGAAAGGTAGCAGGGGATGGTAAAAGTGAAGCAGGTGATGATGAAGGGAGATGGAGAGCAAGAGATGATGTAGGGAGAAGGAGAGCAAGAGATGATGTAAGTAGAAAGGTAGCAGGAGATGATAAAAGTAGTCTAAGAAGTGAAGCAGGAGATGATGTATGAAGAAAGGGAGCAGGAGATGATGTATGAAGATAGGGAGCATAAGGGTGATATGAGGGAGAGATAGACCTTAATGTTTATGCTCCTACGTGAGACTGTATAGTGTACAGGAAACCAGAAAATACAGGGTATTTATAGAAGGAAATATGATGGTTTCATTGTAGCTAAAACGTAACTGCATTTCTAAGATCTATATATTTCACTGCATGTTTGTGTGTGCATCAGTTGCATCTCCCTATCAGCATTTGTCTACTCTGTGCGTGTGTAGATCTGTTTGGATCTGTCTCTCTTTGGATCTGTCTGCATCTCTCTCTCTCTCTCTCTCTCTCTCTCTCTCTCTCTCTCTCTCTCTCTCTCTCTCTCTCTCTCTCTCTCTCTCTCTCTCTCTCTCTCTGTGGATTTGTCTGCATCTCTCTCTCTGTGTCTGCATCTCTCTCTGTGTGGATGTCTGCATCTTTCTTTTTCTGTCTGTGTGTGGATCTGTCTACATCCATCTCTGTGTGTGGATCTGTCTGTATCTCTCTGTGTGTGGATGTGTCTGTATCTCTCTGTGTGTGGATCTGTCTGTATCTCTCTGTGTGTGGATCTGTCTGTATCTCTGTGTGTGTGTGGATCTGTCTGCGTCTCTCTCAGTGTGGATCTGTCTGTATCTCTCTGTGTGTGGATCTGTCTGCGTCTCTCTCAGTGTGGATCTGTCTGCATCTCTCTGTGTGTGGATCTGTCTGTATCTCTCTGTGTGTGGATCTGTCTGTATCTCTCTGTGTGTGGATGTGTCTGTATCTCTCTGTGTGTGGATCTGTCTGTATCTCTCTGTGTGTGGATCTGTCTGTATCTCTCTCTGTGTGTGGATCTGTCTGTATCTCTCTGTGTGTGGATCTGTCTGTATCTCTCTGTGTGTGGATGTGTCTGTATCTCTCTCTGTGTGGATCTGTCTGTATCTCTCTGTGTGTGGATCTGTCTGTATCTCTCTGTGTGTGGATCTGTCTGCGTCTCTCTCAGTGTGGATCTGTCTGTATCTCTCTGTGTGTGGATCTGTCTGCGTCTCTCTCAGTGTGGATCTGTCTGCATCTCTCTGTGTGTGGATCTGTCTGCATCTCTCTGTGTGTGGATCTGTCTGCGTCTCTCTCAGTGTGGATCTGTCTGCATCTCTGTGTGTGTGGATCTGTCTGCATCTCTGTGTGTGTGGATTTGTCTGTATCTCTGTGTGTGTGGATCTGTCTGTATCTCTCTGTGTGTGGATCTGTCTGCATCTCTCTGTGTGTGGATCTGTCTGTATCTCTCTGTGTGTGGATCTGTCTGCATCTCTCTGTGTGTGGATCTGTCTGCATCTCTCTCAGTGTGGATCTGTCTGTATCTCTCGGTGTGTGGATTTGTCTGTATCTCTCTGTGTGTGGATCTGTCTATATCTCTGTGTGTGTGGATCTGTCTGCATCTCTCTGTGTGTGGATCTGTCTGCATCTCTCTCAGTGTGGATCTGTCTGTATCTCTCGGTTGTGTGGATATGTCTGCATCACTCTGTGTGTGGATCTGTCTGTGTCTCTCTCAGTGTGGATCTGTCTGTATCTCTCTGTGTGTGGATCTGTCTGTATCTCTCTCAGTGTGGATCTGTCTGCATCTCTCTGTGTGTGGATCTGTCTGCATCTCTCTGTGTGTGGATTTGTCTGTATCTCTCTGTGTGTGGATCTGTCTGTATCTCTCTGTGTGTGGATATGTCTGCATCACTCTGTGTGTGGATCTGTCTGCGTCTCTCTCAGTGTGGATCTGTCTGTATCTCTCGGTGTGTGGATATGTCTGTGTCTCTCTCAGTGTGGATCTGTCTGCATCTCTCTGTGTGTGGATCTGTCTGCATCTCTCTGTGTGTGGATGTGTCTGCATCTCTCTGTGTGTGGATCTGTCTGCATCTCTCTCTGTGTGGATCTATCTACATCCATCTCTGTGTGTGGATCTTTCTACATCTGTCTCTCTTTGTGTATGGATCTGTTAGCATGCATCTCTCTCTCTCTCTCTCTCTCTCTCTCTCTCTCTCTCTCTCTCTCTCTCTCTCTCTCTCTCTCTCTCTCTCTCTCTCTCTCTCTCTCTCTCTCTCTCTCTCTCTCTCTGCATCATCAGTTTACATCTGTGTGTATCTATCTGCATCTCTCTCTCATGCCCTGTTCAAAATCAAATAGTTCCTTATATTGTATTTTAATATGGATGTATGGCAAGGCTTGTGTGTCTGTATCAACGGGCTGTTTATTGTGAACATAATTGTGCTTGTGATAACAGGAAACATGTACACTCCACTCTGTTCCTTCTTCCCTCATGCTCAGCAGGACTTTCACAGTTTGTGTCTAAGAATAGAAATTGTCAATACATAAGTTGTTGAGTGTCAACTACAGATCTTCCCTGTCTAAAAAAACTTGCAACTGAAGTTCTGCTGGATATTTTTCTAGGAAATTTGTGGGTTTTGTTGTATTTTAGAAAAGGTGCAGGCAGTGTGTGTTAGAAACCTCTCTATGTGTGCACTTTATTGGATCTGAGAAATCTTGTTACAGAAAAGGAACATCTTTATATTTCAAGAGTTTAAAAAAGTGACAGTCATATTTCAAGTGTATAAACACTGACCTTGGAGATGTCTTAGTCTGTGAGGTTTGTACATAAACTGTTGTTTTTTGTTTTCAAACTTCCATTTTATAAATGTCCTTGGACTACATTTCCTATACTGTTGATTGAAACGAGGCAGCAGAAAACAAATGGATGCATGCTTACAACAAGTAAAATCATCATGTTGGTATTATACATCCAGCTGTCAATTTACCTCCCATTTAATGCGTTTCATAGCCAGAGATCTTGTTACAGTTTTAGAGTTATTCCTCATTAATGTCTGATATACAATGTTGCTAGGCATCAATTTTGGCTCAGTGCTTACCCTTCAGGGTTCACATGAGACAGCTAGTTGTTCACCCTTCAGGGTTCACATGAGACAGCTAGTTGTTCACCCTTCAGGGTTCACATGAGACAGCTAGTTGTTCACCCCTTCAGGGTTCATATGAGACAGCTAGTTGTTCACCCTTCAGGGTTCATATGGGACAGCTAGTTGTTCACCCTTCAGGGTTCATATGAGACAGCTAGTTGTTCACCCTTCAGGGTTCATATGAGACAGTACTCAGCCTTCAGGGTTGGGGACTTGATATAACGTCCAATATTTCCTCTGGTAGTCATTGGATTCTCTATAAATCATGCACATGTGATAAACTTTTATGCTCCATCTATAAAGACTTACGAGTCGTGAACCTCGCTCGCCGCACTTGGCTGATTATGTCAAACTTCAGCTGCACGAAATTTCATGCCATATTGGATCTACTTTCACAAGCTTGTTTATGTCTGTGAGTCAACATCAAAGATAGCAATGGCTATTGTTTATCTTTCAGTTTGGAAGTTTTCTCATGTAATATAAGGGGTCTCCGTGGCCGAGTGGTTAGAGCATTGGTCTCAAAATCACAAAGCCTCTCACCTCTGTCGGCGCGTGTTCGAATCTCGGCCGTGGCGTTATGTGAGCAAGTTTGTCAGTTTACTTGCGGAAGGTCAGTGGTCTCTTCCCAGGTACATTGTATCTGGGTTCTCTCCTCCACCAACAAAAATTGGACTCCACCAGATAACTGAAAAATTGTTGAGTGTGGTGGAAAGCAATAAATAATCAATCAATCAATCATGTAATATATATTGGACAATTTTTGAACTGCAAACTGTGTTATTATGCGATAAATGCAAATCAAAGCCAATCGATGTGCCATTTTGTATTCATTTGTGTGTAAAATCTAATATTTTGTATTCATTTGTGTGTAAAATCTAATATTTTGTATTCATTTATTTTACTTGTGTTTACACGACGTCACAGGTCTTTATTTGTGTGGTTATGCAACGTCGAACATACATATGCATTATGACATAAAATAACAAAAGAAAAACAACAAATATTGCAACATTTAAATTGTAGTCAGCGTGTAGACATGCTATAAATGAGAATTGTTTCATTATGTAAATAAAATATATTAAGGAACACATGTCATACAGACATACTGTAAACACTCGTCAAAGGACGTCAGATTTACGTACTTGATTTCTATTGCGTTAGATTTTCCAAATGAGTAAAGAAGTGACCGTATCACAAAATGCACAGGCGATTATTATTAAAATATTAAATTCCATCATACAGCCGAGGTTAGCCAATTGTGTAATCTGAAGTTTAACACTTCTGTGAATTTACATGCCATACTTTCAAAACATATGCTTTTTAACTGTGTTAAATTATTAGACAACTTTTATTGATACCAAGGTATTTGAAAAAGCAACACTTAAACAGTTGATGTCCTTTTGTAAACGCTGATGTTCCTCGGGTTGAATATTCATTCTGGTCATGTGACTTTCATCGACAGATCATGAAACAAAGTGGTGATAATCCAAAATTTAGAGTCTTAAGACCCTCTGACTGTGTGTATAGAGTGACTGGAAACTATCGTTCATTTTAAACACTGTGTGATCCTCCCAGATATCCATGTACGTATGTTGGTGAAAAGTTTTCTCGAGTACCAAGAGATTTGGTGCGAAGTGAAGCAGGGAACCAAATCTCGTGGCGAGAGAAAAATTTAACATACTTAGTACGTTTCGCACGAGTAATTAAAGTCTTTGTGGTTCTGTTTAACCTATCATAAATCTTTTCTGTATTTTTTATTCTTAAAGCAAGATCATCAGAATTTATCTTGATTAGTGCAATTTTGTACTGACTGGTTTTGATTATTAGTACCCTCAAAGGAATTTTACCCATATTCAATGGCCAGGTGAGAGCCCATGGTGAGCAGTTTTCAAGAATAATTAGCTTTTTCTACTCATGTAAAATATCTTCATTCAAGTTTCAAGACTGTGTGTCATGTCTTTTCAAATGGATTTAAGTTAAAATTTACTAAGAACACCCTTTTGAACATTATCAAGGAGTATTTGTTTTTTGTTGTGTTTTTTGTTTTGGTTATGATCGAAAAGACCTTCACTCATTTTCTAAGACATCATTTATAGTTCTATATGTTAGATTTAAAGTAATAAATGTAAATAGTTTTTTATGTTAGATTTGACAGGTTGGATTACTGTAACTTGAGGGATTACTGTAATTTGGGGGATTACTGTAATTGGAGGGATTACTGTAACTGGAGGGATTACTGTAATTTGGGGGATTACTGTAATTTGAGGGATTACTGTAACTTGAGGGATTACTGTAATTTGAGGGATTACTGTAATTTGAGGGATTACTGTAACTTGGGGATTACTGTAATTTTGGTGATTACTGTAACTTGAGGGATTACTGTAATTTGAGGGATTACTGTAACTTGAGGGATTACTGTAACTTGAGGGATTACTGTAATTTGGGGGATCACTGTAACTTGAGGGATTACTGTAATTTGAGGGATTACTGCAATTTGAGGGATTACTGCAATTTGAGGGATTATTTGAGGGATTACTGTAATTTTAGGGATTACTGTAATTTGAGGGGTTACTGTAATTTGAGGGATTACTGTAATTTGATTGATTACTGTAATTTGAGGGATTACTTTATTCTGAGGGATCACTGTAATTTGAGGGGTTACTGTAATTTTCCCCATTTCACACTCCTATGTCAGAGCAAATTCCAAATTAATCTTATCTCCAATGTAGCAGAATGGGTGTACAGTTCATTTTTGTAGTGAAAATGCATATGGGCAAAAATAACATATGCCATAAATCACTTGATTGGTTGATTTTGTTTATCCTACTGTTACTGTACGACCGTGGACCTCTGAACACTGCATCAGGTACCATGCAGGGGGAGACATGTGTTGATGCATATTCCACTAGATTTTAAGGATGGAATCTTGTCATTATGAATTCAGACTGAATAAAAGATATGCACCATTTGTGTGTGTTAACTTTTAAATTATGTGGGTCATGAAGCCTAGCCATGCTTCATATGCCCCCACTATGGCAGCTAGGGCAACTAGTATTACCTTTTCCCATCATTTTCACAATTCAGTTTCCATTCATTATTTCTGCTACAGATGCACATATTCAACTGAAATTTATTGCATCATGAAAATACCCAAGCCATTTGTTGGCATTTTGAAACATTTGAAAGCCTTGGACTTAGAAACTTTCAAACAGTTCATAGTTTTTCTCAATATCTTAGTCATACATGGACATTTTTAATTGAAATATGGGATATATATAGATGTATCATGAGAATATGCAGGTCAAGTACTTCCATATATTATACAGGGCAATGCTACACTGTAGACCACATTTATTATCTGAGTATTACAACAATATAAACAAAACCCTGGATTTAAAGTTTATTGTCATTCCAACATATCTAGCTCTTGTTTACAGCTACAAATAGGGGAAAGAAATACATAACTTGGTGTGATTGATATTACAGAACTAAATGATCATTGTGCAGAATTTGAAAATTGCAGAGGAAATTCAATCTTAATATATCTGATTCAATTTGCCAGTGTCTGTTACAGATCTATAATTATGTCTTGTAAAAAGACAACAATGTGTTTATTTTTCTAATTATGCCACAAATTAGGGAAGAAAACGTGCAGTCAAACACTTGTCCATACATGGGAATGTTATGGTAGCATGGCGATTAGCAACATGCACACTCATTTAATTTTCAGTGCTGTGAGTCCTGGCCAAGTTCGATCATCATGTCAGTGGTTGTAGAGGAGAGAATACTGTGGTCATGGGCCATTTGCAGACATAAATTTCCTCAGGGTACTCTGGGTCACTTCGCACACCAATGTCCCCTTGTAGTCAAATATTACACGATTGGGTGACCAGCATTAATATCTCTAATGAGACTTGTTTATTAATTGTCATAAAACAAAGTATAATCCCTAAATCTGTACGATCAATTAATGTCTGTTTGAGCATATTTTTGAGATTTTCTGGCATGAAAAGATTGTTGCCTAAAACACAAAAGTCATGACACCTAGTTTTAGAGCTTTCACTTCGCTCAGTATAATGGAGAGTCACTGCATGGTGGGAATGATCGTCCGTGTGGAGAGAAGTGAGAAGTTACATTCTGATAAGACTGACATATCATACAAATCTCTCAATGAGTCCAATGAATATTTAGAAAAATTCATCCCTAAATGCATCAATTATATCAAATTGATAAATGATTTCCCTTATCATTGCTCTGAAGAGGTTCTAATTTCAAATGGAATTTGATTTCCTTGTTAAAAATAATTTGGACAGTAAAGTGGTTCTTCATGATAAACATGTTGAATAGTACAAGTGTTTAAGTCATTAAAAGGGGGCTATAGACTATGTAATGCAAGAAAAATGGAGGTGAGGTGTTGAGCAAACTGAATAATTATTATTAAAGGCAGTATCTGCATGCTTGCATAATAAATAAATTTCTGGTGTAGTTTTGAAAGCTATAAGGTACAGTAATTAATTCTGTACGCAAGAGAGAGAGAGAGAGAGAGAGAGAGAGAGAGAGAGAGAGAGAGAGAGAGAGAGAGAGAGAGAGAGAGAGAGAGAGAGAGATAAAGAGAGTTGAACAGATGCAGATTTGTAAGATTCAGAACTTTCCATGTTACTAGTGTTACACTAATTTGTTATTTGCGTTTTGTCAGATACATATATGGATAATTTCAATTTGTGTAGGGGGCCTCCGTGGCCGAGTGGTTAGAGCATCGGGCTCAAAATCACAAAGCCTCACACCTCTGTCGGCGCGTGTTCGAATCTCGGCCACGGCGTTATGTGAGCAAGTTTGCCAGTTTACTTGCGGAAGGTCAGTGGTCTCTTCCCAGGTACATTGTATCTGGGTTCTCTCCTCCACCAACAAAAACTGGATGCCACCAGATAACTGAAAAATTGTTGAGTGTGGCGGAAAGCAATAAATAATCAATCAATCAATCAATTTGTGTAGTTCTAAAAACAAAAAACAAAAAACAAAACAAAAAAACAAAAATTGTAGCCAAACCTGTAATTATCAATTAACTCATGTGTACCCTCAAGATCAAAGATCAGAGGGCAAGATCAAATATCAGAGGGTAAGATTGAATAACAGAGGGCAAGATTAAATATCATTGGGCAAGATCAAAGATCAGAGGGCAAGATCAAAGATCAAAGGGCCAGGTCAAATATCAGAGGGCAAGATCAAAGATCAGAGGGCAAGATCAAAGATCAGAGGGCTTAGATGTCATAGCTGAAGTTGGCCATATTTAAAGACAAATGTTTCATGAAGAAAGATTACTGTAGATTCCTTATTTTATGCGAGTACTTAATATCGTGAAATGACTTGTGCACGTTAAATTGTGAGAACGTAAATTTATGAGTGCTCTGTCAATTAAGAGTTTTTAGTACATGTATTATAACGACATAAAAATAAAAGTGAATAATTTTATTTTGTGAGTGACGCTTCTCATGAAATTGCACGATAATAAGTTCCTTGTGTATAATTAGGAATTTACCTTATATTCAACCTAATGTTTAGAGAAGAAATGGATGAAAATTGGTACTCTAGTCGTTACTTAGTAAATGTCTTTTCCTTGCAGAGTATCGTGATGGATTTCCTGTGCCATCTACGACTGATGACCTGAACACATTTGATGAAGAAGTTTTTGAGAGCTGCACACGAACTGTTGAAGTGCCACTGAAACCCAAAACTCAGCGTGCTTTGTCCATCCCAAACCTCAGTCATATCAGGTCAAAGTTATCTAGTCTTCAGCTGCCCTCAAAGCTCCACCTGCAAGGTAATCAGCCTGTCAGTAGAAATGTATAGGTATCTGCTGTTCTCAAAACTCCATATGAAAGTCAATCATCACAACATTTAGTATTAAAATTATCTGTTTTAATTCCAGACAAAGCACTATTAATTAAATTACCATATGTTCACTTTAAGTAAAGTCTCAAAGAATGCATTTAACATATAATTCTCATAGTATGACGTACTAATCTGATAGCATGACATGCTAATCTCATAACATGACATGCCAATCTCATAGAATGAGATACTAATCTCATGACATACTAATCTTATAGCATGGTATACTAATATACAAATCTCACTCACTTAATAATAGCATACAAATTTCATAGCTTGGCATTATACCAATCTGATAGGATAGCATGCAGATATCATAAACTTCTGATATAGCATAGAAATTTCACACAGCTTAGTGTACAAACATCAAACTATAGCATACAAATTTCAGCATAGCATGTTACAAATTTCATAACATACTAATCTCATAGTGCAGCATACAAATCTCATAGCATGACATACTAATCTCTAATATTCTATCAGAGGCCTCTGTGGCTGAGCAGTTAGAGCATCACACTCAAAATCACATGGCCTCTCACCTCTAGTCAGCTCAGGTTCGATTCTCGCTGGTGTTGATATAAGTGAAAAAGTTTGTCAGTTTACTTTCAGATGGTCGGTGGTCTCTTTCCAGGTACATTGTATCTGGGTTCTCTCCTCCACCTACAAAAACTGGATGCCACCAGATAACTGAAAAATTGTTGAGTGTGGCAGAAAACAACAAACAATAAACTATCATAGCATATCACAACATGGGAATATATAAGATAAACAAGATTGTAAAAAAGGGAGTAACAGAATTGTGCAATATTAGCCTTCAATATTAACCTTCAATATTAAGAATTGTTATGTACCATATTTGTGATATTGTTTAGGTCTGCGAAACAACTTACAAAATAAGTAATTAAATCTTTACATATTGTATTATCATTTTGCACGTACCTCATGTATATCCGATTGGTTTATTCAATCATGTGACTGGAGAGAGGTACGTTTACTATGGTGTTCTCGGAATACAATCACTGTATCTCATTTCTGTGGAACATATTCAAAATTTCCCACAATACCACAGTGACGTCATTACGTCTCATAAATCCAGAAATTTGTTGCAAATAAAAATTAATGTTGATTTGGTATAAACAGCAAATTTATTACATACATGAATTTTCAGGACAATATGAAACTTAATTTATCATATATACTTGGTAATGATAATGTGGATTTTGCATTGTGTGATACCAGATGATATCACAATAGTTGACATCAACGATTGATCCAAAAACCCACATCACATATCAAACTGGGGTGCAAAAATGCATATCAATCTGAAAATTACATAGTCATAAAAATCAGCGCATTAAAATTTTTACAATGGTAAATCAATATATGAGGGTTTTTACTGCAATATGTCAAACTTTTTACCATATTTTTACTGTAATTTTTAATCAAGTTAAATTTTTACCATTATAGTAAATCAATATGTAAATTTTTTTACCATAATAAATCTATGCATCAAGGTTTTTACCATAATGAATCTATGTATCAAGGTTTTTACCATAATGAATCTATGTATCAAGGTTTTTACCATACGAAATCCATGTGTCAAGGTTTTCATATTAGTTAGGTAATGTATTAGATAATCTTTTTACCCCTTATAATGCAATAAACTAACCTGTATGTGATAAAATTGAAAATTAAATGAATATTATATTGAATATGAAATTTGATGATAATTTTACCAAATCAACATAGTACTGAGGGATCAAATGCCCTTCCCAACATTATCATATGATAATGTATGAATAACATGTCATATATCCTTCTAGTCATCGGTGTATTCTATTGCTTAATTATGGCAGAAATTTCCACACCTCTATGGTGTGTGTACTTTTCCGTAATTCTACCCAAATTGTTTTAAGTTTTGCTAATTAATACAACAATAAAATTTATAATTTTATTTCATTATCATTAAAATTAATCAATGGCTGTTACAAACATAAATGTTTGAAGGATGTTTCACATTCAACCAAAAATCAACTGTCTACATTCAGAGACCAATACACATGTAGTAAGCAAATTAACAAGGTGATGCATTGCAGACCCTCGTCCATATGTGTTTTAATGTTTTGTTGGCCTGTGTGCGTTCTGGGCAGATCTACAGACAGTTGTACTGTGATGATGTCATCCATCAACATCAAACTAAATACTTGAAATATCTTTCAAAGTAGTCTCACTTTTTATGTCAACATTGAAAACATGCATTCCATTGTCGAAGCTGCAGTAACATAACAAAGAGACCTAATTTGTGCAGCTCAGTATTGGGAAACAATCAACTGTGTATTTTGGAACTGTTATGTTACATAGAACAGAAATGATGTTCTTGTTTTTGTGGAAGATGTGGCATCATATCCTCAGCTTGAAATATAAAACCCTCAGCTAACGGAGATTATTGCAACATCTTTGAAAAATGTGTACTTAATTTCTTTTATTGCCTGTTACTGAATTAAGAAGATTTTCATGGTACATTGAAGACTCTTCATTTTGACATCAGGGTAATTCTATTCACATTGAATTTTGATCATCAATTTCATTTTCATTTTCAATTCTCTCTTTTTTTTTTATCAGCAGGTTCTAGATAACGTTTTGTCCAACACACAAAATATGTTGCCCTGACCCTATGTATGTTATAATGCTACCTATGATATAGGTTTAACTGTCTATCTCAACATGTGGTGTGCAGGTGAAATCTGTATGTATATAAACTTTGGAAATATATATGATCGTGCACAATGTATTTAAATACCACTTACACTGTGTAATATTCCCTCCATAATTCAAATCTAAAAATAATTTATGAGCACCCCTTATCTCAAGTGTCTCTTCACTCTTCACTTAACTTTATTTTGCATATTTAAAAATTTAGGCTAAGCCTAAAAATAATTTTAAATTGGCATTAATTTGTTTACATATTTGTTAATTAATCAATGAATACCAAATGAGGATGTGTTAGTTCTGGAGTGACTTGTCATCATGTAGGCACCGACTAAATTGTATTGAAATGCAAGTTTACATGTTGAAAGTACCAAGGAATTTGTCAGAATGACAGTAAACGTGATATTTTTTTTCCTGTAGAATTCTTTCTGCAGTTAAAAACAAAATGAACCCAGTTATAGTTGAGTGGACAGCAGGTAAGATATGTTTATATCAGGTTACGGACTGGGAAATGCCGAACTACCTGATCGAATGAGATATCTCCCCTATAATTCTATCAGGAAGTTACATTCTATTATTACCATGGAAGACCAGCATTTAAATTTACAGAGTTTGGGTCTTTTGATAGATATTTCAAATAGACTGCAGAATGTACAAAGCATTTGCTTTATATATGTATGGTCTTATTTCACCAGGATTAATATTTAAAGGGCCTTTCAAGCTATTGAATTTTGATGTATCGTTGCTCTAAAATGTGAAGAAGAAAAAGTACCATTTACCAGTTGTGCATAACAGAAGCATGATTTTGTTATAAACCATGCTTAATGACACGTCTGATTGCACTCATTAGTTTGTTTAAATATTTAAGAAATAAATTTTATTTTTGAAAATTCATAAGGGTATAAACTATGACATTTTAAACGACCAGCATACTTCACGAAGCGAGCTAGCTTTTCATAAAAAGTTATAATGCCGTCATGAAGCATTGCAGTTCATACTCTCTTGTATTTTGATAAAAATGAAATTTATTTCGTATGTTTACATTCTTCTTTCATCTGTGTTGGAATTCCCTGCTGTTGAAATACATGTACAGTATTTATCATGATTCATACTTGCATTGCTCAGAAATGCATTGTATTCATGAGGAAATGAATATCAATACAATTTGTAAAGATATTGAATGCAGAAACAGTGAAAATGTAAATATTTTGAAATGAATTCTTGCATAGTATTGCTTATCCCAAAATTGAACTGAATTCATAAATAGTAATAGTATTAAGCAAATTACTGTCCAAAGATATTAGTCTAAAAAAAACAGTACTGATATATATTTGACATCAATGGACATGAATGAAACTCCTCAAAATTTTTTAAGCAAAAATTTAGCTCTAAAGTCTTTAAGGTTTAATGTTTTTTTAATATACCAATTGATTTTGCTATTTTAAGCAGTTGTGCATGCAAAGGCGGTCCTTTGAAATTTTAAGGTGGACATATTTTTATATCAAAGGTCGTAAAAATCGTATATATGATTACAAAAACAGTTATAGTAGTATCTTTATTATATTGGATTATTTTGTAGATAAAGATATGACAATGGTCTGAATTTTTTTGGATGATTTTTATCATCATTTTATTTTTTGTTTTAGAAAAGCCGTAAAATAAGGCTTAAAGTTACAGTTTATTAATTCCCCTGTGTTTTCCACAATTTTATGTAGGTAGGCATGTGCATATAGGTAGGTCATATATGCTGCATTTCATTGGGGGGGGGGGGGGGGGGGGGGCTAAAGATGTGAAGTAATGACATTCAAATAATGCAAGCTTGAGTGACCTTTAACACATTCATGACAGGGGAAAAAAAGCTAATTTGACTACCTTAAGACATAGGTTTTTTTAAAAATTTATTATTTATTTATTTATTATTATTATTTAATTTTTGTTTTTGGAAAAAGACTTGATAAATGTTTCTTACTTGAAATGAGAAAAAAAAAGAGTTTATTTTCTGAAGAAAAAAAAATAACAACGACATTTTTTGAGTCAATATGTAATTTTTTCCTGATCTCATTCTAAAAGAAGAAATATGGCATTAAATTATTCAGATTTATGTAGTTTGTTTGTAAACAATGAAACAATAAGCTTGACGGGTCCCTTGGTATGATTATCTTTATCATTGATTTATCAATTGCATTTATGAATCAAGAAAAAATAAATGTTCTGCCTTTTTTCAATGAATTAAGCTTAAAACAAATGAACAAATTCATGATAGCAGAAATTTAGCAGTCAGTTAATCATGAAACTTAATAGAGACTAATTATAATCATGACATCATGCATGAACGAAGAAGACACACAGGAGGTGCTCTGTGTCAGTCCTTAATTATCCACATGTATACAAAGGTGATGAGAAGTGAATTATATGACAGTGGAAATGTGTTTTATCACGCATGAATGTACTTGTTCCCATAGAACATCATTGTATATTATGACCTGATAACATCGCATATAAACACGGCTGAAAAGTTATAAGTAACGAGTGTTCCTATGTGTTAGGCTAATTTCTGTAATCTGTGGATTGTGTACATCCTTGTTATTTGCTCTTTAAGGACATAGTATATTAGCAAAAGGGAAACACATCTACCTAGACATACTGAGAGTTTTTCTGTCTGTGTATGGTTCACAAAACGGTCAGTCTCTTTTACAGTTTGATAAAAATATATGATATGTGCATGACATATCATGAACTCCATCGAGTCAAAGGATAATATATTTCAGTGGTAAAAGATTTAATTCTTTATGTGATATTACATGTATCAACAGAGATATTATTTGTGCACCTGGGCTATCAGATATTGTATAAGCTTCTTGTACCTGTACAACAGACTATTTGCATTACAAAAGGCAAGTTCTGTGTGTATTATTGCATGATCAAAACATGGAGAAAGTTTGGAGTTAAGTGTTGTTTAGAAAGATTTGCATTTTTTGCTGTGCAAGAAGGGAAAAATATAAAGATTGTGCATCTATTCATTTTAAATGAAAGCAAATGAAAACCAGTCTAAGGTGCAAATCACTCTACATTTGTCATCAGATTTTTTTCTCTCGTTCCACACAAACAAGGAAGTTTTATATTTGACATTTTTTCAACACGAAGTGGTATGAACATTGACCAATTTATTTCCAGACGTCTCGTAATTTTCATTGGAACTGTTGGTCCTCATGCAGCTGTAAAGGTACAAAGTGAGAATCTTGTTAACTTTACACTGTTTTGATGATATAATTATGGATTATGGGATTGATCTGCAGTATTGGCCAGTGGTTTGGGGTCTGAGTTGCAGCTGATTGGCTGCTCATTGAGTGTACCTAGCACTGTGATTTAGATACATCAATTGCTTAGAATGTTGATATTCAGGATTGAAAAAGAAAAAAAAAGGTTGAAAATTTCAACAGAAGGAATTTAAAGGCCACACACACCTGTCATGTGGAGAATTAAGTTATGAATGATTGATGTTGTAGGTTCAAATCCTCAGCGAGTCTAGTCAAATTTTATCTTTCTACAACTCATTTGAAAGCATATTCTCTCTATTTTTGTTATTAAAAGAAATCAAATATTTTGTAGTTTTAAAGAAAGTATCTATAATAATTTAAATCTATTGATTAATAATAACTAGATTCAAATTTCAAACAAATTACACAGTTAATATATCCAAATGAATTGTTATTCACTAGTTAAACTGTAAGGATTTTATGAAATCAGAATCTGTTAAAACTTTTATGAAATTTGATTGGAAAATCAGATATGAGATCAATACAATAAGTAGAATTGTTTTAGATGAATTGGAAAGAGGAAGTAAACTGACTAGAGTTTATCTGTTGGTTGGTGTTTTTGTCAATACGATATTATACGTGCGTCTTATTGATTTTCTGAAACAGTTTTAGTTTGTTTAACTTATCAAATCTTGTCATATAGGTCATGATTTGTATAGGATTGTCTCGTGTTATGATAAACAAAAAAAAAAAAAATAAAAGAAGGAAGCAGATCATAATAAATTAATAGGGGGAAGGAGGGGAGAGGTTGAACCACTGACCCTCAGAGGTAGCATATGTATTTGCTGCACTGTACTGATCTGAAATCACATGGAAGAATATTTATTTAGGTACCATTCTAAATCGTAGAGTATCAAAATTATTAGAAAAGATCTGATTTAAATCAAATTGTCTAGATACTGAAATATGTTGGATTCATGCATGCAATATTTACTGGATTGGCTGGGAGACGCCTGATCTCAGCGAGATTCATCTCGATTCATTGAGGTTGGATATTTAGACTGATATCTCTTCCAAAGAGGTGGTATATTAAGTCCACATATCCAGTCTCGAACGAATCTCGATGAGATTAGGAGACTCCCAGATTAAAGCAAAAGTCAAAAAATGTCTCATGACCATCAAGTCTCTTCAACATCTTTGTTCAGATCCTTTAGAATGAAAAATAAAAAAAGAAGTCTTATTTTAAGGATATCACATCCTGTTTGACTTTTATTGACCATGAAGACATGACTTGGATGATCAGCAAATTAGACACTTTATTAACATGCAGATTATTCTTGGACATAAAGATGTAATGTCTTGGATTATTAAATGATAAAATAGTGTTTTACTAAATGTTTATAGTTAATTTTGGCATTGAGAAATAAGCAGTAATTTGTTGGAATGATATGGCTAAAGGCATTCGTCTTCTTCAAAATGTGTTACGTTTGATGATCCCATTTGTTGTGTGACAGTTATATCATTTATTTTGCCAATTTGAAAATCATCACAAAGCAAAGAGCAAATATTCATATTGAAACATCTCTGCTTTGCAAGGTCAATGCTGAACACATATCTGTAGTCTTTGATATTTCCCCAATTTATATTAAATTGTATAAAGTCCAAGTGGCTTCAATAGGACTGTTTGATTCAGTGACTGATGGTATCAAAACAGAGAATTTTTGCAGGGATCATGTCACAAGTCATTTAGAGAACTGTTTCCTTCTTTAAGTTTGTCAGAGATGAAGGGCGGAGCTGAGTTTGAGTTCTTGCCTTAAGCCCCGCCCTGCATCTCTGACACAGTAGAAAATTCTAAATATTACTTTGAAGTTATATATTATATATTATGGTTGTTCTCAGTGGTTGTATGTGCGAGTGAAGTAGTGAGTTCTTGCCTTAAGCCCTGCCCTGCATCTCTGACACAGTAGAAAATTCTAAATATTACTTTGAAGTTATATATTATATATTATGGTTGTTCTCAGTGGTTGTATGTGCGAGTGAAGTTATATATTATGGTTGTTCTCAGTGGTTGTATGTGCGAGTGAAGTTATATATTATGGTTGTTCTCAGTGGTTGTATGTGCGAGTGAAGTTATATATTATGGTTGTTCTCAGTGGTTGTATGTGCGAGTGAAGTTATATATTATGGTTGTTCTCAGTGGTTGTATGTGCGAGTGAAGTTATATATTATGGTTGTTCAAGGGTTAAGGTCATTTTGGGTAATACACGAAAATCAAATGTGTTTTCTAAAAAAAATGTTGAAGTGCTATCAGCTGTTTTTGTTCTTTATTGTTGTAAATTCCCTGATTAAGAACATATATTGAACTACACATACCAAAATTTTATGAAAAAATTACTTTCTCAGTGGTTAACGCACTCACTCTCACCACTGCGGCCTGAGTTTGATCCTCTGGATCGGCAGTGGTTGTAAGTGAGAGGGTATTGTGGTCGCCCACTCGGACATGTGGGTATCCTCCGGGTACTCCGGTTTCCTCCCACATCAATGACCCCTTCACGCCAAAATCTGAGCCGACGAGAAGCATTATAAAGTTCAAACTACATGTACCATACATTTATAAGTAAATTACTTCCTGAATATATTCTTTCATGTATATTGCATGTATGTGAAATTGAAGATGATTATATAAGGTAACATACATCATGATCATATTAAAGCGAAAAGATATTAGAGACTGATCTTTAATACAGTATATTTTATTTTCAATTCAAAAAGTAAAAACTGGAGTTAAATATGGGATTGTTTCGTATGTGTGAAAAAAAAAATGTGTGGATGAAAAATGACCTCAGTTCTCCTTCATTGTGGAGGCTGATCTCTTGATTTGGGCCCAAAGCTATATTGCATGTATTTTTCAGGATAACCGATACAAGGCAATTTTGAAGGTCATCCTTTAAAAAAAAATGCAGTGATTAATTATTTTGCTGGTTTGACTTCTATATATACATGCACACACACACACACACACACATATATATATATATATATATACACACAACACACACACACACACACACACATATATATATACACAAAGTATAATTGAGAGAGAGAGAGAGAGGGATTAGTCACAGAGAAACAATCTCCTAAGGTCAAAATACAAATGATTCAGAAGTGCTTGATGTGAAAATGTGTCACTAGCCCTGTATGCTGTCACACTACTGTCGTCCCTCTGGTAATCACTGGTGTGCCGTAATTTATTGAAAACTTTTGTTAATACCTACAGGAGTTATTTCCCTTGACACAGTTTTCATTCCTTAATTCTTGATTTTGTGGGAGTCAAAACCTGCAATTGATAATATATATATATATATATATATATATATATATATATATATATATATAATGCTGCATATAGCATATATTTTAAATGGCCTCTTATTTAGTACAGGAGATATAACACTGATTATAAGACAATACACACTATAAATCTGTGATTGCTCATTAGTAAATAACGTTGTACCTATATAAAACTGCAATGTGTCACCAGTCATGTTTATGACTTGTCATTCACAATATGATGATCATGATTATCTGACTACAGATGGAAGACGTGTTACAGTCCCTGAGACAGACCTGTTGTCGTATTAACAACTGAAAGTACTCATTGATTGCACAGTTTGTATATGTATGATAAATGCAATATAAATCTGAACCATTAATAAACTGTATTTTGAAGGTCAATTCTATAATAGTTGGGAATCTATAGTGACAGATACACTTTAACAATTTGTTGCTCTGAGTAACATTGTGTTTTAGCAGTATATCTCTTACTCATGTGATAGTGTATCTCACGTACAGTGACTCTGATAGTAAACCTCAAACATGATACAACTGTGTACATATAGGTCTTATAATTACAGTAACTCTCACTCACACTTCTCATACAGTAGTCTTACAACTGTGTCTAGGAGCTCCAATGATTATGTACACTGGACAGTAACTCCTATGATTGTGTACATTAACTCCTATGATTGTGTACAGTAACTCCTATGATTGTGTACAGTAACTCCAATGATTGTGTACAGTAACTCCTATGATTGTGTACAGTAACTCCTTTGATTGTGTACAGTAACTCCTTTGATTGTGTACAGTAACTCCTATGATTGTGTACAGTAACGCCTATTATTGTATACAGTAACTCCTATTATTGTGTACAGTAACTCCTATGATTAACTTTGAGTAACTCGTTTGATTTCCTATCTGTGCTGGTTATTCAGTCGTACTTTTCTATACGTAGTCTACCCTGCTTGTAGATTGCCTTGGATGACCTTGCATGCTGTACGATGTTGCGGCTCTCTTTCTTGTCATCCAAATATTTCAGTTCTTAACACTTCAGGGTTCTCTACAGGCGTGTTCAGAAGGCGTTCGACCTCCAGTAATTGTACCTAGGTACCATATGTTTGTTTTCAGCTACGTTGTAGGAGGTACGGTGTGGTAACTATATTAGTAGCGAGTGTACTTAATACTTATGACTGTATAGATTTCAATTTAACCCAACTCCTCGCTTTACCTCAGCGGTAGAGCATTTGTTTTAAATTGTGATCAGGAGATCATGAGTTTGTGTCCCACTGAAATTGTCCCATAACCATGTCAAATTTAAGACATAAACATACAAGTAGTGATTGCTCCTTCACTAAATTCTTGGCATATAGAAGTGAGAATCACAGGTCTTTCAGATATAATATTAAAACAGGAGGTCCCACATTGTGGCAAACATTGGCAAGATAAATAACAATCACTGCTATGACCCTGAGCGCGAAGCATAGGTCTAACTTTGTGGTACAATCACCTACAACAGGTGATGTCTCAATATGAGTGAAAAATTCTCAAAGGGATGTAAAATAAACAAATCCAACTTGCAGTAATAATATACACGTTAACTAAATGAAATCCACTGCTTACCTGATAGTTTCCAGGTGGGTTATTATTTTGTTTACAAAGTAAAAAAAAAATTAATGAGGGCGTAATGCTTAAGATATGTAGATTCATTTTGTAATTTAACATTAAAATTGTGGATATCTTGTTCAGGTGAAATCTAATTGATTAATAAACATGTATATTAAGCACTTCTTTCCCGTGGAAATCATTTTATTCTTTTTGTTATTGAAAATTGACAAGACAGCAATATATATCATATATGATAAATATTGGAAAACAAATTTTTTTTTTTTGAAATGCTGCCCTCAAGTTTCACACACAAAGAAAAAAAACCAAAACTAAAATCAATATGAAGAGACTGAGTTAGTGAGTTTGTGTGTTAATGAGCCACAGAGTGGAATTCCTAGCAATGAAAATCAATACAGTGAAGTGTCATCAGCCCACTGTATGTAGGAATGTATACTTCCTGTGTGCTTAGTTAGGGGGCACCTGTTTCAGACTGAGGGTCAGGGAGAGGGCAGGCAATCTCCCTCCCCCTTCTCTCCACTGGGAGCTGGTTGTTAACAATGTGCATGTGGGGTAAGTGTGTGTGGGAACTGTAAAGGAGTCGCTGTGTAAGGATTGACTCATCCTGTGGTGTGGTAAGGCAGTGATTTAACGAGTGTGCTTAATGGTGAATACATGTGGTAACCTTGATGCATCTAAATTTTGTCTGTATTGGACTTTAAACATTTTCTGATTTATTTTTTTCTTCCTTTTCTAAATCAGTATTTTAAAAAACTAGATAAAAATAACCACATTGAATGACAACTTCTTAACATTGCTTTGAAATATGTCAAACGGTTCAATTGATTAATGCAGACAATAAATTAATAAAATAATGCTGAGTGATATGTATCATTCACTTTTGAAATTTCTTGTAATTTTCTTCTAATTAATTTTCTAATTGCAGCTCCTTCAAAGCCCAAGTTTCTGGATAAACTTTTCACCAATGTTGGACTAAGTAAGAAACTTCAAGGCCGAACACGCAATGGTTTAGTGATTCAAACTGTCACCACAGGTACAGCAGACTCCGAAAACCCTGAAGACGATCTTACGATTCCATTAGACAGAGATCTACTGCGATCAGTGAGTGAGCCCCAGACTGAGGTTAGCTCCCCTTGTGAGGAGACGATTCTCGAGAAAGCAACACAATCAACGCCAAACTCACCAAAGTTGTGTGGGATTGTGAAAAGGAGACTTTTAGAATACCAGGAGATTGGGACAAGAACTCGTGAGCACAGATTACGATCATCATCAACTCCCTCATCTCCATCTTTCAGAAAACGAGGATTTGTTCATCCAAATCATCAAACATTTTTTAACTCAAAGGGAGAGAACTCTCTCAGTGTTTTATGTTCAGGGCTGTCAAGAAATGAACAGTTTCGGCAGACCGTCATGTCTAAAGGTTACGTGAAAGCAGTGGTTGACCAAATAGATGGTCCTCATGGTGCAAATCAAAATGAGGAAAAGCCAAAAAACTCGAAATCTACTAACTCGGAGTGCGTAAAACCAGAGGAGGATAAAAATATTCTAGAAATTCCAAATGTGAAGCCCTCAGATGTTGTGAGAAATCAGAATTCTTCCAGACAATCTAAAAAGAATGTGGAAAAATTGGTGAAAAGTCCACCCCCTGTTCATAAGAAACCTTCAAAACCATCCCATTCTGACCATTCCAACTGTTCTTCTGGAGCAAATAGTCCTGTCCTATCACCAACCACGAAAAAGCATGTGTTCAACAGTAATCGCTGTTCTGGTTCCTCACATAAAAGCAGCTCTTCAGACAATGAACCTGTGACCTCTTCTCCTCGAACTTTACGTAAAAACAAAGAAATTGTCTCTGAAGAAGTTAAGGATGCATATGAGAATGTAAACATCACCGAAAACGAGAGTAAAAGTGACATAAGCAATAGTGTAAAATCCCTGAGTTCTGGTTGTTATAGCAATGGTGTATCATCTGTCGGACAGGAAACAGGTGGGGAGGAAGTCGAGACAGTGAATGAGGGACCCAGGCTCGGCCTCGACCCAGCTAAATTGTTTGATTCCAGTTGGTCAGATTCAGATGTGGGCAGCTTCAGTGATTTTGATAGTGACCTTGAGGAAGAACATCCGGTGAAGGCCCAAGAGGTTTATATCATTATGTCACTCGTCTATAAACCTACGACTGTAAAATTCATTTGATATACTGTAGAATGATTAATGCGTAGGTTAGAGTTTCAATAAGATATGAAATTTTCAGTTCTTTGTCTTCTAAAGGGAGTGGGCATGCACACTTCTTGTGATAAATAAATGAATGATGGACAAAATACATCCCACCCCCTAAACACGCTGACATACATGCACAGACACACAAGCTACACATGAGAATAAATGAATGGTTGATTTACACCTTATTTCACTACTAAACTAGGTTTATAATTACATCCCAAAATTTATTTTCTTCTCCAAATAAAGGTTTCTTCCAAATTAGTTTAATGAAATATTGTCTGGTAATACCTAAAGAAGCTATAGACAGAGGATTTTAATTCTTCTGTTAATAGTTAACGCATTTAATGAATTTTTTGGCACTTAAGAATTGCACTATCAATTTCAATGTTTTAAATTCAAATTGATTCTATGACTCAACTTATTGATGTGTGCAGTTGCCATATTTTGTATGCTTTGTGTGCAAATAATGCTGAGGTTTTGTAAATAAGATAAGGTTGAAACAACACACTTTCTGCAGATTCCCTGCATCTGCTGGCGACTTGAAGACAAGATTTTATTGATTACCAATGGAGGCCACTGTACACATACTGTTGTCTGGCCCAATAAAAAACTGAGCTCCACATTAAAAAAAAAATCTTCAAATACAGAGAGCCTGTCAGAAATCTGACCCCTTTTCTGTCTTTTATGTTATGTGTACAGTTTAACATTGCTGCATGTTCTCCCGTTTCCAAGGTTGTTTAGGGAAATTCCATGATTGTTTTTTCGACTGTTTTGTATTATAACTACACAAATGACATTGTAGTCAGTTAAAATGTGCCAGAAAATGCTCAGAGTTAACTTGGACAATATCCCTATACACTTGCTCATTGAAAAAAGAACCAGCATATACACATTTTTTTTTCTGTGTTGGATAAAAAGTTATCCAAGTAGAGTTTCTTTGTCATATAATATATCTATTCAATATTATTTATCCTTTTCTCTAAACTTGTGTAAGATTGACAGTTTCCTTTCCTTTCATAGGAGGATCCGAGTTGTGTGGGTCAGTGTAAAATTCAGAAGATCGCGACGGAATTGTTGCAGACTGAGACTGCATATACCACAAGACTGCAGCTGTTAGATGAGGTATGTTTTAAGTCTGCTCATACACAAATAGACACCATCAGACGTGTACATAAATGTAACTATGATGTCACAGACGTTATGATATGAAACATGAGCTTCGGGGCTAAAACAAATTCAGCTAAATTATCATACATAACTAAGATATTCTACCACTATAATTTTCTGCATGTATGTTTATATATTAAAGTGAGGAAGACTTTAATGATAGCAAAACAGAATTTGTTATGAATGTTAGTCTCAAAAAGCATCACATTATACAGGGATTCAGGTGTAGCTGTTTAATTTCATCCATATGTGCACATCTGGCAAATAAGTGCATCGATTTGATGCAGTCTTTATGCTCAATCCACATCTGTGTCTTCTTTTTGGTTATGGAAAAGATTGACTGTGATCCGATTGATGCGGATATATCGTCTCTGTAGGGTGTGTTTTCTGTTGCTAGCCAGGAGACAGCAAAATTACACAGGCCTGGTTGGTGAGAGTGAGGTTTTAAATTTAAAGTTAGAATTTATTTATTCATTGATCGTGAAAAAAAAGTACACAGATGATGCAGTTTTGAAATAAATGAACCAGACAGATTACTCCTATTGCCCAAATTAATACATGCAATCTTTATTCAGAGACAGTAGCTCTAATCACCCCAGAGTATGAAATTACAGGAATCCCTGATAAATATCATTAATCTCCCCCGCCCCCCTAAAAATTGCTTCCAGGCAGGCTTATTCCAACACACAACACCATGTCATTGCATGTTTGTTTGAATTCTGGAGTTTTTGTAGCCTGTAATTGGTTTGACTTTTATCAGGCAAGAAAACAAATCTTTTTTAAGCACTTTTTTTTTTCAACGACAGACTGCATTTTGCCAAGTCAAATTCTCAAGTAGTAAAAAATAGATGTTTTGTTTTTTTCAAAACAAAGAAATACAATGACAATAAAACAAATGAAAAGCTAGTAGACTGACCCTATCATTAAAATGTTCTGTTAAAAAATGATAAGTTGATGTTAAACATATTAAATTAAAAGACCTTATAAAGATTATTATACATGTACGAGTAGCAGCTTAAAGATTCAGAAATAATGGAACCCCCCACGCGTAATCCCTCCCAAATCTGAACTCTCATTTTCAAATTTATGGAATGAAAATCGTAGAGAATGTCACCGACAAGCCACGTTAAGAAAATCACAACAACATGGAAATCGTGTATGAGCTTTGTCAATAGAACTATAGTCAGGAAATCTGTCTTGTTGCATAATTGGATTCGCATCATTATAGTACAAAATGATTTAATTATGAAAGGTATGAAAATAATTAATAATTACATACATCAGAAAGGCAGAAGATGTACAATTCTGGATAAAAAAACCCATGATTTTAAAACTTTATTTAAATAAATACATTTATGAACACAAGACTCTGGCGGATTTGAACTCAGGATCTGCAGGACAGTAATTTCACAGTTTATCCACTGAACCACAATGATAGACAAATCAATATATACAAATAATTTCACAAAACAATTAAATCGCCATCTTGGGATGCAGTGTCATAAAAGTATAAGTCTTGATGTAATGTGTTACCTTAACCACAGGTAATATAAACACTGCAGCCTTAGAATGAGTACATGCAAGGGCAGTATATCTGAAGGTCATCTGAAGCTGCACATGCTTTGTAAAATCAAGCGGTGAACTTTTGATATATTGAGGGAAGTGAGGTGACATTAAGGCAGGGATGTGCAAATACCATATACACCCAACACCTGGGGCTGTCGATTGTAGAAACTTGGCAAGCGAAAATCAGTGCTGTATTACCCCGTCAGGCTAGTAAACATGAAACAAAATTAAATACAATATTCATTGTAATACTGTCAATATTACATTGATTGAGTTTACATGTGATTTAATTTGGAAATGATTTAACTTCATTGACAAATCAAGATCTTCAATCTGTTTGAACATATGTGCATTGATAACAGTCAGAACAGTGACAAAACCGAGTAGGCAGACCTGATGTTTCCAGGACTCCGTGTTTGCCTTACTGTCAGTTCCGTATTCTTCGTAGGTTGACGAGGTTGATCACTGTTCGTTATCTCTACCTTTTTCACCTAACAATCACGAGATGTAGAGAAAAGTCTCATGTATTGCTAGTATTGTAAATTGTATCCAGATATTGTGAAATCCAAAGGTCCATGGAAAATTTATCACTTTTTTGAATTTGAAGATTATTCACATTTTGTGTAGAAAATAATAAAAGGGAAATGATTGTAATTAAGCTGAATCATTTATCGTTATAGACAAAAAGTAACCAAAACAATTTGATTAATAATAAAAGATATGAAACTCATAATTGTTTGTATATTTTTTTTTCAGCTTCATTTTTAGGGGTTTTGTTTTACTCTATGTTACTATCAGTGGTCCATGGGCTCAGCAACTGATGATCTGGGCTTGTAAATTTGTTTCTGCCCCTAGCCCCTGTTGGGCTTGTAAATTTGTTTCTGCCCCTAGCCCCTGTTGGGCTAGAAGAAATTTCATTTTAATGCACACCCATGAATAAGGGAGTAAAAATTGAATGTACCATTGAAAGAAGGAAGATGAAATAAGAGGGGTGTCTGTGTGTGTGTGTGAAAACCCATTGAATTATTGAAAGAAGGAAGATGAAATAAATTGCTACCATAGATATGTCATTTTCAAATATGGAAGAAGACCACAGCTGATTATTTTGTCTTGTTCTGTAGTTCATGTTTTGTTTTTTCCTCAGACTTTTCAGAGGAAGTTACGAGAGGAGAATGAGACCCAGAAGTTCCTTCCCCCAGACATCATCTCCCAAATCTTCTCCAACATCACCAGTATCTACCAGTTCCACAAAGACTTCCTCCTACCACAGCTACAAAAACGCATGGAAGACTGGTAAACCACATAATGTAGAAACAATGCATGGAAAATTGTTAAATCACATAATGATATAGAAACAATGCATGGAAGATTGTTAAATCACATAATGATATAGAAACAATGCATGGAAGATTGTTAAATCACATAATGATATAGAAACAATGCATGGAAAACTGGTAAACCACATAATAATTTAGAAACAATGCATGGAAGATTGTTAAATCACATAATGATATAGAAACAATGCATGGAAGATTGTTAAATCACATAATGATATAGAAACAATGCATGGAAGATTGTTAAATCACATAATGATATAGAAACAATGCATGGAAAACTGGTAAACCACATAATAATTTAGAAACAATGCATGGAAGATTGTTAAATCACATAATGATATAGAAACAATGCATGGAAGATTGTTAAATCACATAATGATATAGAAACAATGCATGGAAGATCGTTAAATCACATAATGATATAGAAACAATGCATGGAAGATCGTTAAATCACATAATGATATAGAAACAATGCATGGAAGATCGTTAAATCACATAATGATATAGAAACAATGCATGGAAGATCATTAATTCACATAATGATATAGAAACATTGCATGGAAGATCGTTAAATCACATAATGATATAGAAACAATGCATGGAAGATCGTTAATTCACATAATGATATAGAAACAATGCATGGAAGATCATTAATTCACATAATGATATAGAAACAATGCATGGAAGATCGATAATTCACACAATAATAAACAACAGTTGTTGGCCAGGTAATGATGTGGAACAATGCATGGAAGGCTGGACTATTTTTTCAGTCTTTATGATTTACTTACAGGGATGCACAGCCCAGAATAGGAGACTTAATGAAGACTAATGCCCCTTTCCTGAAATTGTATACAGAATATGTCCGAAATTTTGACCATTCTATGGACCTCATAAACACATGGATGGAAAAGTCTCCAAAGTTTTCCAGTCTTATCAAAGACATACAGGTCTGTGTAACGCAATACGTTCAGTTAAAATTTATGCAAGTTGATATGTAGAAAACCAATTTTTATTTCAGACGACTTAATTTGGTGATTTACCAGTGATAAACTGGATCAGGGCAATAAATGCTCACAACAAGTGAATATCAAACAGACATAGGAGACGTTAAAGGATTGTTTCATGGCAAGAAATATTCCTGATGATGAGGTTCTTACAAACCTCGCAAAAATTTCTCACATATGAATAAATGTTGTTTACCGTAAACAAATAAAAAAGGATACCTTTCCATTAATATGGTTATGATTATGAGCCAGGGGCATTATTTTATTATAAAGGTACATTTTATTATAAATAGAACTCAATACAGTATGTGGAAGATTCAAGTTATTAAATTTCCTGGTAATTATGATTTTATAGTCTGAAGGAGAAAGTTGAAGTTGTGCCAGCTTCTTTTATCTTCGATTTTACTAATTGTAGAAAAAGATTCTGAGTTTTAAATTTATCTGTATACATTTGCATGTTTATATTGAATTCTCTCTGTGAGAAAAATATACATAAGTCAAATAAGATTATAATGATATGAAATTAAGACTATTCTGACAAATTATTGGGGAGTAAATTATTGATTAAAGTGATAAATTTATGAATTTTTTACAGATAATTTGCAGAAAATTCTGCAGAATTGAATTTCAGAATCTCAGAGTAATGAAGTATACTGGAAAGTATTTGCCGACAACTGCATCTTTTTCTGTAAGAACTACTCACCCTGCAAAATTGACTGAATTTGAATCTCTGATTTTTCTAATTCCTTCATTACAGAGTTATCCAGAATGTGGCAAACTGACACTTCAACATCATATGTTAGAGCCCATTCAGAGAATACCCAGATATCAGCTGCTGCTTAAAGGTGGAATATCTCAATTTCAACTAATCCCATGATCCCCATTCAGGTTCTACTTAAAGATATGATGTCTGAATTTCAAATGATCATATGTGAGAGGCCATTTAGAATCACCAAATGTCTGGGTTACATAGTACGTGAACCTGTCATGTTTATCTCACAGGGTTACAGATTAGCTGTCAGTTTATTACATCAAGTTACACAGAACCTCTTAATTTATCTCACAGGGTTACACAGAATCTCTGAATTTATCTCATGGGGTTACACAGAACCTCTCAATTTATCTCACAGGATTACACAGAACCTCTCAATTTATCTCACAGGGTTACACAGAACCTCTCAATCTATCTCACAGGGTTACACAGAACCTTTCAATTTATCTCACAGGGTTACACAGAACCTCTCAATTTATCTCACAGGGTTACACAGAACCTCTCAATTTATCTCACAGGGTTACACAGAACCTTTCAGTTTATCTCACAGGGTTACACAGAACCTTTCAGTTTATCTCACAGGGTTACACAGAACCTTTCAGTTTATCTCACAGGATTACAAAGAATCCATCAGTTTATTTCATTACTTCAGGAACATGTAACAAACGCTGACTTAAATCCATATTTCAATTACCTATAAGATGTTCATTACTTTTGAACTGAAACTCTTAATTTACAGACTGAATAAGAATGTTATTTTGGAATGATTGACTTCTCAATCATTTCATTGCAGTATTCAGATTTTGACTTAAGCTTAAGATATTTCATAATCCTTTGGTCTGGAATTACAGAGTAGCTGTCAGTCAATCTTGTGAGATTGCAGAGAACCTGTCAGTTTATCTGACAAGTTTACAGATCAATTTGCTTCATTATAGACAATTGAATTTAATTTATTTTTAATCTTTTCTTCCCCATTATGCAATTTGATTCTTGCATTTTAATTTGAAATTTTGCTGGAATTGTAGTATAATCTTTGATTTTTTTTCAGACTACATCAAACACCTTCCAGAGGATTCTCCTGACTCCCAGGATGCCAAAAGTAAGAAATTTGTTTACCTTAATGTGAGGATCACTCAATCCCTAGAGATTTATGGAACTTGGTACACGTGCCAAGTGTTTGATTATGCACTGGTTAAAGCTTTCAGTGGTGATTTTTAATTTTTTTTTGTTTCACTTAAAATGACTCGTTTTCTTTGGGATTTCTGTAGCGGCTTTGGAGAAAGTTGAAATTGCAGCTAAGCATTCTGAGGAAGCCATGAGGAAAATTGTGAGTTTTATGCAATGTATGATCTCAGATTGAAATTTTGGATTAGAGATTTGCAGGAATTAAAAATAGAAAAATTAGGGTATTTATCAAATGCTAAATGTTCAAATTCTAATGTGATAGCAGTAATTGACACTATAAAATCCAAGAATAGGGCATACTGAATTTCTTCTCATGTATTTCAAATTTAGAATTAAAAAATAAACACTGCATGTATTTGGCAAACAAATTCTCACTTTAGTGATGAACTCTGAATTTTTTTTTTTAAATATGTTTGAAAAACAAATTATAAAATTTAAATTCACAGGAGAAATTCCACAAGTTGTTGGAAATCAAGGAGAAAGTGGCCACCACTATCGACCTGATCAGCCCAACCAGAGAGTTAGTGAGGGAGGGGAAAATCAAAAAGATCTCGGCTCGTGGTGGGGAGCGGCTGGACAGATATCTTTTCCTGGTGTGTATATGTTTGTGTCTCTGATGAAAATGATGTGAAGAGTTTCCAAGTCTGACAGTCTCTAGACACAATAAGTCACAATTATATGTTGGAAGAATGAAGAAAATTTATGATCGCTTGTCTTAAGTGCTGGAATATTTAAAAAATCATTCAGGTGATTTTTGAAAAAAAAAATAAAGTCTGTCACCAAGGGAGATAAATGCTTGAAGTATTTAGCATTTAATCATCACAAAGCACAATCACATAACCTCAGTCATACAACACAAAGCGTTTTATATTCACAAAAATTCACGGATTTTATTGTAGACCTGATTTGATTTATTTAGGAGGTTTCATTTTTGCATATCTTTGATATTCTTCATTTATTGGAAATTTTGAATATTCTTCATTTATTGGAAATCTTAAAGACTTTGGTAATTGGTCTATCTCAGTTAAACAAACAAATGCTAATATAGGTATGATTTATTACCAGTTTATTTCATAACTGTGTAGCCACTCTCTTTCTAATATGATAATTGTAACATAATTTAACAAACAATTGACCAGGTAGCGTTTTGAAGTCATGTGACTAAATGATTAAAATGGCCACCAAGAATGAAATATACATAAATGAACATTGAATCCTTTTACTTTGATTGCTAAAACAGTGGCTGCTACGTGTTAATTGATATTTAAATCAGAATGTCGGGCTAACCAAAAACTAACCTCTTGAGACGAGTGGCCTTTAACTACAGGTGGCCTTAAGGACAGGAGTGACCCTAAATTTCTTTTCTTGAATGTCCCAGTTTCACTGTCTGTGACCCCAGTCTGAATTATTGAGCATTAGAATTCTGACTATAGTGCAGACCAATGTGTTTTTCCTCAACAATTTGCCAACAGTGATAGGTGAAAAAAAAACTACTAGACAGTGCTTGCAAAATACGTTGTAACAATTTGACATCATCAATTTTTTTGTCAAAATCTATTTGAATGAAAATTTAGATATTATGGTCAGTGAATAAGAAAAAAAATAAAATTTAAAAAAGTAATCATAGATATGATTATGATGTAAAAAATATATTTTCATAATTTAGCTTCTGTGGAAACCAAGAGGGGCAGGTTTGTAGGATTTCAATGTTATTGTGATGCAACATAGGTATGGTGCATGACCCAGCTTAATAAGTGTAGACTGCAAGAATACCAATGATTGCAGGGGGGTCGATATGTGATGAATCTGTGATTTTGTACGTGTTGTAAAAACACTAGTCTGTGGAAAACTATTTAATTGATTTCCGCGATATATTTTTTAGCCTTAAAAACTATTTTAGTATAGTTCCTTGTACAACTTTGATGACTCTGGTCTATATAAGTGTTTGTAGGAAATTCTACAAATTATCTATCTTAAAGCTATTGAATCAACTTCTGCATTATGAGGAAGTGTTAGAAAAAAAAACCCAAAATCTAAGTATTTGTTTGTTAACTACAAATTTTTTATTGTCTCAAAACTTTATGGTTTAAAATACAGACTCTGTTTGAAAAATTGTCCTACTTCCAAAAATATCTGACTATATACTGAAACCAATATTTTCATGTCCTCAGAATAGAAGATTCCAGAGCTTATAGTTCTGGGCTGTCCATCTGTCTGTGTATGGCAAATAAATAACCTTGGTCATATCTTTTAACGTCTTAAGAGGTAGACCTTTCATATTTGGTATGTGTATTTCATGTGGCAAGACCTTTGCATTGACACCAAAATCTTTGACCTGGTGACCTTAACATTGACGTTTGACCTACCTGTAGAAAAATTTAATATATATCTTACAAATCATAAGAGGTACTGCTTTTATATTTATCATGTTTATTTCTTGTGAGAAGACCATTTTTATTGACCTCTTGACATTGACCATAGACCTTGTTTTTGACATTTTTCAAAAAAAAAACCAAACTACAATATCTTACAGTTCCAATTTGTTGTAATCTAGGGGCATCAGAGTTTCACAATCACATCTAGATGATTGGTTAAAAAGTAAATCATACTTTTGTAAATATGGCTGTATACACAAAACACCTTCATTTCCTTAGATTTGAAATAAATCATGGCATCTAAAAGTGCAGAATTGGTATATTTTTGGTTGTAATTGTAAGAAATTTCCCCTATTTTTTACGGTTATGAAATATTTTTAGAAATGCATTGACAGGTATGAAACTATTGATAATGTGTGATGTTGATAATTAAGAAATAAATTTCAGTTTTGGAAATGCATGGACTGTGATGTTGTATGTCAGCATACTTCATGAAATGCACTAATGCTTCATGAAAAGTACGCTGGCATGAAGAAGCATTGCTGTTCCTACTCTCCTGTATTTTCAAAACTGAAGTTTATATTTTATATATCTACATTTTATTTTCATTTCTGTGGGATCTCCCAATTATTAGAGTAGTTGTTCTATATTTATCAACATTCATATAATGCACATTGTTCACATTCTCAAGGAAACAGCTAAAATTTCAATTGGAAATTGTGTGGAAGGCAAAAACATTGGAAATGCTATATATATATATATATATATATATATATATATATATATATATATATATATATATATATTATTTTAATGTATTGTAATGTACTTCACCATTGGCTCGTTTGATATCACGTGTCAAAGTATGGAAATGCGGATTGACGAGGTCTTTCTAATTATAAACATTAAAAAAATTCGGATTGACCTGTACTTTCTAATAATAGATTGGGGAAATTTTGCTACGTGTAACAATGAATATGATTCGCTGACGTATGTCATTTCAACCAATCAAATTCTCTTTCCGGGTCACGTCATTAACTACATGTAAACAATATGGAAGCGAAGCCAGCAGACGTAGAATGTTGTCAAGCTTTCTTTGAAAAATAATATAATAAATGTAGCCCTTTCAATCGGTCGATCCATAGATATATCGACTTCACAGAAAAGCATTCGTGCGAGGTCGATATGCTTTTCTGTGAAGTTGATATATCTATGGATCGACCGATTGAAAGGGCTATATTTGTATAATATATATATATATATATATATATATATATATAGATGTATTTCTATTTCAGTTTTTATATATATATATATATATATATATATATATATATATATATATATTTATGTATATCTATTTCAGTTTAATGACTTGCTTCTGATTTGTGGGGAATTGGTGCTGGGAAGTCACAAGTTAAAAGCGGAGTTAAAAATTGATGAAACAGAGGTAAGTATGGACAAGTGATGTAATGTAACACCTTCTCGTGTATCCAACGAAATATAGAATTTAAAAACCTGTAGGGCCACAAAAGAAAATTTTTGTGTTTATGGTCACCTGACTAACCCAGCTGATCGATTTTTACTTTTGGTCCAATAATTTTTTCGACGAAGTTCATAAATTTAAGTGGCAGCTACTTGGGGCAGAGCTGTCAGTGATGGAGTGTATGATGAATACATTAAATGAAATTGGTGAAAAAGAAATAAAGCAGATGACCACTGAAATGCAGCTTTCATTGCACTTATTTAATATTCAGATGGTGACCCAATGTGTGGGCACTTGTTTATCCACAAGCTTAAGATTAATATATCAAATTCATGTTTTGGAAAGTACGTTTTGTACATACATTGTATACAAAAGGTGAACTATTGACCCTATATCTTGAACATGTGACCGTAAACACTCATGTAGTTTTGTTTGGCCATTTGATACTCTATGACTCACTAATTTGTATGCTTTCATATACTTATAACATCTGTAGTACGTCTGTATATAGTCCATCTTTCAATCTTTGATAAAACATTCTTTGAATTTTTACAATCTCCAGGGACATTTCTAACAAAACAGTTTCTATAAGGGGATTATTTAACCTAATATAAATTGAACTGTGTAAAAGTAGGAAACATTGACTTTCAACATCACAGATTGATAGAGAAGATAATTTGAATTACAATTGAGTTTGCAGTCGATTACGCTGGAAAAGAGTGACCAAAATCGTGTGGCTGTTGTCACATGATCAGAATTGAGTGACTGGGATTGTGTGGCTGTTGTCACATGGTCAGAATTGAGGGACTGGGATTGTGTGGTCAGAATTGTGATGACCCAAATCTTCTGGTTCACAGATCTAGAGTCTGCAACCATGGTTTATATACAGTCTGATGACCAGAGCCATTTTATATGTGTAGCATTTGTTTAGAAATAAAATCTATAGAGATGCATGTATAATGAATCTTCTTTATACTTCAGTACAATTTAAACACATTAGAAAATCTACAATTTACACACATTAGAAAATCTACGATGTACACACATTAGAAAATCTATGATTTACAAGCATTAGAAAATATACAATTTACAAGCATTAGAAAATCTACGATTTACACACATTAGAAAATATACAATTTACACACATTAGCAAAGCCCCTCACCCTCCCTTGTTTCCTCCCCATTTTTCTTGTTGATTTGATGCATATATACATATATTTTCTATATTCTACTGGAAGTTGTTTCATAATGCTTTTAAAGGTAGCTATTTGTATAATGGCTTCTATTGAAAGGATTTATCAATGAAAGGAGTCAACATTTCATATATGAATGACAGAAGTTTGTGGAAAACTGACAAAAAAGGCTGACAAAAAAAAATCATTCTGGAGACCACAAAGAGAGAGAGTTACATTTGTATTTGCATGTTGCTAACATCTTATCTGTCTGATGATTTTTCTTTCTAGATTGAGGACAATATTACTCATGCTGATTGGGTATGTTGTCATGGACATGGGCCTGCCTTAGCAACACATTTATATATATTTCAATAACATCACATGCTTGTTTACCATTTAACATTATTTCATCATTTTTCAATGCTTTAGAGATAATATGTGAATTTAATTTTGAACAAATTTGAGTCTGTTAATTGTCATTTGAAGTCGGACAATCATACTGAATCACTGTTCAGCAGAGTTAATGTCTTAAATATCTTATTATGGCATTAATTAACTATTGATTTAATTGATCTCTCATTAGAGTGTGAACGTACAGAAATGAATCTGGTAAAATTATGTATATTTTCGTAAGGTGTGTTAGTGATATAAACATATTCGAATAATCATTCCTAGTCGTATAATCCTGCAGTTCTGCTTTCCATACCTTGAACATGTACGTTAAAGGCATAATAAAATATTGTCCCCCTTAAGTCATCTACAAATATTACATTTTATATATATATATATATATATATATGTATGTATATTTACCATACATGTAATTTGTAAATTAGTTAATGTGCATAATTTTACCAATGTAAAATTTTACATCACCATTTAATCTGGACAATATCATACATCATTTTGTGCATTTTAAAGTCATGTTGATTGAGGGATTTTAAACTTATAGAGCCAAGTATTTTCTGGAATGTTTAGTTGGAGCAAAGTTTTTTGGGTTTTTTTTCCAATTAGGTTAGTGATGATCTGGTTGTAGTCAATTCATCTTTTATACATTTTCCTGGGTGACTGAAATGTAGTCAATAATTTTATGAGAAGTGTTTTATACCTTGTAATACATTTATTATATGAAAGTGATATCACATCGTGAAAAGAAAGTTACATGTAATGAAAAATTTTTAATTTTGTACCAATGTGTGCTGAAATAAATTTTTAAAAAATCAGAAAAAAAAATATTTGAAGGAAAAAAGTGAAATAAATTATTACTTCCTCATGATTGATATCAATATTTTGGTAATATTTTCCAAAAACTAAAAATTAGATGCAATATGTAAATTATTATCTCCTTGTTTGAAAGCAACTTTGATTTTGTGAGTTTTTACAGGGATATGCGTATGACCATCACATCACGGATGTATTGCTATGAATAACTCACCAGTATGATGCACTAAGAAGCATTTTAATAGCTTTATAATCAGTATGCCATTTACAATTGCAGGCACAGAGAAAATTACAATATCAAATACTCATCAATACTTCTCGTAAATAATTCAGATTTCCCACACTGTTGATATGTATATAATTATATCAACTGAAGTTTTTCAAAATCATTTCAGAAGTGCAAAATAAAGCACTCCAAGAACAGTTTATGAATATTCATTCAACACTGTGCAAGTAGTAGGCATTCTGACCTTTCGTGTTGAATTACTTTGCATTCTTTCATTGAAATTATTTATAATTTTTTTTTTTTCATCTTTTCTTCTTCAGATTCTAGAAGGAGAAAATATAGACATTCCAAACACATTTTATGTCAAAAGCAGACACAAAATCATCCAATTCTTAGATGAGTAAGTAATTCAAAATATGTACTAAAATAATTTGTAACTTGTGAGCATAAAGAAAGAAAGATCTCGATTTGCATGCATACAATTGTTTATTGTCTATTGCAATTAACTGCAGAAATCTGACAGATGCAATCCCACAGAAGTTTTTTGTCATGTTTTAATTATTCTTGACAATTTCAATATATTTTAATTATTCTTGACAATTTCAATATATTTTAATTATTCTTGACAGATTCAATGTATTTTAATTATTCTTTACAATTTAAATATATTTTAATTATTCTTGACAGTTTCAATACATTTTAATTATTCTTGACAATTTAAATATATTTTAATTATTCTTGACAATTTCAATTTATTTTAATTGTTCTTGACAATTTCAGTATATTTTAATTATTCTTGGATGTTTGTAAATAAAGAGAATTCATACCAGTTTAGTGGCATTGTATAACATGAGTTTTATGGCATTATATAACCTGAGTTTGATTACAGTGAGATTAATGACTTTATATAACCTGAGTTTCATTACAGTGAGATTAATGACTTTATATAACGTGAGTTTGATTGTAGCAAGTTTTATGACATTATATAACCTGAGTTTCATTACAGTGAGATTAATGACATTATATAACCTGAGTTTGATTACAGTGAGATTAATGACTTTATATAACCTGAGTTTGATTGTAGCAAGTTTTATGACATTATATAACCTGACTTTGATTACAGTGAGATTAATGACTTTATATAACCTGAGTTTCATTACAGTGAGTTTTATGACATTATATAACCTGAGTTTGATTACAGTGACATTAATGTCATTATATAACCTAAGTTTAATTATAGCGAGTTTAATGAGATTATATAAAACCTGCTGGTATGATTATATTTTCATGATTTCAGAAATCCTGGAGAAGAAAGTAGCTGGTGTGAAGTAAGTCATTCATATAATCAAGGTAGTGATTGTTAAAATGAATTCTCATATAATGGGTTTAATTTCTTCCTTCTGCTTGTGATAGATTTGTAAAGTGACATTCAAAATGTGGTTCCTGAGGGGAGTACCTTGATCCACTGTAATGATGCAGGATTTTGAATGAATCTTCAAAAATATCACTCTGCTGTATATTCAAGTCCATACTTGCATTATTATATGATGATAGTATAGAGAGTGTTGTTATTTCCAGCATTAGAAATAAAAAGTAATAAATTATCAAATAAAATGTAGAGGTCATCACACTTTTTAAGATGCGAGACATACTGTATATACACAGAACCATACATCAACAGCAGAAAATTGCAATATTCCTGAAACAGCATTGTCAAAATTTCACAACAACTTCACCTCTGTGAAAAATAAAGAAAACTGTCGCATAATGGACTTGATAAAGAAACCAATGAACACAGTTAGTATGTCTCCTCTCTTCCAGGAGAAGACAAATTGTTTTGTACTTTCTGTCTGTCTGTTTGTCAGAAAATCTTAAAATGTGAATGTTCTCCTCCTATATGGCTTATCAAATAGACATGAAACTTTGTACAATGCTTTGTTGCCATTTGTAGATGTGCATATTGTTGGGATGGGAGGATCCAATTATTTTCCTAAAAGTTGTAGTGGATCTTAGTGGGTTGGCAGATGTAAAATAACTTTAGGATGCTTTTCTTCCTAGATAATTTATCAGATAGACATGAAACTTTGTACAATGATTTGTTGCCATTTGTAGATGTGCATATTGTAGGGACATGAGGATCCAATTATTATCCTTAAAGTTATAGTGGATCTAAGAGGGGTGAAGGGTGTAAAATAGCTGGTGAGCACTACTCCTATATGGTTTATCGGAGTTCATTTTGTCTATGTTCCTGTTCATGCTTTCTCCTCCATACCATGCAGTACATTAAAGGGAGGATGTTTAATGTGGAGCATTTTCAATTGGGGTAGCTTTTCACAAAAACTATCTCTAGTTGCCTTTGAATTCAATATTTTGAAACATATAATTGATTATTTATATATAACTTAGACTTATGTTTAACAAGATATTTTACAATAATTATCCAAAAAAACTTGTTCTCCATCGTTGCAGCATTGTGAAATTTAATTATTTGTAATTATATCAGGGTATTAAGACATTGAATGATGTGTGATTATTTCTGGGAGTTTGTGATTATTTCCGAAAGTGTGTGATCATTTCAGAGTTGAGAGTGTGATTATTTTGGAGAGTGTGTGATTATTTCAGAGATTAATAAATGAAATGATGTGTGATTATTTTGGAGAGTGTGTTATTATGTCAGAGAGTGTTTAATTATGTCAGAGTTGAATGTGTGCAATTATGCCCGAGTTGAATTTGTGATTATTTCAGAACATTAAGAAATGAAATGATGTGTGATTATTTCAGAGCATTAAGAATGTAATTAAGGAGTTCCGAACAAGAAAGCCCTCCGTGAGAAGGAATGATTTACCCCCCTGTAATGGTGGAGAGGTAAGGGAGCTAACTCCGGACTATAACAGCTAATCACAGTCATGTGTACATGTATATCTAATTCTTATATCATATTTCAAATAAAAATAATCAATAAAGTACAATTACAGTAAAGGTTAGGACATATTTCCTCTTCCCTTATATTTGGTTAATATTATATAGAATTATAGTTGATAATGTCATAGAATTTTAAAAAAGTTAGCAAGACATATCTTTCCTCCACACAAGTAGATGACAACACTTTATGTTTTTTTATATATATAAAATAATATCATTAGGTGTCATACTTGTACATTTTTGTGGCCGGATTTGTAGAAATCATAGGATTTTCGTGACATAGTTGTTTGTAGAAACTTTTTAAATTGTCATACATATACATGTACAGTTTTGATGTGCAATTGGTAGAAATCTTAGGAGTTGTACTGTCACATTTTTGCAACACGATTTGTAGAAATCTTAATTGTCATATTTTCACATTTTTGCAATGTAATTTGTAGAAATCCTAGTTGTTATACACTTGAGCATGTTTGTGACGTGATTTGTAGGTACCAGAGAGTGATATAGGAAATGTGGCTCCCCGTTGGATTAAAGATGATGAAGTCTCCATGTGTCAGCTCTGTAGCAAGTCCTTCACCGCGCTGAAACGCAGACACCACTGTCGTGCCTGTGGGAGGGTGAGTTGTCAATTCTGTAACCATGGTAACAAAAAGTCATTGTTTTAAAGCATGCATTGTCCAGTGTGGTGGAGTCGTCATATTGGGGTTACTTCCCTTGATATTTGTAGCACAATCTTCACTACTCCAATTTATCATTATAATGTAAATCGATTATAGAGACAGGAAATATTTTAATTTTAATAACATTTACCGAGAAGGTTTAAGATTTTTCAGACTTACTAGTGTCATGTCACTGCAGTAGAATTTTGATCGAAATAAAAGATCTAGATTGTAACTTTGGTCTGAATACAAGAATGACAATGAATATTCAAGGGGAAAATTCACCATGGATGAATATTTTAGTAATATCAAAATCCTGTATGAATAATTTTATAAATTTCTATTATAATAATTTTAATTATCCACTCATGACTGACTTTAATGGGAAAATATAACTTGAATGAAATCTGTTTTGAATAATAATAATAATAATAATGCACCTATATAGCGCCTTATCTAAATATACTCTAAAGTGCTTTACACTATACTAAAATGCAAATCAAAATTACACAGAATATATAAGATACTTAATAATGCCAGATATCAATATCGCACAATGAACACTTGAAACTATGAAAGAAAGAAGCTAGAGAAAATTAGAAATTAATTCATTTTATAAAAATCAAAATATGTGCTAGAAAAAACGTTTTTTTTTTATACTGTTCTTCAGTATGTTGCATAAAATACTGGTTATGAAATATGTCAAATCAAAAAGATCACACATTAAAAGCAAGATGAAAGAGATGGGTTTTTAAATCTTTTTTAAAACTGTCAAGCTTCTGAATCTTCCTGATTTTAGATGGAAGACTTCCATAGAGTGGCCGCTGCTTTATCAAACTTGTATCTGATTAGTTGCTTCGAGGTTTTCTGAAATAACTTTGGCCCATGTTTTCAAACTTTATTATATCTCAAAACAATGTCTAAAATTTACATTGTTTCTCTATAGACAATGAGCAAACAATGAGATTATGATACACTACATTCTGTTATGCTTAGTAAAGATTGAACAGAACCCTCTCTCTCTTTCGTAGTAGTTAGAGCTGTATATACTGTGGATATTGACTTGGGTAGCTCAGTGGTTAGAGCATCTGACTAGAGTTATGCAGTGGTCCCAGGTTCAATTCACGGTCCAACCATAAATTTTCTCATTTCCTATATATTATGCTATAAATGTAGAAAATAAATATCAATGCTGTTAAGAAAGGTGAATTAGACAAAATGTGAAGTATAGCTGTACCATTTGATTTTTCGGACAGGTTGTGTGTGGGAAGTGTTCATCAAAGAAGAGTAACTTGGCCTACGACAACAACAAGCCAAACCGAGTCTGTGATAAATGTTTCTCTATCCTGAAAAATGTTGACGGGAAGGAGATTAATGAAAAAACGCCCAAGGGGGTCTTAAAGGTTAGTGATGAGTTCATAAGTCAACAAAGAAACGAGAAAACTTCAGAGACAGTGTTAAAGCAATACAAGCTGTAACTGACGGGTATTGTTCAACTATAGAATTATGCACCGGCTGACACCTATCAGTGTAACTTATAAAATCCCCAAGATCTTAAGAAAAATTCAGCAAAATAAACAAGGGAATATTGTTTGAGAGCATTTCATTTAAACTGCATTGCATCGTATACATGAACATGGGAACGATGATTGCCAAACATAATTGGGTTGCACTGAGACCAAGGTCATTCAAAGATGGAGAATGATGGGAGTAACTACACATTTCGTTTGTTTTAAAATATTACAACATGTCATATGACTTTAAGTATTATAAGTGTAAGAAAGTAATTAAATTATGCACATATGCCACTCAAATGAAATTTCATTAATAAATTTGCTATAATTTGGCACATTAAATTTTTTACAAATCTGACACATGCGCAGTGCCTCTCTTTCGTATTTTTCCGAACTGGCGACTTCCGAGGTCAGTGCACATCAGAGATTAAGAGCAGGAATTACTATTGGGATGACAGTGATTCATGAATCCACATTTTTTGCTGATTTGGCGGGTTTATTTCTTGCTGATTCTATTAAATCATATATGTTCAATCACAAATATGTTATTATATTTGGTCTTTTATTTTTCAATTTATTTACTGTCAGTTACAGCTTAATTGCATTGCTTTAAAAAGTTAGTGATGAAGTTGATGGACAAGAAAGTAGTGAAAAAAAAACCCCACAGGGAGTCTAAAAAAGTAAATGTGGGAGATAAGCTAAGGAGTCAAGATTATAGTTCCAAGAGGAGAAAACAAGGTAGTGATGGGGCCAGGTATGTGAGGAATGGGGTCAGATGTCAACAGAGGAATGAGAAAAAAACCAAAGGGGTTCAGAAAGAATACTGATGAGATCAAATAAAGTAGTGAAAAATATCCAACAGGGGTTCAAGTAATAAGTAAATGTGGGGAGTGTGGGGGTCAAGTTAATAGAGGTTAATGAAAGTAGGGGGAGGGGGTCAAGTTAACAAGTGACAGGTTACTACAAAAAAAAAAAAAAAAAAAGGGAAGAAAAGCTGTGAAATCAAACAGTGTGCTTGAAGAGATTATTATAGAAATATTCTCATTCCTGCAAACTATATTAGATAATTCATGCACATGTTTCCTGCATGTTGAAAAGTGGTTGTAATTTGTAATTCATGATCTGACACAGAATAAAGATAGATCAATTAATTGATTGATTGTTGTTTTCCGACACACTCAACAATTCTTCAGTTGTCTGGTGGCATCCAGTTTTTATTGGTGGAGGAGAGAACCCAGATACAATGTACCCAGGAAGAGACCACCGACCTTCCGAAAGTAAACTGGCAAACTTTCTCACATATATCTGCGTGAGCGAGATTTGAAGTCGCGCCGACTAGAGGTGAGAAGCAATGTGATTTTGAGCACAATGCTCTAACCACTCAGCCACGGAGGTCCCCGAATATAGATAATGCAGACCTGAATGAAAACAATTGTACTGTATGCTTGTATATTTTGATATATGCTTGTATATTTTGATATATGCTTGTATGTTTTTGATATATCCTTGTATGTTTTGATATATGCTTGTAGTCGCAAAACGACCTTTTACTTCTACGTCTGCTGGCTTCGCTTCCATATTGTTTACATGTAGTTAATGACGTGACCCGGAAAGAGAATTTGATTGGTTGAAATGACATACATCAGCGAATCATATTCATTGTTACATGTAGCAAAATTTCCCCAATCTATTATTAGAAAGTACAGGTCAATCCGAATTTTTTTAATGTTTATAATTAGAAAGACCTCGTCAATCCGCATTTCCATACTTTGACACGTGATATCAAACGAGCCAATGGTGAAGTACATTACAATACATTAAAATAATATATACTTGTATGTTTTGATATATGCTTGTATGTTTTGATATATGCTTGTATATTTTTGATATATCCTTGTATGTTTTGATATATGCTTGTATGTTTTGATGTATGCTTGTATATTTTTGATATATGCTTGTATATTTTTGATATATGCTTGTATATTTTTGATATATGCTTGTATATTTTTGATATTTGCTTGTATATTTTTGATATATGCTTGTATATTTTTGATATTTGCTTGTATATTTTTGATATATGCCTGTATGTTTTGATATATGCTTGTATGTTTTTGATATATCCTTGTATGTTTTGATATATGCTTGTATATTTTGATATATGCTTGTATGTTTTTGATATATGCTTGTATATTTTTGATATATGCTTGTATATTTTGATATATGCTTGTATATTTTTGATATATGCTTGTATATTTTGATATATGCTTGTATGTTTTGATATATACTTATATTATTTTAATGTATTGTAATGTACTTCACCATTGGCTCGTTTGATATCACGTGTCAAAGTATGGAAATGCGGATTGACGAGGTCTTTCTAATTATAAACATTAAAAAAAATTCGGATTGACCTGTACTTTCTAATAATAGATAGGGGAAATTTTGCTACATGTAACAATGAATATGATTCGCTGACGTATGTCATTTCAACCAATCAAATTCTCTTTCCGGGTCACGTCATTAACTACATGTAAACAATATGGAAGTGAAGCCAGCAGACGTAGAAGTAAAAGGTCGTTTTGCGACTATTAATGAAGTTCTTTGAAAAATAATATAACAAATGTAGCCCTTTCAATCGGTCGATCCATAGATATATCGACTTCACAGAAAAGCATATCAACTTTCGTGCTCGGTCGATATGCTTTTCTGTGAAGTCGATATATCTATGGATCGACCTCATGAAAGGGCTATATTTGTATAGTATGTTTTGATATATGCTTGTATATTTTTGATATATGCTTGTATATTTTTGATATATGCTTGTATATTTTTGATATTTTTTAGATGAATGCCAATGATCCCGCTGTATTGTCTGGGTATCTCCATAAGAGCATGGACCGGGGAAAGACCTGGACCAAGAGGTGGTTCGTTGTCACCAAGGAGTTCGCAATGTACGAGTTCAAGGCACATCAGGTATGTGTACCATCTCAAAGACCATCTGTATAGTGTACCATCTCTAAAACCATCAGTATAGTGTACCATCTCTAAAACCATCTGTAAAGTTTATCATCTCTAAAACCATCTATAAAGTTTACCATCTCTAAAACCATCTGTATAGTGTACCATCTCTAAAACCATCTGTAAAGTTTATCATCTGTAAAACCATCTGTATACTTTATCATCTCTAAAACCATCTGTATAGTGTACCATCTCTAAAACCATCTGTAAAGTTTATCATCTCTAAAACCATCTGTAAAGTTTATTATCTCTAAAACCATCTGTAAAGTTTACAATCTCTAAAACCATCAGTATAGTGTACCATCTCTAAAACCATCTGAAAAGTTTATCATTTCTAAAACCATCTGTAAAGTTTACAATCTCTAAAACCATCTGTATAGTGTACCATCTCTAAAACCATCTGAAAAGTTTATCATCTGTAAAACCATCTGTATAGTTTATCATCTATAAAACCATCTGTAAAGTTTATCATCTCCAAAACCATCTGTAAAGTTTATCATCTCTAAAACCATCTTCAAAGTGTACCATCTCTAAAACCCCATCCGTAAATTTTACCATCTCTAAAACCATCTGTAAAGTTTATTATCTCTAAAACCATCTGTAAAGTGTACCATCTTTAAAATTATCTATATAGTGTACCATCTCTAAAATCATCTGTATAGTGTACCATCTCTAAATCCATCTATATAGTGTACCATCTCTAAAACTATCTGTAATGTTTACCATCTCTAAAATCATCTATATGGTGTACCATCTCTAAAACCATCTGTAAAGTTTTCCATCTCTAAAATCATCTGTAAAATTTACCATCTCTAAAACCATCTGTAAAGTTTACCATCTCTAAAACCATCTGTATAGTTCACCATCTCTAAAACCATCTGTAAAGTTTACCATCTCTAAAACCATCTGTAAAGTTTACCATCTCTATAACCATCTGTAAAGTTTACCATCTCTAAAACCATCTGTAAAGTTTACCATCTCTAAAACCATCTGTAAAGTTTACCATCTTTAAAACCATCTGTAAAGTTTACCATCTCTAAAACCATCTCTAAAATTTACCATCTCTAAAACCATCTGTAAAGTTTACCATCTCTAAAACCATCTGTAAAGTTTACCATGTCTGTTGTCTGTGAAAGGGATCCCATGCTTGCTTTACTCTTGGGATGCAATGAAAGAAACAGATCCTTGGGTTGCAAGTTCAAATCTCACATTGATAAATGGAGAATAGTCCTTTAGATCTATAAATGGAGATCCTATATTAGGGTAGATGGAGTCAGAAAGAATTATAATTACATTGCAAGGTGTTTTAATGGAAAAAATATTAATGATATCATTAAAGTTTTGAGATGTTGACAACTTGACATCACAATGCACCAAGACCAATCTTTGTGACAATTTAAAATCACAGTGCCCCAAAACCAATCTTAATGACAACTTTAAATCACAATGCCCCAAAACCAATCTTGATGACAACTTGACATCACATTGCATCAAAACCAATCTTTGTGACGTGACAACTTGAAATCACAGTGCCCCAAAACCAATGTTGATGACAACTTTAAATCACAATGCCCCAAATCCAATCTTTGTGACAACTTGAAATCATTGTACAATGCACCAAAACCATTCTTTGTGACAACTTGAAATCATTGTACAATGCATCAAAACCATTCTTTGTGAAAACTTGAAATCATTGTACAATGCATTGAAACCATTATTTGTGACAACTTGAAATCATTGTACAATGCATCAAAACCATTCTTTGTGACAACTTGAAATCATTGTACAATGCATCAAAACCATTCTTTGTGACAACTTGACATCACAATGCATCAAAACCATTCTTTGTGACAACTTGACATAACAATGCACCAAAACCATTCTTTTTGACAACTTGACATCACAATGCACCAAAACCATTCTTTGTGACAACTTGACATCACAATGCACCAAAACCATTCTTTGTGACAAAAATCATTGTACAATGCATCAAAATCATTCTTTGTGACAACTTGACATCACAATGCACCAAAACCATTCTTTGTGACAAAAATCATTGTACAATGCATCAAAACCATTCTTTTTGACAACTTGACATCACAATGCATCAAAACCATTCTTTGTGACAACTTGACATCACAATGCATCAAAACCATTCTTTGTGACAACTTGACATCACAATGCATCAAAACCATTCTTTGTGACAACTTGACATCACAATGCATCAAAACCATTCTTTGTGACAACTCATTGACTTTGAAGAAAGTTGCTGAGGCTATTTCTGTATTTTGTAAGCATGCAAAGTGGTTGGAAATGGAAGTACAGTTACATCTGTATCAATAGACCACCCAACAGAGAAGGGAAAAAGGTCATGTTTGACAGGTGATCTCCTAATAAAGATTGTGTTTTTTTAAATACTGACATTTCTTTGAAGGATATATATGCCATCTCCACCCTCCCTCTGCCAGGCTATCAAGTGATATTTCCATTGGACATGGAGAACATGTTTTGTCTGAGTCACCAGCAGAAAATCCCACCTACTTACCTACATACAGAATGTGTCAACAGTCTAGACAGGTATGTAATCACTCACCTACAGACAGAATGAGTCAACAGTCAAGACAGGTATGTAACCACTTACCTACAGACAGAATGTGTCAACAGTCTAGACAGGTATGTAACCACTTACCTACAGACAGAATGTGTCAACAGTCTAGACAGGTATGTAACCACGTACCTACAGACAGAATGTGTCAACAGTCTAGACAGGTATGTAACCACTTACCTACAGACAGAATGTGTCAACAGTCTAGACAGGTATGTAATCACTTACCTTCAGACAGAATGAGTCAACAGTCTAGACAGGTATGTAACCACTTACCTACAGACAGAATGTGTCAACAGTCTAGACAGGTATGTAATCACTTACCTTCAGACAAAATGTGTCAACAGTCTAGACAGGTATGTAATCACTTACCTACCTTACTCACAAGATGAGTCATTAACCTCATATACCGCACAAGGCAAGACACTTATCTGACTCTTAAGAGAGGACATTTATCTCACTCAATAGATGAGTTACTCACCTCATTCACGAGGTGACTCATTCACCTTATTCACATGATAATTTACTTTTACCCTATGAAGGAAGAATAAAACATCACCTCATATTTCAAGTGGAAGAAAACCATTGATGAAAAACATCTTATTGTATTTTTGTCCTTTTAAAATTCATCATCTTTCTGGTTAAGTAAGTAAATTAATCTGTTATGCTGGCAGTGTATAAATCGCGAGGTCAGGCACATACTATGTGGATGCAATTTTGTGTCTTTTTGATTTTTTTTCTACAACTGTGATCTGTTTTGCAGGAGATTAAATTTTTAATTTACAACACCACAATTTTATTGCACCTATCATGTATTCTTTAAGTAAGACCATGTGATAGCTCAGTAGTTAAAGCCTTTGCTTCAAGGCTGTGAGTTAGAATTCTGCTTCTGCCTTGGCAACATCCTATCTCAGATGTAAAATAGGTAGTGACTGCTCCTTTGCCAAATGCTTGGAATTTAGAAGTGAGAGTCACAGTTTTCTTTTTGTTTTTTGGGGGGATGAGACCTTAAAAACTAAAGTTCAGTGTTGTGGAATGCACCAGCACAATGAAGGTTTCTGAAATATTTTCAAAGGGGCATCAAACAAATAAAGGGTTGATTGATTGATTGATTGATTGATTGATTGTTGTTTTCCGCCACACTCAACAATTTTTCAGTTATCTGGTAGCATCCAGTTTTTAATTGTTGGAGGGGAGAACCCAGATACAGTGTACCCAGGAAGAGATCACTGACCTTCCGAAAGTAAACTGGCAAACTTTCTCACATATATCAGTGTGAGCGAGAATTGAACCCGCACCAACTAGAGGTGAGAGGCCATATGATTATGAGCGTGATGCTCTAACCACTTGGCCACGGAGGCCCCTGCCTTCTTAGGACATGCTGTAGACATGTCTTCAATGAAGTTACATTGTACATGTATTAGAATACATCGTTTTACTTGTATTAATTTTCGTCTGATTTTATAGATGGGTAAATGTGTTGAAAAAAATGGTGAACTTGGAACTGCCAGAAGATCCACACCGGCATTCTACCCACTCCACGGAAAGTTCAGGGAGTGTTACAGCGGATGACACTGGAGACAAAAGCAAATCATAGTGGACGAGCAAGTTATAACAGACAACTGAAAGCTGTGTCTCATTGACGACAAAATTGCCATTATACTGTATGGAGGTGGTAGAAATTAACATTTAAGAAAGCCTTTGACTAGTAAAAAGTGAATCAATATTTTGAAATCTAGCAAATGAAGAAATTTATTGACCTGCAGCAAATGAAGAAATTCATTGACCTGTAGAAGTTAAAAGAAATTTACAGACTTCTAATACGTGATAAAAATATGCAAAGGTCTTATAGAATACATTGATATGAATGCATGTATGACTTCGGAAGTTTTGAATTTTTAAAGAGTAACCATTTCTCACCTAATGTTGTTATATCTTTATAGACATCATAATAACATCATTATAACTCTACACAACCATTTTTTTCTAGTTTATAATTATAACATGATAATTTTTTTCACCAAATCTGTTATCATTCAAATATAGGAGTAATGTTAATGTACACGCAATATTTTATAAGAATCGAGAAACATATTTATCAGAATTTTTCACACTGTGTGTATATTTTTGCTAAAAACTTTTGTTGTTGTATATTTGAGTGTGAGGGTAAGCTAGTAAACAGCTGCATATGAAAATCATAATCATTGAATGTAACTGACAGTGCAGCTAGAAATATTGGTGTGACCAAGATTTTCACATGGAATTTGTCCTAAGTTCATTTGTCCATTTAATTGATGGTCAGTTTTGTCACTTGCTGCTTTGATTTACGAGGCTTAATTTTTTTTTCGTAGCATGATCGATCTGTGGTGCATCAACTTTCATGATTACGTTGCCTTGGTGTATACATGTGTTTTGTATATTAAATTGTGATTGTGATTTAGCAATTTAATCTATTTTTATTTTTTTTATCTAATGCTTGAAGTTTTAGATGAGAGTGTGCTAGACCTGATCATTGTTAAAACTTTTGTCATCATCGTGCAGCAATAAAGGTTTCAATAAATCCATTACAGTATTCTTTATTTGTCGAAGTCAAAGATTAAAGGAATGGAATATAGATGAAAGGTTGCAAACATCTGCTTGGAAAAGAAAGGAAAGGACAATTTCACTAGAAGTTTTAAGACTGGGAAAATTTGTTCCAAGAAGAATGCTATACTACAGAAATTTGATGTAGATGACAAGTGGATGATATGTACAACAATATTTTGAAATTGAAAACTATTAAATTTATTTTTATTTAGTCAAGAAAGCAGTTTTAGTAGAAAGAAATCTGAAAAAAATTTAAATCCCTGCTGGACTTGAACCCAGTACTACGGTTCAGCAGTCGATGGTGCTAACCTACTGAGCTACTCGGCTATGCATTAAACTTTGAAATGGATAGACAAACATTGCTGATATTTATATTTTCATTCATGGTTTGAAAGGAAGTCAGCCATTATGATGATGTACCTTCTTAATTTAACCTTCTTACAGCTGCAAAACTGTAGCTCTCTTGGGGGGAGGGATACAACTGGTAGAGAGATGAGATATATATCCAAATTTTCTCTACAGCTAATTTTAAAAAAATAAATTTTAGTTTGTGATTTGAAAACTCATAATACAATTTTACAATTTAACCCATTCTTTTCTTGTTTATTTTTATATGTTGCTTTGTGCATTATATCAAACTGAATAACGAGTGTTTTTAGCTCACATGAGCCAAAGGTTCTGTTGTCTGTTATTGGCATCATTCTTGTTGTTGTTATAAACTTTTCACATTTTTATCTTCTCGAGAATCAGTGGGCCAATTTCAACTAAATTTGGCAAAAAGCATCCTTGGTGAAAGAGATTCAAGTTTGTTCAAATGAAGAGCAACACCTTTTGCCAAGGGGAGATAATAGCAAGAGAGAGAAAAAAAAAACCACTGACAAATTTTAAATCCCCAGAACCAGCAGGCCAGTTTCAAATAAACTTGTTACATATTGTCCTTGGATAGAGGAAATTCAAGTTTGTTCAAATGAAGGGTCATGCACCCTTTAAAGGGGAGATAATAACAAACTGCAAAAATAGGGCGGTGTCATTTAAAAATTTTCTTCAAACCACTGAGCCAGACAATTCTAAATTTACATGGCAGCTTCCAGACATAGTGTAGATTAAGTTTGTTGAAATCATGGCACTTGGAATCGGGGTTGAGGCCACTTGGAGTCAGGGTTGAGGCCACAATAGGAGATGGATGTTTTTGCATGGTAAAATATAGGAAACCATCCTCTCCAGAACCACTAGGCCAATTTCAATCCAACTTGGTACAAGGTGAAAGGGATTCAGGTGAAAGGGATTCAGATTTGTTCAAATGAAGGGGTATGCTCCCTTCAAAGTGGAGGTAACTATAAAAATGCAAAAACATGGTGGGATCATTGAAAAGTCTTCTCAAGAAAAGTTCAAATTTACATGGAAGTTTCCTGACATAGTGCAGATTCCGGTTGATCAAATTTATGACCCCCCCCCCCCCCCCCCGGTGTAGGAAAGGGGGCTACAAATTGGGATCAAAGTTTGGCATGCAAAAATATAGGGAAAAATCTTCTCAAGAACCAGCTTTCTGACCCTGTGCAGAATTAAGTTTGTTAAAATTGTGCCTCCCCTTCCCCCTCTACCCTCCCCCCGGGGGTAGGGTGAAGCCACAATTGGGGATCAAGGTTTTACATGTGAATATACACGGAAAATCTTTAAATATGGGCTAAGGTGACATAGGTGAGCAATGTAGCCCATAGGCCTCTTATTACATGTAAAGGATATATTGCAGGGGCTGATCCAGAACATTTTCAAAGGATGGAGGGTTGTGATCGAAGTTTATCTCTTTCTTGACCAAGAAGTGGGAGGGATCAAGACTCAAAAATGGCTAAAAATAACTTTTTTGCTCATCTGATCACATTTTGTTTTTCTTCTGTCTGTCCATCTACCTGTAAACTTCTCACATTTTCATCTTCGCCAGAATCAGTGAGCCAATTTCAATCAAACTTGGAATATACGAACTGAATGATAATAATTTCAATGAACGATATATTTTATCAGATATATAAGTTGAAAATCTTAAATATATCAATCAACACAGTGGTTTTAAATATTTTACGAGCCCAATACTCACCCATAAAGAGTGTGTCTCTGATGTTCAGACATCGGTAACGCAAGAACTGTTCGTCTAGATCTAGGATGTAGACACGGCGATTGTCCCAATCTGCTCTCACAATGTGACTGACTGTTTATAGTGACTTAAAGGGGGGGGGGGGGGGGTCATTCTACGAATAGCGACCCAAAGGAATCTTCCTATGGTAACGTTTCAGAAGCCCTAATTTCTTTAATTTTACTGGTTTTATCAATAAAGCTGACTTACAGAAAATCCTACAACCATGCAGCAGTAATGTTTAACATGTGTTTAGGAAATTTTAGGAAATAGTGATCCCAGTAATATATTGTAGGAAAAGCATGCGTTTGGCTCATGACACCCATGGCAGGTCATTTGGGTGTCAAAGAGATCTGTAGTAGGATTTTAAGTAATTTTCATTGTTATAAGTTTCTGAGGTTTGCAAGTTTTGTCAGACAATGTAGAGAGCGTTGGTTCTTAGTTTTCAAAGAAACTTACACAATGTCAATAAAGTTATTCAATATTCAATACGTCTAAAAGTTTGAACTTTACCACTAACCCAGGCTTCATCCACTCCCACACAGTCAGCATTGTATAGAGGATGATTTCCAGTAGGAATGGTTGTAATTGATTTGACTTGGTGTAATAACTTTTGTAAAGATAAATAGGAGACTTCCTATGTCATACTGCATGGACAATGTTGTCTGTGTCAGGCAAGCCTTATAGTCTCTTAAATCCTGGTTGAGTTTTGGGTGATGGCTATCAGTAGGTATGTTCTCGTATTCCTCGAGTTTGGATTTGTAGTTAGTGAATTCAGACACTTTTTTTTATTTTTGTTTCGTTGAACTGTTTGGACCATGTCTGGAATGTAGTTAGACGTCTATATGTTATAGCGATGTCTGTACGTCCGTCCGTCCTTTCGCGGTTTTCTGTTTCTATTCTCATTTCTGTGTCACATATCAAGCTGAAACTTGATATGTAGCTTGTTTGTAGAGAGGAGGCCCACAGGCCTTATCGGTCACCTCAGTATTAATTAAAAGTAATGATTTGTCCAATGGGCTACGAAATCTAGAAAAAAAAAATCCTGTTCTGAATATCTAAGCTAAATTAAATTCTAATAATCAGCAAAAGTACATACACAAGAATAGTTGTAACATTAACGCGAAATGACTATTACTGACCTGTATCCTACAGCCAAAACCCTGGGATTGTAAAATTCTAAATTTTGGAAAATCCTTCTTTGCTTTTCTTAAATATGCATTAAGTTTTTATACCATATCAGCTTCTTGATAGAGGTCTTTCAAATGATAAAGACAATAATCACTATGATAATTTCGGCTCCATCCCTGAAGCAAACCCTTATCCCTTAGGATTATGAAATTTACAATTTTGGTAAAGGATTATTATACTATTTCTGAATATCTGCTTAGTTTATACATCACTTGAATGTATTACACATATATTCTATGTATACGAAATTTGAACCTCTGCATGATATTTACAATTTTGGTAGAGATCTTCCTATGGAAGCCCATTTAGGATCTCTAAAAATGTATTTTGAATTTGAAATAACGAATGTCAGAATTCGTTATTTCGAATTTATTTCGTTATTTCAAACTTTGAAATTCGTTGTAATGGATTAAATTTGTTATAATGAAGTTGTAAACCTCGTAATAACGTATACTACTCAAAATTTGATAAGGATCATATAGTTCTTACATTATAAAATCAATATATGAATTGATAAGACACGCAAATTTCATCATAGTGTTGGACTGACCCCTCTTGAGCCTCAAAACACAGGTTAGGTAGGGAAATACATGCTGCAGTGATCATGAGTAGCACGTGAAGCATGGTACCCACATTATTCACATTTCTGAGTGCTTGTCGTTGATTTGAATTTGGCCATTGTCTTTACATCTGACCTCGTTTAAGTCACTGTTACTCTATGAAAATGCCTCCACAACGTCAAAGACGTCGTTTGACTATTGAAGAATTGGCCAGATGCATAAGAATGCTCGAAAATGGTGCAAGACAACGTCACGTTGCAGAGCTATTGGGTGTCAGTCAGAGCGTTGTTTGCAGAGCTTGGAACCGGTATCAAGCTCATGGTTCAGCTTCTCATCGACATGGAGGCGGCAGAGAAAGGTCCACCACGCAGCAAGATGACCGTTTTCTCTTGATTTCAGCACGACGTCATCGGTTTGCAACGGCGACTGCGCTTAGAAATGATCTTCTGAATGCAACTGGAGTTAACATTTCCACGCAAACTGTGCGTAATCGTCTTCATGAAGGTGGTCTTCGTTCCCGGAGAGCCTGTATTCGCATCCCTCTTACTCAGCCACACAGACAAGATCGTTTGAATTGGGTCAGGGCTCATGTGAATTGGAGGGTTGCTGATTGGGCCCCTGTACTTTTCACAGACGAGTCGAGGTTTTGTGTTGACTTCACAGATCGTCGTGCACGAGTGTGGAGAAGGGCAGGAGAACGATATCAGGACGCTAATGTTGCTGAACATGACAGATATGGTGGTGGGTCGTTGATGATTTGGGGAGGAATCAGTCGAGCTGGACAAACTGATCTCCATGTCCTAAGGCGAGGCACGATGACCGGAGTGCGCTACAGGGATGAAGTCCTGGATGTGTACGTGAGACCATATGCTGGTGCTGTTGGTCCTGACTTCATCCTCATGGACGATAATGCACGTCCACATCGTGCTAGGGTGGTGGACGAGTACCTGGAACGTGAGACAATTGTTCGTATGGACTGGCCAGCTCGTTCTCCAGACCTCAACCCTATCGAGCATGTCTGGAATATGCTTCAGGTAGCGATTTCACGTCGTCCTGTACAACCAGCCACCCTCCAGGAACTTGAAAATGTTCTGATCCAAGAATGGAACAATATCTCTCTTGCGTCCATTCAAAACCTCGTTGGAAGCATGAGACGACGTTGCCAAGCTGTCATTGGAGCTAACGGAGGCCATACCCGCTATTGACACTTGTTTGTGCAGTGTGAAATGGAATGTGCAGAGTTTAAACAATTCCGTGATCATGAAATTACCATGCTTTTCAGGGTACTCTCCCTTTACCTTAGGAGTATGCGATGAAATGTCATGTTTGCCAAATTTTTCTGTCACAATTTCTTGAAGTAAACATTTCTGAACATAAATCACTCTGTGTTGGTTGTCATTCACCTTTGTTGAAAGTTTTACAAGTGCTGAAAAATATGATCCTTATCAAACTTTGAGTAGTATATTTCATAATTTGATATAACGAAGAACGAATTCTAAGATTCGTTATATCAAATTGCCTGATTCGTTATAACAAATTTTCATAATTTGTACTAATCTTGCGAAATCTTCGCTACAAGTAACAAGAAATTCTTTTTATGAGACCTACTCGTTTTAACAGATTGTATTAATTCGTGTTGTTTTTTTTTGGGTTTTTTTTGGTTTTTTTTTTTGGTTTGGTTTTTTTTTTGTTTGTTTTTTTAATTTTTTTTTGGTCTGCAATTCCATAATTATCACAAATTATATACTAATTTGATATCAACAAATTTATAACCGTTATATCGAATTTCATAATTTGATATAATCATTTCTAAAATTCGGGTTTTCAAATTTAATTCGTTAAAATGAATTTTGAAATTTGTCATAACAGATTCAAGGAATTCGTTATAGTAGAATTTGTTATAACGAATTTAAACGTTTTGAAATATCAAATTAAAAATTGTAATAATGAATTCTGGAATTCGTAATTTCAAATTAAAAAAATTTTTTTTTTTAGAGGTCCTAAATGGGCTTCCGAGGTCCCAGGGGAGGATGACGGACGCAGTTCAGTTGCAATAGGTCATCTGAGTTTACTAAGGTAACATAAAAAGACTAGTCCTTATTTATCATGAGGAATCGTCGTGTGAGGTGTTGAAAAGTCATACGTTTTGATGTTGTTGATTAGAGAAAATTTTTGTGATTTCAAATTTACTAAATGTTCTGTAGAATTTTTTAGAATCCACATTTGATTTGCACCACTTCTGGCATATGTTGGGACGCAATACGTTTGAAGCAGTTAATATTTTCGTGAAGCACATACATAGGAGCTTGGTAGAACATTTACTGGATCCAGCAATGTATCTTTGTAAGGTTTTTTGTGAAGTTTACGAAAGCAACATAGTTACGGTATCCCATATTCATTCGTCCCATTGAGTGGGATTGTGTTTAAAACCGAAGCATGGGTTTTGAAGAATTTCGTCTTTTGAAATGAAAATTGGAGTATAAATAGGATTACCAAATGTGGAATTAAAGTCAAGTTCGTTTATAATGCATAATGGGTCTTACAAAGACAATGTTGTTACAAGCTTTGTCAACTGGACCATTACATAGTCCTCATGTAACCTGATAATTTCATCACTTCCGGTGTAACGGCGAAAAGTGACCCCCGTAGAATATTGACCGGGGTAAAATATCTACGTAGAAAAATGACCCCGGGTCAATATTCTACGACAAGTATGGTCATTTTTCGACCATAGAAAATCCTTCCAGGCCGGTAATTCTACGATTCCACTCACTTTGAAAAATGACCCCCATAGAAATATTACCCCCAACTTTTTCACTATATTATATAATAAAACCTGTAGAAATGAGATGTGATGCATGTTAATCTCGGGGTTGGGGAGGGTCGGCGAAGGCCTGGAGATAACTATGTCTCCTGATTTTTTTTTTTATACTTTTAAATGTATGTTGGGGGGGGGAGCAAAGTAGCTTTCCCCTCCTCAACACCACTTCTTAATACTAGCATCATATACAATATATGTGGTATGTTTTTTATGATTTTTTTTTTTTGCTTGCATCCCAATGACTATATATTATTGAGGAGTATAAATACAAATACATGATATTATATATATATATATATATCCGTTTTGATTTTTTTTTCCTTGAAGGTTTTGTTCTGAAAATGACACGTTTCTGACAACCATATACCATTGAAAAGACAGGTTTGTGACCCCATACTTCTACTTTTAAATTTGTGCCCACTTTCAACCTACCCCCACCCCCACCTTTTATCAGTTTCTGGATACACCAATGTATTGAATCATAAACGTATTGTATTTTTATATTTAGACCAAAAAAAACCAAAAAAAATCAGAGCAAGCACGACGTATGAAACGGCCAATATGGAGTTGCTATTATTCACTGTAATTACTGCTTCATATTTAAAATCATGTATTATCTTTTTCCCTCTTTTAGGTTCATTCATCAATATTTATTACATGAATATTAATACCCACGATCCGAAGGAAAGGGTGGGCGTATACTGTTTTACTCCTATGTGTGTGTTGGGGGGGGGGGGGATCCGAAACATTTTTTTTTCGTCACAGTTTTCTCTGCAAATACTCATCGCAGATGCTTGAAATTTTAACACACTCTTTGTTTAGACATGCCATATAGTGGGATTCATTTGGGTACAAATCTTTTCCGTCTGTCTGCGCGTAGGGGATCTCTAGAAAGCATTGTCTCATATATTTCTTGTTTCCCTATAATTTTTATACTTAGAATGCATTTATTGTCTGTAGAATTGTAATATGTGTAATGGAAGAGATAAAAGACGAATGTACCTAAGTAACGTTAACTATGAAATACTATATATTGTTTGTGTCTGGATCGCTTTATGTACGTTCAATGCCGAGACCAATAACTCGAACTTGGTTATGAACAATACATTCCGAAATATTGATGTTCTGTATGAAACAAAATACTCTAAAGGGGAATGACTACAGTTTTGGCTAAATTCTATTTTTCCGTTTTTATTGTTTAAGATCCTTTATTCAAGTAATTCTAATGATCAAGCCAAGTTGCTAAGTACTTCCGTACTAGAATAAATTACGGATTAAAAAAACATTGCTGCGATAAAATTAAGAAATTCATTTCAAAATTAAGGATTATCTCCCTCATGCATAGCTCTGATGCTTTCCCAGATTTGGCTCCACAAGTTGGTATTTTTGGTTTTTTAGCTCTTCCAAGTTTGTTCTTATTTCGAATTTCCAACATTTTTGACTTGAGCATCACTGAAGAGACATTATTTGTCGAAATGCGCACCTGGTGCATCAAAATTGATACCGTTTATGTTTTATATCAACCAAAATTTGAGTGTCCGCTGTTGAGTTACAGAGCTCAGAATTCTTTGTTACATGAACAAAGCTCGGGCCATGTTTTTGTTTACATTCTGAGTACAGAGTATGTCATCTTAAACTGTGACAAACGTTAGGTGTTCAAAACGAACTTGCAGATAGTAAAAAAAAATCTTCTTGAAAAAGAACTTTTAAACTGGTACCTGTTGACCTCGCTTTTTTGTGTAGCTCCAATCAGCGGGGAACCAGTTTAAAAAACTTTCAATGGTATACTGAACCAATATGCACAAAAACACGACACAAACTTTGTTTACTTACATGTATAATCTGCATTACCATGCCCATATGCATTATGTAAATAAACTCCTTGTAAGGAGGATTTTCGACGAAAGAAAAAACAAACAAACAATGTTTTCATTTTTATCCTAAAAACCCCTTTATATTTTTAAACCTCGCATCACACAGCCAGAACGCTTAATTTGTGTATATGTAAGACGTACATGGCTAGAAGGGAAAGAACAAGATAGGACACGAATCATTCCTGGTCCCCTCTTCAAAAATACTATTATTACATATAGTTATAGGGTATACCTAACCCGAACAGCAAATAATTTTTTCTGGTTATCCCCTTAATTTGATTGGCTAACACCACATCAAACATAACTACCCTAATTTGAATTTGAGGTTTATTTCTACGTAGAAAAATGACACCTGGTCAATATTCCACGGGGGTCACTTTTCGTGGCCACACCGGCTTACTAAACACAGAGTAATACATGGTGCGCTGTTGCTTCATATATATGGATACAATGATACAAATGTACACCAACCCCCTAATATTTTATTTAAAAAATCTTAACGGTATCTACTCTCTCTCTCTCTCTCTCTCTCTCTCTCCAGATTAAAATTAAAATTTCTCTACGTTAAATATGAGGTTAAATCCTGCTCATATCGGGCGCTGTAGTTGATCGACTTTTCCTTTGTTGAGACTCGGTTAGAAAATTCCTGGTGTGACTGGAACCCGGTAGACAAGGGTGCTTGATACCCAGGTACAGAATTCGGCAAACAGTGAATCAATGACCACAATAAAATGCGTAAACACGGATCATACTCTAGGGGGTGGATTTGCAAGTCGCCCTTTAGTTGAATTTTTTTTTTTTTTTTTTTTTTTTTTTTTTACAAAAGATGTGTTATTTTTGTCATGTAGAAATCTACAACACGCCCTTTGAAACAGATGTTTGGATCCGCCAGTAGAATTAGATAAAATGCCGCATCTGATGAATTCCGTAAGTAACACTACAAAGGGCGTTGGATGCTTGCGTCACTCCCCAAATCTTCCCACGGTAAAACTGAGGTCCTAGAATTGTGCAATCAACGTATTCAAATTTAATTTTTAAAACAGCTCTGCAATTCTGATTGAAATAATTCAAATCTCCTAATTTTTATACCTGTGCCACTGTTAAGTAATTAATGCTAATTACAATATTTATTCCACCTCATACCGATTGAAATTATATACGCTAAGGCCAAGAAATTAATATGTAGGCCAAATAATTAAGTATATATGCCAATTAATTAAGTATATAGGCCAAGTAATTAATTATATAGGCCAAGAAATTAATTATGTAGGCCAAGTAATTAATTATATAAGCCAAGTAATTAAGTATATGGGCCAAATAATTATATAGGACAAGTAATTAAGTATATAGGCCAAGTAATTATATAGGCCAAGTAAAAAATTAATGTATGTTGAGCCACAGTATGCTGCAGAAATGTATAAGAACTGCAACTGCCGTGCTATCTGTTCCAAATTGGATAGTATTAAAGATTTAAAGTTATTATAAATACTTATATCCTTGACATTTTGTGGGAAGCTATCTCAAAGGATTGTTGCAACTTCCTTGTGCATGTTCTCGCACCGTGAGATGTTCTGAGCGACAGAATCTGTACGATGCCAGTGTAGCGAAGCGGTACCTATTCTCTTTCATCTTAATTAAATCACGTAAGCATAGTGGTGCAATGCCGTTAATTATTCTAAAGTTTCTAATGCGCGCCATACAACGCGGATTCTTTTATGTGTGACGCTGATATTGGGTTTTCCAAAACGTTTTTCATAAGTACAAACAAAAATCTTTATATACAATTTTTTTTTTTCTTTTTACATTTTTTCCATCTTTCTTGTTTTGACTCTGTGCAATTTTTAACTGTCTTGACCAAGGACAAAATTTAAGTTGGACAATACAAACGAATGGAAAACTGACAGCCTGTTAATTAAAAAAAAAGTTTTGTCTGTTCTTTTTCACAATCTTAACCAGTTGTACTGCCTTTTTACATATATTTGAAATGTGTACGTCGAATTTTAAAAGGAAGTTGATATTTATACCAAGCAATTTTACGTAATTTTACAGTTATCTTCACACGGTATATTGACACCTTGGATGGAAAAAAGTAGCATTTCATGAGGTTTTATTCCAATAGATATTGATTTAAACTTAAAGGAATTGACTTGCATATTTATACAGTTAAATAAAACCATTTTTAGGTGCTTTCTTATTTAAAAATACAAAATTAATGCTTGACATAAAGAGTGTATTGTCATCAATTTTCCTTGTTCAATAAATAGAAGATATTAATGATAAAAACGATAAAAAACGATGAATGAAAGCACACTGCCCCAAGGTACTTCCTTGCCGATGTTTTCCAAACTGCTAAAACCCAAGCCTATCTTTATTTGAGGTCTGTTTGTAAGGCAACCTGCAAAATGTTTAACAGTTTTTTGGCATAACCCATGTACCGATAGTTCTTCTATATGAAATGTTATGTTACAACTTGTCGATTTGACAGGTCCATCAAAATAGGCTGCCGTGTCTATGTCAGCTCAATACTTGGAAACAGCTATAAAACATGCAACGTAAAACATAAAGAATAGACATTATCAAAATCACAGCACTTAAAACACGAATATCAGCTGACAGCGTACAGAAGCATAATTGAAGCATAAAAAGCAGATGTAATAAATGTATGCTGGGCCACAGTATGCTGCAGAAATGTATAAGAACTGCAACTGCAGCGCTATCTGTTCCAAATTGGATATTAAAGATTTAAAGTTATTATGAATACAGTTTTGCCTAAAATGATTTTACTTAGAATTTTACAAATTTGAAAAGAATTTTCAATCTTCTAAAATTCGAAGTAAAATTATTTGGCATCCATGGTCTTTTTAATGCACATGAAAAGTGATTAAATTTGCAGATAATTGTTCACAAATTGCTTTTAAAAAGAACATTTAACACAGATGCACAGTTCTGTAATTTTTCCTGTCAAAGGTATCGGGAGAAAAAAAAAATTCGGTCATGAAAAATATTTGTTGATAATATTGCATTCACAAGAAAAGTTAGAAAAATTACAAATGATCTGCCACCTGCTTTTCATATTTTGCAGACACCATTAGCTTCCCTATAGTACTCAAGTTTCTAATAGTTTTGTGAACATCTTTATTTCCCACCTTTTTAAAATCAAAAAGCTCTTTCTCGACATAGATAGTGTATTGTCATCAATTTTCCTTGTTCAATAAATAGAAGATATCATTGATAAAAACGATAGATGAAAGCACACCGCCCTGGGCTAAGCTCTTTACTTTTTTCTTTGATTTTGACAATACTTGTCTTACGTCTAGTCTAAAGCCCAATTTTTCTTATAATGTCAGCTACATAGTGTAAAATAGTTATTAAACATGTCTTTTATTTTTTTTTACTGGTGTCCGTGACCAATTTATCATGCTCACACAAATCAAGATCGCATTCCTTACTCCACGTTTTCTTGGGGAAAACTATGATTTGATTGTATATATAAAATTTGGAGACTCTTTAATTTCAGAACTAAACAGGAATTAAACTCCTCTTGCTTTTTTATTTTTTTTTTTTTTTCTGTTAATGGTCAAGTGGGAATAAACCCGTATAAGACGAAATCTCGCAGCGCTAGTTGTGCTGTCAATAATCTCAGATACATGTAGCATTCATGCACATCTTCCAAGTTTGATTTATCGCACAACATGTAAAGTAAAAGTGGAGTATTTATGTGTTATTCCTTATGTTTGTTTGCTTAATCACAGGGAATGGTAATTATACTGTAATGATAATAATAGGAGTCTATACCATACCACCTCCTGATAAAATAAAAATAATTAGGGGGTGATATAATATAGGTTACTTTTATAATTACATACAGAAGTCGGTTTCTGTGCTTTTTTTCTCTTTTCTTTTTTTAGGTCCCGATCCATGGACCGTTCGGACTGTGTGTAAAACATCAGTTTTTTAAACAGCTTTATCTGTCCGCGTTTAATATTGCTTTTATGTATGTACGAGGGACACTTTTTAAGTTCGTAGAGTTGGGCGGTCTTTTTAAAACCGCTTGAAATGTCAAAATTTTATTTATCTAAGACTTTCGAAACATGCCCCGTCTGCCTCAGCACACATTTTAAACCGATCTACCCATTTCCGGAACGCCGCACGGTACTCCTCTTTAGGTATACGTTGCAGACACTGGTAGACCGCACTGCCTATACGACAACGGGATTCAAAACGGTGCCCTGCCAGCATTTCCGTTAGTCTTGGGAACAACCAAAAGTCACAGGGGGACAGGTCAGGCCTGTATGGGGGATGGTCTAAGACATCGAGCCCAGATTCTTTCAGATATTCCTGTACCGTCTCGGATTTATGGGCCGGTGCGTTATCATGGAGTAATTTGATGCCGCGGACATCGGTGCGCGGTCTGCATTTCTGATAGAAATCAACATGTTGAGTAAGAACACTTTCTCTGTAAAACTTTCCATTGACAGAACTACCTTTCGGGGCTGGAATTTGAAGGACTGGACCTTTCGAATCAAAGAATATCGCATACAACATGCGATTTGATGTTTTGCAAAGGCGCGCAATGACAGGTCTGTCGCCCTCAGATGAAACCCAAATCTTATTTTTAGCCTTAGAATCGGGTTGAAAATGATAGATCCAGGTTTCATCACTTATAACTATCTCTTCCAAACGACATGGGTCACATTTATCATATTTTGTTTTATAACTTGCGATGCAAGTCTAACCCGACTTTGTTTTTGCTCGTCATTGAGCAAATGGGGCACCCAGCGCGCGCAGATCTTACGTAGCCCAAGTCGTTCACGTAAGATCTTCAAAACACTTGACGAATGAATGCCACTTAATTCTTCTATCTCTTGCACGGTATAGCGTGCGTCTTCCTCAATTAACGTTTTCACAGTGGCAACATTCTTTTCCGTTAAAAACGGAAACGGCCTACCCACTCGAGGGTCATTTTCAATTGACTCCCGACCATCATTAAAATGACGTACCCACTTGCAAACTGTAGCATATTTTAAAGCACCATTCCCATAAACCTTTTGCAAATCAGCATGAATTTCCATTGACGGAAACCCGAGGTGTGCTCGATCTTACAATATACCCTCTGTTAAGAGATTTTTCCATCCATATTGAAAGCTATATATTACTATAGTGTATAAAACTACGTGTTGAAAATACCCAGCGCAGCGCGCACGTGGACCTCGTGCGCCGCATACCGCGATACCGTTCTCGAGAGGATTGATTACGCGAGTTCTGTGTCAAAAATCGTGCAACTTCATAATCGCGTTAAAAAGTTATAGGCTTACTCTACGAACTTAAAAAGTGTCCCTCGTACATGCCTCATGAAAAACACGTATATGTCGTAAAATGGTTGATTCAGCCACTTAGTCAAATGTCCAGATCCACAGCGGTTTCTTATTAATTTTGTTCTCAATTTTAGACATTTACATGTATATTTAGATTGGGAACGAAATGGATATCAAGTCCCCCTGTGCCCAGAACTAAACAGTGGTTTATAAATGTCATATCACGTTGGAACAGAGACAAATTCAATGGCAGGAAATATTTACAATTTTTTGTGTCATGCGTACTAACCCAGAATTCGTACTTTTCCCAAATATTTTAGGAAGTCTGGAAGATTATGCATATAAAATCTATCTATCTGTCTATCTATCTATTTACGCATCTCAAAGTGGACTAAGCGTCAGATTGAATGACCCCCAAATATACGAAAAAAGTTTCTGTACAGTCCACATCTTGGACAACATGGAAAGAATGTTGACCCAATCTTTTAATATTGAAGTATAACCCCACCACGTAATTGGGATAAGGACTGTACAGAAACCGTTTGTACATTGGGGTCTTTTCTGTGTTGAAATAGGACCCCTCATACCTGACTGAGATACGGATTGCACAAAACATTGTGTATAGGAGTCCACCAAGTTACTGAGATATGGAATGTACAGAAAACCTTTTGTACAAAGGGGTGATATTTTAATGTTGAAATATAACCTCTACTACCTGACCGAGATATGGATTGTACAGAAAAAAATTTGTAAATTCGGGGTCATTTTTCAATATGACCGAGATATGGACTGTACAGAAAATGGTTTGTACATTTTGGGTCATTTTTCAATGTGACCGAGATATGGATTGCACAGAAATATCTTATATATTTGGGGTCAATTTTCAATGTTGAAATATGTCCCCATCACGTGACTGATATATGTATTGCATGGCAAACGTTGCAGTATTTGATCTTCACTATTTGTATTGTATAGGGACGTTGACCAATGAAATTCTTCGTATCAAACCAAAATAAATAATCCCTCGGATACAATACGAATGAAAAATTTTACAATGCAAATGGAAATTTATATAACACAAATGGAAAATATAGAATAAAATTAAAACATTATATAATGAATACAAATGGAAAATATAGAATAAAAATAAAACATTATATAATGAATACTAATGAAAAACTTAACAATATGAATGGAAAATATAGAATACAAATGGAGGACTAAGAAATATGAATAGAAAGTATAGAATACAAATGAAAACTTATACAATACAAATGAAATATTAAACAATGCAAATGGAAAAGATTTAATATTGCAACGTTTGACATGTCATAAATATGGGTTGTATAGAAACCTAGTTGGGGTTAATCCATTATGTATGTAACATTTAAGTAACCGTTAAAATGATCCCATTTCTGGTCAAAGTTAACGCGGGTCACTTTTGATTAAAATTCAACGTTAAATTTTGATCTGGGTAAACTTTTACAGTTAAGAAATAACCCCTTGGGTCGTTTTTCATAGATCACTAATTAATATTACTCCGGCTTGAAGCGTTAAGTTTATACTCTCGCGTGTTTTCAAAAAGTAATATTCACATTCTACTTTCATTTCTGTCAGAAAATAAAGTTGCTATATATTTGTCGAGATTGATAAGCGTATTGTTCACAGTAACATTGTATTAATGAGGAAATGACTATCATTGCTCTCTCTCTCTTTGACTCGTATCTGGCGAGATTATCTACTATACGACGGTGGGTGGATGAGATTTAACAAAAAAGAAAATTTCCCGCAAATTTAAACCTCGGGATTTGTTGTATTCTGTTTAATGTCCTGCTCGAGAATTTGCCCCTCATATGGAGACGTCACCATTGTCGGTGAAGGGCTGCAAAATTTTGGCCTATGACCTTTGAGCAGGTGGGAGGGGAATCTTTATCGTGCCACATCTGCTGTGACACGGGACCTCGATCGGTTTTTGCAGTTTCATTGGAAGGGCCACCCCATTTAGTCGCTCTTACGACACACAAGGGATGCTGATCAAGGTCCAATTCTAACCCTGATCCCCATAAGAATGAATTTAAAAAACGACAGAGTTAAATAAATAAATAAATAGATAAATGGCTGACGTTTTCCAAGAACCTCTAATGTTAAGGGGAGTGGTCGCGCCCCTGGATCCTCCCCTTTATGTGATTCTTTATCCCTAAAACCTGAAGGGCATAAGAAGGACTAGACTGGATAACCGTTTTTTCCTGATAGAGGGTTCAAAACTTGCTCAGACTTTAGAATGATGTCAATGTGCGCGTACACACAGCTGAAGACGGGGACTACTAAACAGAGAACCCTAGAGAACCTTAGAGAACCCTAGCAATATTTAATAAATTTGAGCAAATACTATGCATAATTCAGTTAAAAATTATCAAATATATATTATTTTGTTAAAAGCATTGATAAAAACCATGATTTCCCAGAGTTATTATAAAAAATTAAGGAGAAAACAGTACTTCGAGTGGTAATCAATTTCGGTAATCTCGATCCCGATTCTATTTCCATTGTCTTGTTTTCAAATATCGAATGGAAGACTTGTTATTTTGTATCTAATAATTCATTCTTACAGTGTTTTAAGTTTATTTATTTATTTTATATAAGCGTAGAACTCTTAGCCATTCAATCTGGTGCAAAGCAGTCAGATGAATGTTACCGGGGACGTGGTTCTACTTCAGGATCCATTTTTAATTTTGTATTTGTTTTCATTTTTTCTTTATTTTCTTGGGTTTTTTTTTTGTTTTTTTTTTTATTTTCTTTTTTTCATTTTTTTTTTCTTTTTTCTTTTTTTTTTTTTCTTTTTTTTTTTTTTATTTTATTTTCTTTTTTTGTTAAATGAATAAATAAATACAATGCATCATTTTCAATTTTTTTTCTGTTCTTTTTCAGAAATATAATTTGACATCATTGTTTTCTTTCTGTTGGCTTCTTTTTTCATCGTTAGTCAACTCTGGCCTTTTTGGTCACGGTCTTTGTTTTAGATGATTTAACCCTTTTGAGTTATCCTGGCTTTTTTGCTATGTTAGGCACTTTTGGAATTTTCAGACTCCCATCAGTTGAGATAACTGTTTGTGAAGGTAACGTGAAATGCAGGAGCCGATAGAGCCGACGTTGCCTTTGCTCTGGTGTCATATTAACCCATACTTCATTTGAAACTTTTAAAATTTCCGCAGGCCCATTTATTTGAAAATCTCCTCTGGAATGCAAGGAATCCCTGAGATTCTGTGTTTGTGTTGCATCCAAGTTTTTCAACAAATCTACTAGAGAAGGCATCTTCATTATTCTCCAATCTGTGTCTAATTTTATGATGTTGTTGTAGGACTCGTTGTTATTATTTGTCCACAATTTTGGAAGCTTGAATGTTGTTTTCTTCCTCGGTTCATAGACACCTTTTTTAACTTTGACCAGGAAGTTTTGTAAATATGGCAAGCCATTCATCTCTAGAATTTCTTTTTCTTTTTCGTTATATGATGCTTCACATTCCATGACTATGAGTCCTGAGGTTGAATTGAAGATCTTGTTGGCGATTTCGCTGACTTCGGGACTTGTTAAACTGTTCTTCAAATTGTGGACAAGATTTTCTTTTAAATGCCTGGTACAGAGAGTGTGGATTGCGGCTGGGAAGCAAGTTTCAATAGCATTTATTAAGGCTTTTTCTCCGTCTGTCCCGAAAACAATCTTGGACTGGTCAACTCCATTCAATGCACTCTGAAGATGTGACAGGAATCGTTGATATGTGTGGAATGTGCCATCCCAATGAAGATACATTGGTCCCAACATTATTGGCTGCTGACCGGTTTCTGTTTTTAGGATATTTTTATTTTTAAATGTTGAAAGTGTGAGATAGCATGAACCAACGTTGAAAGTTCTATCCAGTCCAATGATGCAGCCGTTTGCTATGGAAGTTTTCAGTGCGGCAATTTGTTCCTCGGAATAAACGATTACATTCGGAGGCTTATTGCTTGAAGAAGGTACCACCTCTTTAATGAATGAATTGTCTACGTAGCTTTTGTTCAAGATATTGATAACTTCATCAGCCAGGTTCTGTTTGTCGTGTGGGTGTTTTTTCTTCTCATAATTGTATTTTGCGTTTCTTGCTGTTTTCAGTGTTATAGGATCTTCTGGATTCTCCCGATAAACATCATTCTTGATTTGCCTTGGTGCTTGCGCCTTTTCTAATCCTGCATTAATTATTTCCTTTTGTCGTGAACTGAGTCTATGATACGGTTTATTAACTTTTGAATTCCCATGGATGCTACTCTGACCAACTGGGTAAGGGCCCACATATTCCACAATTGCTACTCCCTCGTACATAGTACTTTCAAACCAAGTCACTCTTTTCCTGTAACGTTCATCTCTAGCAAGTGTTGAGTATTTCCTTTTAAGTGTAAGAATTTGTTCCTCTTTTGGTTGTGGGGAGAGTGGAACTTTTTTACCCTTTTGTTGTCTGAAATAAGTCCCAGTTTTATCTTTCTTTACACTCTGATACCCTAACTGGGTTCGCAGGAAGAATTCAGCTTTTGTTACATTTTTGCCCTGTTTCCACACACCACAGTCGTCTGGATATGCTGAACTTTTCCCCTCCGACCTTCTTTTTGCATTATCTGAGTCGTCTAGGATGAAGAAGACATTTTCCTTGATTCCCTTTGGAATTTCTTTCATCGTCGGCATTTCATCTTCACTGCAGATTGTCTCTATTTGTTGATCCAAAGACATAAATCTTCCTGGTAAAGAATTCTCTTCTGGGTTTCTGTAAGGATGCTTTACGTCTTCCAAGGATGTTACATCCATTGGGTCAAAAGTTTCGTCTTGTGACTCATTTAAGTCCTCTATACTTTGACTGTGTCTTTCATCTTCATCGTAATTTGGAGGGACTTCACTGGGTTCCTGCTTATCTTCTTTGTTGGAAAGTTGCACTTTAACAGACTCTTGAGAGCAGTCTTCTCTATTATCATCATGACAGTCAGATTGTGGTCTGGAAGACAGCACAGGAAGTGGGGGAAAATCTTCCTCACTGTATAGATCGATCACTGTTGTCTCCTGAATTGAGTCAAGCAATGGAACAAAATGGTTCGGAGTCACTCGTGGGTCGAACGTTCTGTTCAGTAGAACAAGACATTTGTCCATTGGGCCATTTATAACTGGATATACAGATTTCACTGGTAAATATTGAAGTGCATGAACTAATTATCTGTCCTTGCTCACATATCGGCAGATAAATTACCAAAGCTTAACTTAATCAAAACCAAAGAGAAAAGCGGAAAAACTAAAAAAAAAATTATGAAATAAAAAAATTAAAAAGTTCTCTTTCGTAACTTCTTTAATTTATTTCTAAGAATTCTGCTTAGTAGTAAATTAAATATGTATTTTAAATGAATTATAACTGTGCTGAAAATTTCTTTAATGGGTGATCACAATATATAATTTTTTAGTCTATATCTATTACATTTATTTGTCAACAAAAAACCCCAGATACTTTAGGATCTTGAGATTTTTGAAAGAAAATAAATGAATAAATCAGCCGAAAAATAATATTCGTGTTCATTTTGGATCGGGATCGAGATCATAGAATAATTCGAATCTATATTTCGGCAATAATCAAGAAAAAATCAAATGTAAATCAGATTTTTACAATTGATTTTGATTTTAAATGATATATTTAATATATATGTATATCCATATGTTATTTGTGTGCAATAAATAATTAAATATTGCTAGGGTTCTCTAGAGTTCTCTAGGGTTCTCTGTTTAGTAGGACCGGCTGAAGACTGAATCGAAAAACTTTCAAACGAACGGTATAAAATGTTTTATGTCTCAAGACTTCAGCCCCATTGAAAACTGTAGCTAGACAGACATATGCACAGCCGCTAGCCTCAGAATCCAAAATTGCTGAAAGAGTGGTAGAACATTCTCCAGTGTCTGTCAGTCAATGACGCGTCGTCTCGGCGCCCCTATCGACACTAATGGTGGACATACACAGTTTTGAAACAGCCCTTTTGACTTCATTTCACATGCAGTTTCTCAGGAAATAACAATTTAAATTCATTTATTATAACATTTTATATTATCACTGATGTGTTGGTACAACACTGATATTGTCCATTTACTTTTGTATACATTCGATTTGCAAATCATACACGTGTATTCGTATCTTGTAATTAATCTTCTCTGAAGCTTGTTTTCTCTATGAATTGTCTTTGCTAGCTGCTGTTTTGCCTCAAACGCGGATCTAGAAGAGGGGACCCCCCCGGAATTTCCAACTGAAAGAAAATATAGTCATCTTTCACCCTAGCATCGCGTTTAATATTTCCAGGTCCCAGATTCCCGGATTTTGGACCCCGCCCCCAATGAAAAAAGCTGGATCCGCGCCTGTGCCTCTGGACCCCAAATTATATGTGTAATATTTGTACCACTGGTATTTCTTTATTGGATTAATGAGATAATAAATAAAGCAGAAAATTAATTATCCACAACTAAATGTTTTATTTTTAAGATATATGTATTTGTGTGTATTTATGTATGTACGAGGCCTAGGGCGGTGACGGCAAGTACAGGCATGGACTTAATGCAGTCTATGAAACACCCGACCTAATCTCTGCCGAGATGCACCTCGGTAAAGCATCTCAGCCAAGCTTACCTGCGACCGTACTCGTCATTTAGGTTGCAGATGCTGTTTTTTAAAAATAAAATCTAGAAAGCATGCTGTCTGTTATTACTATTGACGTAGCTTCATTACGCTGTGAGTAGCCTAATTAAGCCTCTTCACTCCTCCTTTGCCTTTGCAATGCGACTAAATACGCCTGGGGCGATTTCGCAGACCATAGGACCTATTACGGAAAGTCTCAGGTACCTGCGCCTGCGCAACTGTGATGACTTACAGATATGTTTTTCTTCTTTAAATTAAAACGCAGAGCTGATATTTAAACCTTAAAGGTACTTTACATCTAAGAAGTTATTTTATGGCTTATTTCAGTTAAGGTGGAAACACCATGCAAAAATGTGCTTCAAAGGAGATTTTTTTTTTAAACGGAAAGGTTTACCATTAGTCCTAATATTTAATAAGTATTTCTAATGCAGTATATGGCCCAGAGATAAATGAAGGCTCTTTTAAAAACTGCCGATCGGTTCCGAAGTGATCAATCCTGTGTCAGGTGTATGTGTCCTATATTTCTAACGTGACACAGATAATGTAGATCTATCGAGCTTCGTGATCGCCATGATGCTGGTGGCATACAGAGGATGAAGGGATTCTGGTTTCTTTCCACTCTTCTCCAGCTTTGTGTGATCAACTGGCATTTACAGATTGGGGCTTGTTACAAATTCAATTTGGACCGCTGTCGGAACTGTTCAATTAGGGTAAGTAAACAAATATTTTTGTTGTGAACGGGTGCACGCGGGTGGCAGTCTGTAGGTTATGTTTATGCTAGATACATACGATAAATGGCAGTTTTCTTTGCTCTACTAATTGTTTATGTTTCTTCAAAAAATGTAGTTCTTTTCCTCTGTTGAAAAAAAACCAAAACAAAAAAAAAAAACACCAAACAAACAAAAAAACAAAAACAAGAAAACAAAACATCATCAACACAAAAAAAAAAAGAAAAAAAAAAAAAGAAACAAAACAAAAAAAAAAAACAAAAATAAAAATAGCAAGAAAAAAAAATAAATAAAAAACCAAACAAAATAAAAAAAAAATAAAAAAAATGGACCACCATCGTGCGTTTTTAAATTTCTTCAGCATATTTTTACCTATTTTTGCAAAAATTAATAATAATAATCAAAATAAAATCGGAAAATTCAATTGCATATACTTAAAAACAAAGTCTCGTAACAGGGTTAATTAATGACTCTCTTTCTCTCATTCTCTCCCTGGGAGTCAGAGAGGATACTTAGTCCTTCTGTATTGTAGTACAGTAATCAGGTAAAATTTGCAATATCTGATGTGGACTTCATAATTTCAAAAAGATTTCCAAAATGAAAAAAAATATCCATATTAATTCAGAAATTGAGTTTTATGTTTTATATCATGTTTAGTTTACTAAGAATTGTACAAAAATCAGACCTTGAAATCTCTCTATTCCTGTAGATTGAGTTGAAGAAGAGTCATAGAAAGTTTCCTTGTACATTATTGATTTTTTAATCTACACCTAAATGCCTGAGATATTTTAAACATATGTATGTACCTGTTATGAGTCTAGTATACGAGTTGTTATATGAATTATCATGTTTTCCCTTATATATCATAATCACCTCACATACCCATCAAACTAGATTGTGATTCCTTGTATATAAAGTAAGAATGAAAATATAAAATGGACTGATAAAAAATACAGCCTAATACATGGCATGTTTATTTCTGTATTCCCTGCCCAATGACCTTTCATTTGCAGGCTGTTGTGTTTGTGTGTTATTCCTACACACCAGAGCTTCAAAGGGTTGATTAATTGTTGTTTTCCGCCACACTCAACAATTTTTCAGTTATCTGGTGGCGTCCAGTTTTTGTAGGTGGAGGAGAGAGCCCAGATACAATGTACCCGGGAAGAGACCACCGACCTTCCGAAAGTAAACTGGCAAACTTTCTCACATATATCAGCGCGAGCGAGAATCAAACCCGCCCCGACTAGAGGTGAGAGGCCTTGTGATTTTGAGCGCAATGCTCAAACCACTTGGCCATGGAGGCCCCATCAAAGGGTTATCACTGGCAAATGTAAATATAATGAAAGCTTTCTCCAGCATTGGTTTTTCTGCATAGCCTGTTCACCTTGTGTTCTCAAAATATGAAATTTTACTTTTGACATAATGTACTTTATATAGTAATCTTTAAGAAGATTCAGTTTTCAGCTCACCTAGGCCAAAGGTTTGAAATGTGTTAATTGTCTGTATTTGTAAACTTTTGAAATAACCATCTTCTTCTCCAGAACCACTGAAACAATTTCAACCAAACTTGTCACAGAGCATCTTAAGGTGAAGGGTATTCAAGTGTGTTTAAATGATACATGGGCCAGATGGGGCTTGTATAGGGATTCAGAATTTTACATAAAACATATATACATGTGCTCAGGAGGAATTCTTTAAAATCTGAAAACTGGAATATATACTGTATAATCTTTGAAAACTTTCTTCCTATTAGAGCCGCTGGTCATGCTTTTTAAAAAGTCATATCAATATGCATGAAAGCATTATTTCAATGTAGTGTTGATTATTTATATTTGTGTATATGCTTGGGCTTAAAACTTTAAACAATATTTTTTCAGAAATAAGTGATTATTCATGTTTACAAACTAAGTATTATTAAAAGAATGAGAAAAGGCTTAAGCCATGTATTAATCTCATTTTCATTATTTTACAAGTCGGAGGAGAATGAAAATTAAAATTTTGATAATAGGTTTGAGTTTAAATTTGGATTTAAACTTTTCCATGAGATTTTCAAGAGCAGGACCACACTTGATCATATCAACATACAAACACTCCCAAGTTCTGTGAATTCAAGTTGACCTTTTTTGTCTCTCATGGACCTTGAAATTTGGAAGGGAGTGGGCTTAAAAAATTGGAGGTAATAGTACACATGAAATGCAAAACGCTGTGAACTAAAATGTGAGAGGGTAATATAAGAAAGAAATTCACAATGTTCAATTGCTTACGTTGACATACGATAGTGAGTACTGATCTGCATGTATAGATGAAAATATGTAATGCTTTGTAAAACTAGTCATTGATCATGGTGGTGATGAAACAAGAATGTAGTATAGGAAAGTAGAACACTTTGGCTTGGACTAGGAATTGAACCCAGATATTACCACTGAACTATCCTAGCCGATATCCACGGACCATTATAAGCCCTAACTTAGCTACAGAAATCGTAACATAAAAGGATTGGAGACCTATGCAAGTTACACCCTGACCATCAGCTGAGCAGACACTGATAAAGTACTCTGTAGAGTCTGTGAAACAATTATGAAACTAGTATTCAGAGTATGAACACCAACACTTCATTAGTGTGCACCCATAAATATTAATTAGTCAACATAGATTAAGTAATAAGCAATTATCTGTGCAAGCCATTGATGTTGAATTATTTGATGTCTGTTCTTTAAATATTAATTTCATCATTTATATGAATTGTAATTTAATTAAACTCAAACTATATTTAAGTTTTATGCATGTGTTACTGGACTTAATAGAAATTCATGTGGTTGTGAAACGATTGAAATGTACATCTACTACCTAGAGATGAAAAATTTGTAGGTGAATTACTTTTTCTTTTGACTTCACATTTTAACACAAAGGCTATAACAGGTGCTCTTTAAAGTGTCCAAACATCCACTGTGGAATAAAGGGCAACGACCCTGACATTCAGAAACGTGTAAATGATATCTGTGGTTAACAAATGTTCAGGCTGTTATAACACAGTAAAGACACTGGTGTCATTAAAGTCACTGACAGTCAGAGCAGACATCAACAATTATAGTTCAAAGATTCATCATTACATTCTGATAGCGAAACTGGTAATGTCTTCAACTCCAACTGTTATATGCTGTGAGCCCCTGCAGACTTAATGTCATCACAGGAAAGAGAGTTACATCACATGATGAGTAAATACCCAAAGATATAGTATAAGGAGAGAATTGTAGCAGATAGTATATCTGAATTGAATTTCACTGTCTCCATTCCAAGGAAAATCTCCTATGGACATAATGGAAAAGTACAGATCTGGTTTCTGGATTTGATGTCAAAAACATCTGTAGTTCAAATTTTTTTTGTTATAAAATGACAGATGTCAATTAAAAGGAAAGATTATTTAATGCATAATTACACCACAGATTAAAAAGAATCTGCATTGATTTTGCAATGTGTAAACAAGTAGAATTTGGTGTTTTCACGATCCCAGATAAAAGCAACTTGATCGTCTGTGTAATGCTAATATACTTTGCACAGTAGATGGAAATATGAGAAGGAGATTACAAAAAGTTATCATAATCGTAATACCGAACGTTGTTATAGCATTGCAACAAGACAAACAAAATGTTTTACCATACAATGAGTGGAGGATAAAAGGACTGGAATAAAACTTGTATTTTACATTTTAATGGATGATTTATTGGAACAGATGTTTTGTATAAAATTATTTTGATATATACATACTGATAAATGGTTGGGTTAACTATCACAGTATAAGTCACTGTCGTCACTGAAGAATAAAAATTAATGCTCAATGATTGAAAAAATGTGGTGGTTCTCCTATAAATGACACCATGCAGGATTAATATATACACAAATATATAGTGGTATTTACTACAGTGTTTTAAGTACAATGACTTTTCTAATTCTATGGATTAATTTTATTCTCTAAAATATTGTCAGGCAATTATAGTCACTGTAACTATGATTGTGTAGCAGTCAGTGAAGTATGATCACTGGTGGCAAGTTAGGTCAGTTGGTACAGCACCATACTAGAGATTTAGGGTTCGAATTCTGGTATGGTCCGTTGCATTGTCTCCCTTCCTGTTACATTTGGTGCCATAGACCAGCCTGTAGAACTGACAGGTGAAAATGCCTGCCAGGGTTAAAGATCCTGGGTTGATGTCTTGAAAGTTCAGACATTTATGGTGGTAGGATTGTTGTAGCTGTCAGCGGGGTTTAATCGCTGGTGGCCAGATACGTGTACATGTAGCTCAGTTGGTTAGAGCACCTGTCCAGAAATCCTGGGACACTCGGTTCAAACTCCAGTGTGGTCTGTCGCCTTTCCTCTCTTCCAATTACAATAGGTATCACAATAAATCTGTTGGAATACGTTAGTATATTTCTATAAACCTGACTGATGACTGAGGTATTAAGTTTTGTTCACTGTCAGTCATATGAACTTAGTTCTTCTAGTACCATAATCCACTGTGTTAACTTGTAGCCAGAAATTTCCTGAGGGGACAGGCCAGGGTGTTTGCAGCTGAATGTCTAGGGGGGGGGGGTTCGTCTGAGGCCTGTAGAATCTCTACAGACTTCATTGGAACAAATCTTGCATTTTTGACAAGTTTAGAGATATTACTTTAATGATGTTAATCATATTCAGTTTAATGGTTCATTATTGTCAATACAAATTGAAGTGAAATTGCCATTTAGAAATAATTGCGATTTTACAAATTTGAACCAATGCCAATCAAATTTTAATTTGATTCTGGTTGGAATTATATGAGAAATAGTAATCAGGGCAATAGATAACATTTTAATCAGAAAAGTACATTCCTTTATTGTAAAGGTTCTTTTTTTTCTTTTCTTTTTTCTTTTCTTTTTTTTTTGCAAACTACTTGATGACAAGTTCATCAAATTTACTAAGCAGCATTTGATTATTTTATCATTAAGATTTGGAGATGTGCTGTTTTTGCTTGGTTTGTATTTTTCCACTTCCTGTTCTATTGTGTGCCTAAAAATGTCTGCAGATGTTGTCAGTAACCTGTTGATGACAGTATTAAATATTCAAAAATATAATAGGCCAGTGTATCTGTTTGTGCATAATTACAATTTCTACCTTAGTCTATGTTTCATTGAGTATTATGTCATGCATCAAATCACAGTGAAATTTACTGGTCGTGGAAGCTCAGTGGTAGAATGTTTGCTTCATAACCAGGACGTTGTGAGTTTGAGCCCTGCTCGTGCCATTGGCCGCCAAATGCTCACCATTTAAAAGTGAGGTCTTTTGGATATGACCTTAAAACTGCATCCTAAAGGCAAAACAAAAAAGTCTTTCACGCATACTTATTTTGTGAGAGTGATATTTTTTTGTACTCACTCCTCTTCAGCAAAACATTCTGTAAAATCTCCAGTTGTCGAAAGGACATAATATGATTTCACCACTGTATGTCACAGCAGGTGTTGGCATAGTAAAGATGCTTATAGTCACAGCCATAAGTGCTATGCATAAATCAAAATATGTAGTACTTCACCAATGGCTGGTTACATTTCAGTATGAGTGACAAATTCTCAAGAGGACGTAAAACAAACAAAACATTACCAACCAAAAAGTGAAATATAGATTATAATATCTCTTATTATTCCTGAAACCATTTCCAAACAAAAATTCATATCGAATAATTATTACAGCTTATATCACTCTTACAGTGGTGAAATCATATTATGTCCTTTTGACGACTGGGGATTTTAAAGAATGTTCAGCTGAAGAGGAGTGAGTAGAAAAAAAAAATCTTCAAAAAAAATATGAACCACAATACAGGTATCAATCCACTCTCTGCATCAAGGAAGAACATGTTTAATACCCTACATAATGAGCATCAGGATCAGTCCTCTAGTGTCCAAAGGCCACGGCACAGGGGTCACCCTCACAAAATAAGTATGCATGAAAGATTTTTTGTTTTGCCTTTAGGATGCAGTTTTTTTTTCCACTTTTCATCCTTCTCTTTCTTTTGTCACCTTCTATTGAGTTTTCAGTTTCTTCTGATGCCTGGATTGTGTGTGTGTATTGAGTAGAACCTATACTAGTCCAATTGTGAAGAGTAATATGTAAATCCGGAAATATGGTTTTGTGAAACTCCTCTGCTTGTTGCATATTTAAAGCTGTATAAAATTGGGACAGAATAAAAGTAGACTTTTGTAATTTTATCAAGCAATAGAACTTCTCCTGTCTTACCATTCCAAATATGATGATTCTTCCCTTGGGGCCCAGTGCAGGGGGTCACAATCTATGTTTTGGTCATTACACTTATTTACTCTATGATTGTGGAAAGGATATGAGATGTTTTAATGAACCATGGAATACAATTTGGTGTAGTGATCCACCTTAAATATAACAATCCATACAGTGAGACTTCTGTACATAACAATCTGTACAGACTAAAGTATAACAATCTGTACAGACAGACTTAAGTATAACAATCTGTACAGACAGACTTAAGTATAACAATCTGTACAGACAGACTTAAGTATAACAATCTGTACAGACTTAAGTATAACAATATGTACAGACAGACTTAAGCATAACAATCTGTACAGACACACTTAAGTATAACATTCTGTACAGACTTAAGTATAACAATCTGTACAGACAGACTTAAGTATAACAATCTGTACAGACAGACTTAAGTATAACAATCTGTACAGACAGACTTAGGTATAATTATCTGTACAGACTTAGGTATAACAATCTGTACAGACTTAAGTATAACAATCTGTACAGACTTAGGTATAACAATCTGTACAGACAGACTTAAGTATAACAATCTGTACAGACAGACTTAAGTATAACAATCTGTACAGACAGACTTAAGTATAACAATCTGTACAGACAGACTTAAGTATAACAATCTGTACAGACTTAAGTATAACAATCTGTACAGACAGACTTAAGTATAACAATCTGTACAGACAGATGTAAGTATAACAATCTGTACAGACAGACTTAAGTATAACTATCTGTACAGACTTAAGTATAACAATCTGTACAGACAGACTTAGGTATAACAATCTGTACAGACTTAAGTAGAACAATCTGTACAGACAGACTTAAGTATAACTATCTGTACAGACTTAAGTATAACAATCTGTACAGACAGACTTAGGTATAACAATCTGTACAGACTTAAGTAGAACAATCTGTACAGACAGACTTAAGTATAACAATCTGTATAGACAGACTTAAGTATAACAATATGTACAGACAGACTTAGGTATAACAATCTGTACAGACAGACTTAGGTATAACAATCTGTACAGACCTAAGTATAACAATCTGTACAGACAGACTTAAGTATAACAATCTGTACAGACTTAAGTATAACAATCTGTACAGACTTAAGTATAACAATCTGTACAGACAGACTTGAGTATATCAAAGTTGGATCTGGACAGCCAGCTGATAGGTTCTGATTTCAGTGTATCTTTTTCATACTTGTAGCTGTTTTAGGATTTGATGAAGAGTTTAAGAGAGTGATGACCAGGAACTGACCTCATGGTTGACCTTTCAATCCTGTGGTGGGATTATTACAACTTTGACATTACCTTATCAAAGTGACTGAATCTTACAATCGACTGGGATTGATCTGCATCATTTTTGAATTATAATAATGACATTAACTGGACAACACAAAATTAAAACTACTCTGTTGATTGTTACCTTAGCAACAGATCTTAAAGTTTAGGTATTTAAAAATTTCCAATCGATCCTCATCTCCATGTGTCTTTAGATTAAGAGCTAAAGGTATATAATTGCAAAGAAATTTGAGAGGACCCAAAGATGGACCAAAAATGTAAATAAGCAAACTTCTTGTAAAGATGCAATTTGTTTCTGAACAGCAGAACATACTCATTTACTATGGTATAACTTTATACTTTTACATTACATTCTAGTTGTATTCTCTAGGCAAAGTGGAGTTCATTAGGTATCAATGAGTTGAAAAACTGGTATTGTAGATTGATTTATTTAAAGAATAGAAAATGAATGATAGGAAGAAAATTGAATTATGAAGAACAAATGAAATGAGATTTTTTTTTTTCAGACTGGAGATAAGCTAACAATGCTGTTGAATGGAGATGGCTTTCTTAGAAGAATTTTATTGATTTTTATCTAGAGGTTTCTGAAAGATGATAGGCCTAAGTCTAGCTTATTTTAATGTTTAAACAACTTCACTACTTAGTAACAGCCATTTCAAAAGGTCAGATTAGCAACAAAAATTTGAGTCTTGGTAAAACAGACTGACAAATCAAACACTCTATTCTTATATAAATGTCACAAAGGTCAAGTAATATATAATATCTTACTAGGTGTCAATTACAGTCATCTGCCATTTCTGTTAGTGAATCATACCTGAGCTGAAAGGTCAAGTGAGCTTTTCTGGTCACCTATTGTCTGTCATCCATCTGTCCTTCAGTCTATCTGTCTGTCTGTAAACTTTCACATTTTCAACTTTTTCTCCAGAACTTCTGGGCCAATTTCAACTAAACGTGGTACAAATCATCCATTATTGAATGGAATTCAAGTGTGTGCAAAGGAGGGGCCATGCCCCAATCATTAAAATAGGGTGGGGTCATTTAAAAATCTTCTCCTCAAGAACCACTGAGCTAGAAAGTTCAAATTTATATGGCAGCTATCTGACATAGTGCAGATTCAAGTTTGTTAACATCTGGACTCCTGGGGGTAAGGTGGCACTGTAATAGGGGATCAAAGTTGTACATGTGAATATATAGGGAAAATCTTTAAATATCAGGGCCACTGTGATTCAGGTGAGGAATGTGGCCCATGGGCCTCTTTCTTTTCTGTTTCCTGAATAACAGAGCTGCTTTGATGATCGGTATTGTGGACATTAGCTGTGCAAAGTACATTAAATCTTTTCAGCTGAATCTGAGAAAGTAATTAGCTAATTGACACCAAAAAAGACTACTGTTTTGAATGAATGCATTGGAACATTATTAATGTGCAGTATATTTAACTCCTATATATAATGAATAAATCCATTATAAATACCTACAAATACAATGATACAGTTAAGGCTTTTATTTTTTAATCTAGCAATTTCTTTAAAATGCTATTAAGTAAAAAAAAAAAACTGCCTATGAATGAGTTGGTACTTGAAGTGCAGGTTTTGCAGTTTAATGGATACCAGTTGATAGTATGCAGGCTGCTTACTCAGTTAGCATTTCACATATTTCATTGATGTACTAGCTGTCCTTGTTTGGGTATTTGGCATATCAATCCACATATCAGAAGAAATGATACAAACTGATTATTTAAAAATCACATCCTCCATTCCTTCACATATGAAGCCATTGCACATCACCCAGTGCATGGATACTTCTCCCAGTGTGTGGACACATCTCCCAGTGTGTGGACACATCTCCCAGTGCATGGGCACATCTCCCAGTGCATGGGCACATCTCCCAGTGCATGGACACTTCTCCCAGTGCATGGACACATCTCCCAGTGCATGGACACTTCACCCAGTGAATGGGCACATCTCCCAGTGTGTGGACACTTCTCCCAGTGTGTGGACACTTCTCCCAGTGTGTGCACACATCACCCAGTGAATGGGCACATCTCCCAGTGCATGGACACATCACCCAGTGCATGGACACATCTCCCAGTGCATGGACACTTCTCCCAGTGTGTGGACACTTCTCCCAGTGTGTGGACACTTCTCCCAGTGCATGGACACATCTCCCAGTGTGTGCACACATCACCCAGTGAATGGGCACATCTCCCAGTGCATGGACACATCTCCCAGTGCATGGACACATCTCCCAGTGCATGGGCACATCTCCCAGTGCATGGACACTTCTCCCAGTGTGTGGACACATCACCCAGTGCATGGACACATCTCCCAGTGCATGGACACTTCTCCCAGTGTGTGGACACTTCTCCCAGTGCATGGACACTTCTGAAACAAATACATGTAATTTGTTGTATGGTTCGCAGTTGACTGCCCTTGGGCCATTTGTTTCCATGTTTCAGAATCTCGGAAACACCAGTACCAATTTAATCAAAACTAAAGCCTGAATTATCTTCTAATAGGATATGCTGATGTACATCTGTCTATCAATTTTTTTTATATTTTCTTGTTAAGATAAACTGTATGTGTAGGAGAGAAAAGCATGCAAGGATTTAAAGTTCACAGAAAATTGATTGGCTTCTAACTTGAAATTGTGCAGTTTTGATGAACCTGAGACCCCAGTTTGGATCAGACTTGTCCTTTTTTGAAACAGATAAAATTAGTCTGTTAATTGAAAATAACCAGAGTATAATTTATGATTGGTGAGGTACTCAGATCACCTGACAGATCTCCAGTATAGTAATGTTTCCACACATTTAGATTACAGAACTATGAAAATCACACATTCAAATTAATATGCAAATCCATCTTTTCAAGAAAAAAATAATGTTATGATAGACCAAATACTGAACATGTAGCAAGGTTACACACACACACACACACACACACACACACACACACACACACACACACACACACACACACACACACACACACACACACACACACACATATGTGTGTGTGTTAGTGTGTGTGTGTGTGTGTGTGTGTGTGTGTTAGTGTAATCTTCGATGACATGATGCCCAGCAGCTTCCCATGAAGGCAGCAGACTCTGTTGATGTCTGATGTATTTGTCTTTGTTTGATCTCAGTGATAATTTGGTTGCTATGGTAATCTGAAACTCATCAACTTTCACACAAAAGTCACTAGAATTTATATTACACTCTGTGTGAGAGATGATTCTGGCTGTACTCCTAAAGCTTTGATTTTATGGGACATAAAGATTTCATAACAACTTCATTGTAGTGTATAGTCTTGCATCTCATCCATTATTCAGGTAGTTGTAATATGGTTGAAATCTTTTAACAGAGACACAGCTGATAAAAGTCATAGTTTTTATGGATGTAATTTTGAATTTTAAATATTTTATGGAAAAGATATTCTGATATGAATTTAATTAATTAAAATTGTACTTTACAGTAATAAGGGACCAACAGTTTTTATTCTCTGCATGTCCATCTTGAATTTGCCTGCCCACATTTGTTGTGATATAATTCAAACAGTTTTCACCGTAACATTTTTCAAATTTTGTTCAGAAATACTTTCCAATGAGATGATTTAATAAAAGACACCTGTATATTGGTTTGTCTGTATGTATGTCTGTATCGATTGTAACACAATAACCCATGTCATGGCAGATGTTGATATAGATAATCCTCGTTACTACAACGATGTGTGCTATTGTCTGAGGTTAAAATCTGTGGCTTGCTGGCTGTTGAGGTGCAGGAAAAAAACCCAAGAGAAAGTGAGTAGTACAGTTAAATCAAACAACCTGACTCGGGGCAGACCTTTATAAAGATTGTGTTAAGGATGTATAATATGCTCCAAAGTAAGTTAAGAATTGGAAAGTGTGCACAATTAATTCTAGTAATAGTGATTGTAATGTACATTACATTTTATCAAAATTATTAAAACTCCTTAAGGGGGCCTCCATGGCCGAGTGGTTAGAGCATCATGCTCAAAATCACAAGGCTTCTCACCTCTTGTTGGTGCGGGTTCAATTCTCGCTCGCGCTGATATATGTGAGAAAGTTTGCCAGTTTATTTTAAGAAAGTCGGTGGTCTCTTCCTGTGTACATTGTATCTGGGTTCTCTCCTCCACCAATAAAAAAACTGGTTGCCACCAGAGAACTGAAAAATTGTTGAGTGTGGCAGAAAACAACAATCAATCAATCAATAAAACTCATTAATGGAACTCGCTGACAAACTCCTGGATTCCATTAACAACAGGCTCATCGAATATCCAAAAATGCAATTAATGTAATAATCACACAAACAAACAAACATGTTACTGTAGATTTAACATTTAAAGAAATAAATGCTAAGATCTTTTGATTTGTGGTTACAAATTTATTAGGAGAACTTATATTTAATCCCAAAAACCCTTAGAAAGTTTATTAATTTCACCTCACTAAAAATGACAGAAAATAGTAATAAAAAAAGGACCACTTAGAAGACATATTTCAAGCCTTATAGAATCTATAAAATCCCAGACTCCCTGCCTCAAAATGTTTCCTCCCCCCTCCTCAAATCCTGAATCCACCCGTGGTGGTGAGAGAATTGGGTGACAATTTTAAACCGTGTACATTTTGAATAACTTGTTTGAATAAACATAACATCACACCATGAAAAATTTGTGTAGTTTTGTTGAATTGTTGTTTCCCTATATTATTCTATTTACTAATATTTTTGACACAAAGTAATTTGATAGGTTTAAAAAATCTCATTGTACAGATTGGCAGCCTATGACACCTCATACCTACTGAACTAAACCAGACAGGTGATAAAATTTAAAGGTTAAAGCTGGTTTATATTTTATTTTGTGTGCATACGTGCTGTGAAAGGAATTCATATAGTCAGTTAGGGGCTTTCGAGGCCTAGTGGTTAGAGCATCACGCTCATTATCACTAAGGCTTCTCGCCTCTAGTCGGCGCAGGTTCGATTCTTGCTCGCGCCGATGTATGTGAGAAAGTTTGCCAGTTTACTTTTGGAAGGTCGGTGGTCTCTTCCCGGGTACATTGTATCTGGGTTCTCTCCTCCACCAGTAAAAACTGGATGCCACCAGAAACTGAAAAATTGTTGAGTGTGGCAGAAAACAATAAACAATCAATTAATCATATAGTCAGTTATATTTTTAAGGATGAAATATGTTATTCACCTCTAACAATACTCTGAGTACATGTAATTGGAAATGTAAATTCGTTTGTAATTTTCACAGAAAACATATTACATGTTTAACAGCTGGAGGGAAGATTTAATGGCAATGGACCAGACTGGGATTCGAACCTGGGCTCTCAGAATCTCTAGTCAGATGGTCTACAACTGAGCTATCTGACTACTGGAGATTGAACCCACCTAACCATCACATTATGCATTTTTCATCAATATACCCTGCCTAAATTCCTTGTTGAAATAATTTTGGTGTTAAAACTAAACAAATAATAATTCAGGACCCCATTGGAAATAAGCTTTTTTGTAGCTTTTATGGGCTATCCTTAGGTATTAATTATCAACTGTATGTCATGCTTCATGTTAAAATATATATTTGCATGTACACATTTCAACATTGCATAATGCTGAGATAATGTCTGTTTTCAAAATTGTATTGTTGTATAATCATGACATTCTGTGATATTTTTACCTGAATAAAATGAAAAAAAAAGAAAAAGAAATTCCTCCCTCATGTCTATGCACCTTGAAGACACCAACACAGGGTCTTTAATTCCTGGCAGGCATTTTCACCTGTCAGTTCCACAGGCTGGTCTACTGCACCAAATGTAATGGGAAGGGAGATTACGCTATGGGAGGGGTCAGGATTGAACCTGGGCCTCTTGAATCTCGTTAGTCAGGTGCCCTACCAAATGAGCTACTCTGTCTGTCTGGTGATTGCACCTGTCTGATACCACACCTGTATTTGCTCTATGGAATATTGTACCTTAATGCCAGAGCTTTCAAGATATCACACCAGTAATTGTCCAATCAAAATGCACACTTGGTCAATTGTAGTTCTGTATATTTAAAAGAATAATTTTTTTAATGCATGATTTTTGCTCATTTACAGTGGAACTATTTGATGTTGGTAGCTGAGGCTACTTCCTGAGGAAGATTTACTAACTGGTACATTTACTGATACATACCAAGTGTACGGGATGTGTGTACACTGTGTGGTTGATTAAACAAATCAAGTGCATGCTATGATCATATGGAAGATGTGTATTATGGAAAATATTTCCATTTGGAGGCAATCTAGTGAATACAAATGCAGGTTTTGATTCCCCAAAAGGCCATTAATATAAGAGGAGGTCACAGTCTTGTTCATTTCTCCAGAAAAATGATTTCAAATTCTTTTGCATTCAATCTGTGATATCATATGATGCAAACTCAAGCTTGTTTTCAATCGATGCCATCCATCACACAGGCTTTGTGGCTTTATATCTCCAACAGCTGAAACTAGAAGCAAGCTCAGATTTACCATTGTTAAAATGGTGCAACTAATTAACATTTATATGGCTTGTAATTCTCTTGCAGTATCCATCAGCATTAAACACCATAATCATACACATGACTTTTTGGTTTTTCATTAGTCATTTGAGGTATTTCTTGAAATCTGAATGTGTTTTGCAATTATTTTTAACTATAAATAGAAATGATCATATATATTGACAATTTTAGATATATATGTGTTATATCAGAGTAATTTATGGTGTTTCCACATCTTTTCAAATTATTTTCCACTTCTTAATTACTTACAGTGATCATGGATATTAGTGACCTTTCAACTATTCAATGACATTAAAGATTAAATTATTTGTTTAATACTAATTAGAATAAATCTTGAATCACAAAATGTAGATAAATAAGGAATAAATATTCATTTTGATTTAATTATAGAGAATACATAAATTACAGATGTGAATATTACATGGAGGTAATTTAAATATCCGATATTGCAATGGGTTAGTTAAGATATTTCGTAGTTTTGAGCATTTCATTACTTAAAATTTCATTGATTATTTATATGTTTTACAAATTAAAGTTGCTCTGAATGTGCATATTGAAAATGAATTATCATCGTGATGTGTGCCAAGACATGTGATCAACTTTAACACCTAATGGTGAATATCAGTTAACAAATGTTTGTCGATTGCTTTGATAAAATAAATGTTGTTGCTTCTAGCTGTGTTTAATCTGACTATGTGACATTATACAGTGTAAGATGGAGATGGTCGTCCGAAAATAATTTACACTCTGTCTCCTATATGTCTATAGATGTGATCGGCAGCGAGTCAAATGAGATGGAGATTATATATGGACTCGATTTGAACGGCAGTCATATATATATATATATATATATATATATATATATATATATATATATACACGCCACACAACAATACTGCAATGTATATAATATTGTATTAAATAATTCAGAAGTTTCAGACGAGCTGAGATATAACAAACTAGAAAAAATAGACTGTACAGGTGAACCATTCCATTCTATTTTTCCAAAGTTGTTTGATCTCGATCAGACCGAAATAAAATATATGTGCGTTTCCTATTTCACCCCCCCCCCCCCCCCCCCCCCCCAAAGAAAATAGGTAGGGAGGGAGGTAAAACACTTTATTTTATTAAAGCATTTTTTTTTCAAAATCTTAGATTTGGACAATTGCTTTAAATACTTTTCATTTAGCATTTTGAAGAGTCATAGTGTCAGAGAAACTCAAACATGAAAAGAACAAAATTTTAGTTTGAAAATTTTGAATATTTATAAAATTTTATTTATATATAACAGCTATAAAATATCTAGGGTTGACAGCAAACTTGTAGGTAAGGTCAGGAAACCAGAAACACACATATATTTTATTTTGGCCTCAGAATTATTCAATCATTGTAAAGAAGTTTAAGATAATAAACTTTTATATAGATTAAATTACTGGAAATACGCTACATAATGAATATTGCATACTGGTGATATTCTATGATACTATGCTATGATACGTTGTATATTGCTTTCAACACTATATGGAATAGTAAATATTGTATAGCAGTAATTCCCCATATCAATATGAATATTGCACACTGTAATCACTATAATAATTATAATGAAAATTATATAGCAGTAACACACTATATTATTGAGTAACATAGACTGGTAATATATTATACAATATGTTGGATACTTGTAATAAATATAGTGTATTGAATATTGTCCACTGGTAATAAAACATAATATATTGAATATTGTCTACTGGTAATAAAATATAATATATTGAATATTGTATATTGGTAATAAATATGATATATTGAATATTGTGTATTGGTAATAAATATGATATATTGAATATTGTCTACTGATAATTATGTACTGGTAATAAACATGATATATTGAATATTGTCTACTGGTAATAAATATAATATATTGAATATTGTCTACTGGTAATAAATATAATATATTGAATATTGTCTACTGGTAATAAATATAATATATTGAATATTGTATATTGGTAATAAATATGATATATTGAATATTGTATATTGGTAATAAATATGATATATTGAATATTGTCTACTGATAATTATGTACTGGTAATAAACATGATATATTGAATATTGTCTACTGGTAATAAATATAATGTATTGAATATTGTCTACTGGTAATAAATATAATATGTTGAATATCATCTACTGGTAATAAGTATAATATATTAAATATTGTACACTGGCAATACACTCTATATATTAAGTGTTTAATATAATACGTACAATATTAAATATTAGTGAATTATTAAAAAAACAATGTATCAAACTTTGATTAGACTGACACATGTACATGTGATAGAATTAGTCCCCAGTTGTTTGAATTGCTTTCTCACTGACTAAAAATAAGTGCATTGAAAACAAAGGGATTACAACAAACTCTGTGATAGGAGCATTACTAGGTGAATAATTTCTGGTGTCTCTCTGTTTGCAGAAGGATGTTGTGTGCCGAATGCAGCAGATGAACTTGGACTGCTTTCCAGGACATGACAAAGACATTTGTAAGTTGAAGAGTAAATGCAGATTGAATAGTGGTTAAAGACCCAGCATGTGAGAAATTTAATCAGCTTTACATTGGTTGACATGCATATCAGCCACACATGTTGACAGTTCAATATGCATACCAAATTCCATTTATAGTAAGCATTGCAGAACTTTTGTCACTTCTCTTGTCAGTCTTGTGTATGTATTTAATTATTCTATCAGCTCCAGATAATGAACTGCTTCAATCCCGTGATTTAATCGTTATTCAGGTTAAGTTCAGATTTGTGATTGTCATACTGTCTTTACAGAATAGGATGGAGTACTGTTTTTGAACTTTGAACCACAGATATTGATTATTAGGGTCTTGTATCTGACATGCATGAGCCCCTATAAGAAACAGCTACCCATCCACTGGTCATTACTTGTAACGGTCCTGCCATCAGTACTTTTAAGCAGCATGATCGCCAGTATTTTTAACAGAAAAAAATTCATATTTCATGTCATTATGGTAAATAAAGGTTAAGGTTGTCATGATTGATATTGCTGTAGAATTTAATGACAGGTGAACTTGAATATTTTTAAACTAACAGACTTATTATGGTTGTATAATATGGAATGGCCTTACAACTTAATTAAAAATTTGAATTAAATAAAAAATTGAAGATAACGAACAGTCATCAGTCTCATAACTCCTATAAAGAATTAGACAAACATGGACTCCTCGACATACCAGAGGTGGGATCAAATGCCTAGGAGGAGTAAGCATCCCCTGTCGACTGGTCACACTTACCATGAACCCTTTATCTTTATCAGGTAGACAGAGTAATCTGTAATCAAAATCAGTGTGTAAAGAATGGCTTACCAATTGGTATGAAACATATGTCAGACAGCATTTGACCCAATGACAGGTTGTATTGGAAAACTAGATCGTTACAACAACCACAATCTCATAAATCCTGGAGTGAATAAAAAAAAATCAAGAGCAAGGTAAACAAGGGCACCTGGATACACCAGAGGTGATCTGTTAATATGTTAAATGAAACTGTCAGTCCTGAAGTGCCTACGTTTGGGGACAAAGCCAGTCCCTGGAGCTCCTTAGAAGTGAAAAAAATCCAACTTTTAAAAGAAGCATGAAACATATACTTGCTTGTTTACTTTTAATGTGGAAAAAAATCCCAGAAGTGCAGACTTGAAGTAATTAGCTGGGCAATGGTCAGAGGAAGATCCCTGGATTCTCTGTGGAGGTCATTTGGTCAAAGGACAAGGTCACCCAGATAAAGACAGTTTTTGATATGTACATTATCACAAGCCCTGGCTGAAATGTATGCTCCTCTACCTCTTCAGCCATGGCTCTCTGTGTGAAAATTTTTTTGTTTTTCATAAATATGCATGACGAGAATGATGTAGTTCATTGACCAATAGAATTCATGCTTAGCCAAACACTGATTTGTTTAACATACTTGCATTTAACTCAGTAATGGCTACAGCCTTGAAAACTTGTGCTTTATGCAACAAAACTATCTTTTACAAGAAATCATATGCCCCAACATATCTGTCTGTTCATTTGTGAATTGTTCAATGTCGAAATTGCCGTATCTGTGTACATATGGGTTCTGTTTTGGTTAGTTTACCGAAGTAGTAGCAAAACAAGTGTTCTGATTGGTCAAGAGTAATTTGCTTGCATTCTATAAATAGTTTAAATCTCCAACTAACCTGTGCTCGGAAGCTCAGTGATTGTCCGAACTTCATCATACATATTTATGAGGAACAAGAAAATTTTCACTCAGGGAACATTGGGTGTAAAGGGGAAGGGGACTACAATTCAGTCATAGCTTGATGTGATTTGTATGACTTGGGTATTATTCATCTTGAAGACGTTGGTACAGATCAAGTGACAAACATAAATGTAAATGAAAGATACAGGTTTTGGGTGCTAGGTTAAATGTCAAGGTCATAATTATTGTATTAAGATCTGAAAGGTTACACAGTCTCGGGATAGTTTTGTCAGTATTCTAGTTTATTTGGTGTCATAGAACAGTCAGTGGGACTGACAACTAGGTGAAGATTGATGCTAAAAAAAAATCCTGGGTCATGCAATGTGTTGCACAATTTTGGAGTGTGGTGACCTTTAAGGAAGAGGTCAGTTGGATTCAATTGCCAGTGGCCAGATAGCCCAGTTAAGGCAGAAGGTACCTGACCAGAGATTAAGGGGGTTGACAATAAAAACTAATATCTATATAAGCTTAATATGATGAATTTCCAATCTTGAGAACGTCAATAGACCTGCAAGGTTAGAAATGTTGAATTCATTGCAGCTTAACAACAAGTTAAAATTATTTGTTATTAGGGAAGGATGAGAGGAAATGGCCAGGAGCACCCCGGGACTTAAGAGGGAGTGTGAACCGTCAGGAAAATGGAAACTTAATGATAGCTGGCTTCAAATGGAAACCACCCTATGACTGTAAGTGAAGATTACTCAATTATTTCACTTATAAAGACTGTAAGTAAAATTATTCAATCATTTCATTTATAGAGACTGTAAGTAAATTTATTCAATCATTTCATTTATAGAGACTGTAAGTAAAATCATTTCATTTATAGAGACTGTAAGTAAAATTATTCAATTATTTCATTTATAGAGACTGTCAGTAAAATTATTCAATCATTTCATTTATAGAGACTGTCAGTAAAATTATTCAATCATTTCATTTATAGAGACTGTAAGTAAAATTATTCAATTATTTCATTTATAGAGACTGTCAGTAAAATTATTCAATCATTTCATTTATAGAGACTGTAAGTAAAATTATTCAATTATTTCATTTATAGAGACTGTCAGTAAAATTATTCAATCATTTCATTTATAGAGACTGTCAGTAAAATTATTCAATCATTTCATTTATAGAGACTGTAAGTAAAATTATTCAATCATTTCATTTATAGAGACTGTCAGTAAAATTATTCAATCATTTCATTTATAGAGACTGTAAGTAAAATTATTCAATTATTTCATTTATAGAGACTGTAAGTAAAATTATTCAATCATTTCATTTATAGAGACTGTAAGTAAAATTATTCAATTATTTCATTTATAGAGACTGTCAGTAAAATTATTCAATCATTTCATTTAATATGATTGTAATTAATGACTTAATTATATTGAAATAACATGGCATTATCAGAAGAAATATATTTGTTTCTCTACTTTGAAAGAAAATGTGAAGCGTAGAATTACAGTCATGTCATTTGATAAGGTTTATAAGATACTGATTAACAACTCAAACTGTCCATTTATTCTGGACAGAGTTCAAGAATGTATATAATGATCCCAACATGCCCAAGTACATTCTTTATTTAAATGTGAAAATATGGGAGGAGGAAAACCATGATAGAGATGAGAAGTCATTTTATAACTTACTCGTCCCACATGATGAGTGGTTGTGAAAGTGGTTGTTTTACCCAGAATGCCAAAGTATAATGACAATATTATGAGACATGTATGATAGTGAGAGGTGTGGTTTTCGTGACAATCTACATACATGTATGTAAAATATGTCATCTCAGTTTTAAATTTCCTTTAATCATGATTGAGGAATGTAATGCTGATTTTAATATTTGTCTTCAAATACAGATTATTCATATGAAGACGTGAATTTAAAGAACTGCATGCCCTCTTGAGTCAGAAAATGTTGTATATTGAGTATTACACATTATATCTAAGGATTTTATTTCTCTCTGATCTGCTCTTATGTCTTGTTTTGATCATTCAGTGTGATTGAAGTTTCTCCCAAGAATTGGCATTAATAGCAGAATTAGCTAAATGTACATTGGGTTTAGCATTTAAAGTTATAGATAGAAATATGTAGTTATTAACCTCAAAATTTAAAGAAATTATTTTGCCCCGTGAAATTAGTGATTGTATATTCATTAATTTATGAGTAATCAAAAATATTTCATATTTATGCTGATAAGATTTCATAGTTCGTGTCTGAAAAAAGTGAGTTATATTAAGTGCAGTTTGAACTTGCCCTGAAAATGCACTAAATACATTTACTGTAACTATTGAAGACAGGAAACAATTTTTTTTTTAATTTGTAAGAAATTTTCCTGAAGTAACCTTAGTCAAACTGTAGTTCAAGGTCACAATATATCATTTAGTCATAGCTCTGTAATGGGAACTCTTAGTCAAACTGTAGTTCAAGGTCACAATATATCATTTAATCATACCTCTGTAATGGGAACTCTTAGTCAAACTGTAGTTCAAGGTCACAATATATCATTTAGTCATAGCTCTGTAATGGGAACTACTACTGTTTTTTTTAATTTTTTTTTTATTTTCTCCCTTGCATTAGGGATTCTTCTCTTATTTTATTTGACTGTTCCCTTCAGTTTGGTTCATGTGAAAGTCCTAAACCAAATGTCATTGATGCTGTGGACAAACTTTTCACAGGAATAGGTCAAAGATTTCTGCAAGATTCCAAAAATCATAATCAAAACATAAAACATGTAAATATTAGCAGATGTTACAGAGCAACAACTCAAAGGTTGAAAATTTGCTCCGTCAGGGTAATGGTGTTGAATAAATGAATACCTTGTCGGCATGAAGTTGCCTTTTTAAAATCAAAGGGCATGACCAGTGTTACAAAAAATAAACATTTGATTTTTCAGCAATAACTTGAAAAAATCTTGTTTGAGTGACTGCACCTGAGACAGGTGTGATATTGACAAGGCTTAGCCTTTCCTTGTCTGGTTATTCTTTCTGCATCACTCAATGTGACTGAAATCTGAAGCCCCTTGATCCACTCCTGGATTTTGATTTGTGCAGCGACATTCAATTAATAGACAAGTAGCATATTGAGGAACCAAGTTTAATCAGAGTGAGCATCACGGTGCAGACTAGCTGAGACCGTAGACAATGATAAATATCTAAACAGGCCATACTTCAGAATTTAATAACCAAGATTGAGGCAATATTTGTGTTGAATGTAAACATCTTGATTTATAGATATAAAAAAATAGGAATTTTATCTTTTTAGAGTGAACATTTAGCTCGAGTTATATGATGTAGTGTATTCTATCAGGTTTTAAAAAACGAGGTCATTGACGAACTAAATATTGATTATTATTGTCATAGACAACTGTTCGTGATCGTTGATAGTATGTTGACAGCTATTTGTGATTTAGGCTGTTTTCAGCAATCATTATATATTCAAGTTTATCACCCAAAGTTATTAATAGATTGAATAAAATGTGCTTGAAGGGATATCTAATGTACAAGATCATGGACTATACCATTTAATTTCTGACTGTAACCAGAATCAAAAACTTTAAAAACAGTGTTGTTATCATTAAGCAATGACTTTCTGTGGGAGGGTCTGCATGCAGATAGTGATTATAGCCTCAAGTTCACTTAAATGTTTTTTGAAATGGAAAGGACTGAAATTTATGGATAGATAAGTGAAACAGGACTTGATAAACAGGCAATCACCATTCTAATGAAATACTTTTTTTCAGAATCATTGGCTGCAGGATTGTATAGCTCTCTGAGTGGGGGACCCCCCCCCCCCCCCCCCCCCCCCCCCTTGCAGAATAGTGCATGGTCTATTCCAGTCAGCTATTCTCAAGACTCGGCTTCATTAGCAGCTAACAACCATTGCATATGTTTACTCTGAGTCCCAATCCACATTTCAGACTATTCCAAAATCAAATTACTTTAGTTATTAAGTATGATCCAAAATGTGATAGTTTCTTGTTGATACAGTGTGGAGCTGAGAAATTGGTTTTTTTCTTGGGAGGTCTGTTAAGTAGTTTGTTTTAGAGTGTATTTCATCTAGCCTATTTCAAACTGATGTGTAAATGAATATAGTGTTACTAGTGCAGAAAGGAGACCCATTGAAAGCACAGTTAGATGCATTTAAAGGAGTCTGCGCAAATATTTGAGAAACATTGCAAAGAATAGAGGTATTGATTGGTTAATGAGTCGTTCAAATCCCACAGTTTGTAAAATGGCAGTTTTGTGCACACCATCTTTCTTACTCTGGCAACATTTAACCATCCTTGTTTTCTGCAAAGTCCAAATTTCCATTTAATCAGAGGTAATATCAGAAAGATAATAATTGGTATTTAGTTTTAGTTGGGGGGGGGGGGGGGAGAGAGAGAGAGAGAGAGAGAGAGAGAGAGAGAGAGAGAGAGAGAGATGATACTGTTAGTTTTATCTTTTTTGTATTGATGAAGCTGAAGTGAAGAATCTCAGGGGGAAGGGTGGGGGTGTTAATGTAGCTATAAGATAAGAATAAATTATACCATCAAGAATATCTTCAAGACTTTTACAATTCAATGTTAACACTGTAGTAGGCCAAACAAATATATGTTTGTTTCCTGCTACCAAGGCAACACTATCCAAGTAAGTAGGGAGGTTTGTTTTTAGTTGCCCATCTGAGATGCCCATATTATGGAATGTTGGTCATGACAGGGCCACTGTGTTACTCTCGTACATATGTAGGGATTAATTCCTCCCTTAAAACATTGTTTTATTAAATACTTACCATTTTGAAAGTTTTAATGATCTTATTTTAAGCTGCAAATTACATAACAGTTTGATGACTCTTGGTCTCATAGTATTTAAGTTATGAGCCAGACATGAAGTCTGAAGACAGACAGACAGTCTGCAGTATTTTGCTACAAACATTTTCAAGGACTTAACAAGCACATCATACAACAGTTAGAGGAATATTTTTCTGATGAGAATAATGATCTAGTAAGCTATGGTGGTTCAGGGAGCTCAGCTGGACATACAAAGAAAATTTTTGATTGGAGCCAAATTGTGTCTGTCCAATCAAGATTCCTTTTGTCTGTTAGGAATAATGATCTAAGATATGGTGTTTTGAACAGTTCAGTTGGACATGCAAAGATCATTTTAATAAGAGCCAAATTGCATCTGTCCAGTTAAAGATTAATGAGTATACGGTCACTCTATTAGTTATGGGGCATTTCTATATTGTGTACAACCTCAAAAATAAGTCATTCAAATTATCTAAATACACGTAATAAAATGAAAATGTTTTGAAATATTTCTGTAGTTATTTGAACAATTCAAGAGATACATTATTTGACAAGGGAATAATCTTGATTTTACCGCAGACATTAGTTGTAATCTTTGTATCAGTTAAGGTAGACATGATTTGTTTGATTGTCGTAAGCTTTCATCCGTTTATAATACACATCCGATGGGCGCATCATGTGCTGTGTCGATCCACTTTATCTTTTTTAATTATTATTTTTTAGGGGGTTGGTTTAAGTAACTTTAAGAAATGGTTTATGTAACTTTAAGAAATGGACCTAAGACCAAGAACTATAAATAAGGCCAAAATAAAATGATATTCCCACAGGAAAAATGTTATTGACAAAATTATTCATATATTTTTAATTGTTCCATTGGTTAAAATTTTGTAATTTTCTTTGCTCGTTGAATTATCCATCTTTTTAACATTGGGTTTAACATCCACATTGATTTAACCAACTGGATCATTGTTATGTAATGTTTTTTTCTTTCTTGCTATCAGTAATAAAGCATTTAGAAGATCGCTGTTGACAAACAGCAACCACCAGATTGATGTGTGAAGTGACCATTCCTTTTTTGAGTTTCTGAACACATAGATGATGAGGTGAAAGTCAGCAATAGGATTTACAGCTTGGTATTCAAAATATGTGGAAAGAGATCTTCGCAATAATACTTGAATTATTGATTTGAACAGTCACCTTTGTCATAGTTTTGAGTGTTTTATCATAAAATTTTGAAGAGTCAATTTTCTCACCATTCATTTGGCTTGTTTCAGAAATAAAAGACAAACATCAGAAAAATAAATATGTCCACCATTTTACATTTTGGTTTTTATTATTAATTTTAAAGTCAATTTCAATTAAAAAAAAAAAAATTATATTCCCTCCCTCCTGGGTGAAAGTCCCCATGTGGCAATTCCAAACAGTAATTTTTTTTTAAGGATGGCCTAGCAAGGGATGATTACATGTGATGTGTAGACTACAGGTTCTGAGGCCTAAAATTGAGAAATTAATTGGATCCTGCACCACAGCTGTAATAGTATCCTTGAAGTGGTAGAGTGTTCGCTAAACAACTGGAAGGTTGTGAGTTCGTGTCCTGCTTTAGACATGCCATGGCTACGTCAAACCAAAGGCATAAATATAAGTAGTGGTTGCTCCTTCACCAAATGTTCAGCATTTAGATGTAAGAATCGCATATCTTTCAGACACATGTATGACCTTACAAAGAGAGGCCCAGCTTCATGCTGCTGACCATAAATCTCTAAGAAAATACTCGGGATTACTAAATGATGTATAATCATCGGATCAAGGTCATGCTGTAATGACTGCAGATTTCTGATCAAGGTCATGCTGTAATGACTGCAGATTTCTGATCAAGGTCATGCTGTAATGACTGCAGATTTCTGATCAAGGTCATGCTGTAATGACTGCAGATTTCTGATCAAGGTCATGCTGTAATGACTGCAGATTTCTTTGAATGTTATAGTAACCAGACTTAACGGAGATCTGCCATTTTATTTAATTTATAAGCAATGATATTTTTGTCAGAAATTTTTATTTGAAAAAATCCAAGTTTGCAGCAGAGTCCAGGTAGGTTGGGTAACAGGAAACCAACATGTGTTAAATTTGGCCTAACAGCCAGGTATTTCCTGCAGGTAGAATATTTTGCGATCCGGTTTCTAAAAGGTAACAGTAAATTCTGTGTTTACAATTTTTTGCAGTTGCTTTATAACTATATTTATTTTTTTTTAAGATTGAAATTTCTGCAAATTTTATGTATACCCACAAAATTCTGCAAAAAATAAACAACCACAGAAAATGCCCATTCTACAGTATGCAGCTCTTCTATGTAAACATGTCTGTTAAATCATGTTTGTTCTTAGAAGCTTCACTGTATGTGTCTTTTTGAAAGTTGTAGTTTTATGCATGTATATAGACAACAGGTATTGATCTACAGTCAATATATCTGCTGAAGTAAATAAAACTGCCATTTAATGAACTCCTCATCGTGTACAAGGGAAGGAAGGCTTGATATACTGTGATTTATATTTTCAGAGTAAAAATTATGCTTTGTTAGGTATTACTGTAGAAATTATTAATGAACAAAAAATATTGTCATAGCGTATACATAGATAGTTAGGAATTGAAAAGAACCTTGAAACTTTGTGTTTGACCTCCAAACCATAATTGGGTAACAGCAGTGTTTGGCTCCACATTGTGGGACACCTAAAATATCAATGCCATTAGTAGGTTTTAAATGAATTTATTACCAATTTGACACTATTTGGACAACCACGTCAATTCTCAAGGTCATCTGAAAAGCTGTTACAAGGTTCAACAATTCTGTAGATCATTTCATTCATATGGAATATCTAACTCAACAGGTATGTGACATTTGAAAACAAAACACTGACACAAGCCTAACATTCTGATGACAGAGGTTATCAACCCCCCCAAATATTTTGTTTTGAACAGAAATGAACTGTATCGGCTATTAAGTGCTCAATTATGAGTATTTAATGTATATAAGTTATTATGACCTTAATCCTGCTTTACAACTATTATGATTTGACATAGGATTATATGAGAAATTTCTTATATGATAATTCATGCAACCTTGACCTTGGTTCATGACCATGGGATTTTCTCTGAGCATAAAGAGTGCAATTATTGTCATAGATTTAAATTGTTCACAATTTGATCCAGATTTTTGGGTTATTAGACAATATGTGATCGGTAAATAATTATTTTACTTAAAATGGAAATGGCATTGCACAGGTTGGCAATGTGACCCTTTGGTCCCTGGTTTTATGATTCTTTTGATCCTTAATTTTCTATAAAATTGGAAGGGAAAAACAAAAATTGGTATACTTCTCTTTTTCTGACCAAGGGTAACCCAATTAGAATTTATATTAATTGAAGACGAGGTTTACAGAAAATATGAATATAATTTTAGAAATATTCTTTTGTGCTCCAAAAATGAGTTATTCATCAACAAAACCATTATCAGGAACAGCAACACTATTAGTAAGTGATTATTTATCTTAAATTGTTTGATGAGATTGGAATCACATGAAACAACACCATTTATGATAAATTAATGATCTAATATCCCTTGGGAGGGATCAATCTCGATCTTTGGATTCGGTGATTGTTAAACTGGAACCTTCATTTCTGATATGCGTATCGAGCACAGCTCACATACTACAAAGTAAGCATTCTGGACCAATGCAGTTTAGAAATGATTAATTGAAAATTCAAAATTTCGATCAAGTTTGAGATTCAAGTGTTGCCATGAGAAATAACTTTATAAAGGGGCAATTGCTGCCAATGTGAGTGAAATATTTGCCAATCGTTCACCAAAATCAGATTTGCGTTACATAAAAGTCACCTCTGACATATTAAATTTTGTACATTTTGCAATCTTTTGTTATAAACTTTTTATATAGATTGAAACAGTGGCCAAAATATTAAGTAAATGGCTGAAATATTGCTAACACGTCGTAAAACCCCAATCAATCAATCAATCAATCAATTGTATGGATGTAAATACAATATAATAGCTCATTGTGGAAAAATGTATAAAATGGGTTTGTATGAAGAGTTGTCATGAAACTTTGTGAATATTCACACATTTGTATTTTGTTTAAAAGACTGAATTTTCTACAAGGAAACCATGCAGAATATGATGGAAGCAAGGTTGTCAGATGAACAACATATATTTTGCATGTAATATTGTGCATCATTATCAAATATACTTTGCCAGTATTTAAAAAAAAAAATTAGATAAATGAATATTCATAAATATTTATTATTAATTCATGAACAAATATCTTTAATCAATACATTTTTGAATAATATTCATGAACCTACTTCATGAACCATACACGAACAGTTCTTGGAAATTCTTGAAATCAGAAATTTAATTCATCTTGCAAGGGGAAGCAGTGGATATATATATAGTCAAGATCGTTTGAAATTCATATTTGAAGTTTACAACTTAAAGTAAAAGCATTCTATATCCAACTGAATAAATATAATTACCTTCTTTTTTAAAACAAAAAAAATTGAAATAGAAAAAATCTGCTCGTGTAATTTCTTGTTTAATCTGTTAGTGACAATATGTAGCCAGACTTGCCCTATAGCTGTAATGCCTTACAATATTTAGCATTAATTATATATATCTAATAGACAGTCTGCTCATTTATTGAAAAGATACTCAAATTGACACAGAAAACAAGATATATTAAATATTAACAGATACTAAATCGTGGTTTCAATATTCTGTATTAAGAATTTTTATTTGTTTGATTATGATCGATTATTAATATATAGTTAGAGTAAACCAGGCCATCATCGATTATCCACGAAATTCTCACATAAGTTTAGCACTCTTCATAGTGCTTTAATGTGATAAGTGACATTTACTTCAGTTTAATTTGGGTTAGTAGCAATGCTCCTTGATGGTGTCCAGAGCATATCCTCCATGATGGGTACACCTAGCTGCAATGGGTGACTTAATCAAAGTGGAAAATAACCCTGTTTAGAGACTTCCTTAATTTTCGTATCTGAATTATTTCGGTTTGAAATGTTAACTAGTCTTGCAAGAAATAAAGGGACTGTAAATTTATTTGTATGCAGAGCTTATTCATTTCCGTGATGTATAAGTAAGAATGTTTGAGTTCACCTTATGTAAGTTACTGCATGCACTCAAACTTCCAAATTCAGCAATATTTGAATTAGTTGTATCTTTCCACTTTGTCAATTAAACCTAATATTTTCTGTAAAAGAAGAAAATGTAAAAGGGAAGTGAAAGAAATTGATTTTGGCTTTATAATTTAACTGTTCCTTTAAATTCAATTTCTAAATAAATGTTTTAAGGATTGTATGTATGAAAAGATTAAAAACTGGACATTATATACATTTTGTTATGGATGTATATATATTGTAGGTAACTGAATTGTTAAAAAATTTGTAATGTTTAAATGCCTTTAATAGAGATAAGTAAAAAGATTCCATTTAAATGTACAATTTTGGCCCTGATATTATTTCTATGTAAAAACGCAGTTCCCTCAGTGTCTGACTTGGAAGGTTTTTTCTGTGCAGTTGACCTGCAGGAATTCTGCTTTTTTTCTCTGAGGTCGGAATGGCAGAATTGGTGCGGGGAACCTCGATGGTGTTCCCTCCACCGCTGTCTCGAAACATCGTTTGGCTGCGTGAGCAGCAGAAAATGACTGTTTTCCCCGACTGAACACCCTCGAGTTGCCGAGACGAGAGCGGTCGACACATCCATCGGATGAGACCGCAAAAACTGAGGCCCTGTGTAACAGCAGGTGGGGCATGTTAAAGATCCCTCCCTGCTCAAAGACCATAAGTGCTGAGCATAGGCCTAAATTTTTCAGCCCTTTACTGGCAATGGTGACGTCTCCATATGAGCGAAAGATTCTCGAGTTGGACGTTAAACAACAAACAATCAGTCAATCAGTCTATGATATTCAAGTATTAATGATGCTAGTTTTAGCATTAGTATATATTGTTTACGAATGTCTCCATTTTTCTCTTTCCTCTACTATAAATACAAAGAAGTAGGCCCTGCTAACTTTGTGCGGTAAAATGACCTTCATGGTTTTCAGTCCAAACAAATGCCGGGCACCCACTAATGTGCCAAAGTTTTTAAAAGTGCTTGATGTAAAATTTTGTTGTCTTATACTTAAAGCATGGAATTTGAAATGACTGTCAATCCAGGCGCTGTTGAGCAATTAATACCCCCTTGACCCAAACACTAAATAATTAAGTGTTTAGTTATGAGATTTAGGCGTCAGTAACAACTCAGCATGCAGATTGACATTTTAAAAAGAATATTAAATTGCAGGAAACCTATCAACAAACGAATGTTTGATGATCCTAAAAATCTGCCGTCAGAAGTATGGAAAGTTTTTGGTCAGGAGCTTCGAATGCTGTCCTGACATATTTACATTGTCACTGTTTTTACCTTTGATATTTTTATAAATTGTAATGATGACCATTTACTCATGAATGCTCTGGAGTGGTGAGCAATTTTGCACGTAGGAATCTTTATAAATATTGTACGCCTACTATCTACAGTTCACAATTCCAACAAAGAAGAATGTAAATTATGTAAGAAATAATTTTTATTAAAAAAAATACACGAGGTTATGAACTATATTTATGCTTCATGCTGGCATACTTATTATGAAATATGTGGTTTAATGCTTCATGAAGTAATATATTAATGCTTCATGAAGTATGCTGGTATTATAAGCATCACACTTCATACCCTCATGTATTAAAAAAAAATGAAATAAATGTTATGTGCACTTAATGAATAGTTTATGTGTAGTCAAAATATTGTAATTGTAATATGAGAATGAATTGTTTTCCAAGACTTCTCAAAGTATCTTCAGAAACAATATACTAAGTCAATTTTATTGTAATCTATTACATGATAATGTTTTGTCATTAGGGATTGCCCTGTTTTAATGTAAAAATATGTTTTTCCTGTAACGGTGTATGATTCACAAGGCTGTGATGAAACTCTTTCTAACAATTTCACTTTACTGATAAGCAGATTTTATCCAGTCTGTTAACTGAAGGATACGAAATGTGCAATCCATTACAAAACTCTATTGATTTTTCACAGAAAATGTATTGTAAGTGTGATTTAACCTTAGATATGATATGTATGTGATTTTATAGTGAGTATTTGGATCGCACCAGTCGTAACTTTATATTAGTTTTAAAGTTATTTATTGAAGAAGATGGTGTTTATCTATGCAGGGAATGAAACGAACTAAACTCATACTTGATTTCACCTTTCATCGGTTAATATTACATCAGGAGTGCATATTTAAGTGCACCATATTCTTTCACTATATTGTCTCTTCCACCAAGATCATTGAAGGTTGAACATAACTGAAGATTTAGTACAATAGGACTGCCTGAGTTTTCAGATAACTTTGTAGGAAAAGATTTAATTTGCCTGCTACAAGTGCCTACAGCCAGGAATTCCAGTCACTTAACAGTTCTGTCAAAGAGAAGCATTGATAAATTAAAGTATCATCCTTGAAACAATTTTATTTTTAATGGTTAGTCTGATCTCTGAATGAAAGTGTGTAGTGGGGCTTATAATCTGATCCCAGGTCTTTTAATAGGCAAGGTTATCACAGGCCACAGAAAATGGGAGAAAAATAGAACACAGACAGGGTCTTAATCTCTATGACTGATTGAGATAGAAATTCAGTCCTTTATGTATATCCCCCCCAAACAAAATCTTTTTTTTTTGGGGGGGGGGGGGGGCAAGGTAGGATATACATAGAAACCATTTGTCCATCCATCTGTCTGTCTGTTGGGTTTAGAAATTCTGAAAGCTTCTGCTTCATCACATGCTGTAGTTAGATTATTGGCAAGAAATAATTTCACCACCAAGGTTTCTTTAGAAAGAACATTATACTTATTGAATACTAGGTCAAAAGGTCAAAGGTTGAATGAATTGGACATTGACATAAGAAAAAGGTTTAGGACTTTATAGATAAATATGCTACTAGTAAATTAATTGATTACAAGTATGTGTGGACATAGGTGGTACCCAATAATTTTGGAGGTCAAAGGGTGGGTGAGCAGGACATAGACAAAGACATAACACTCATATGTGTATGTTTAGCATCTATGATGATCAAAATACATTTCGTGAGTTAATTCATCTGATAATTAGCATATAAGCATTGTATGATTGGAGTGAAAACTGGAGTTCTCTAGTTGGTACACATACATTAAAAAACAAGTTTATTCAAGCTTTTTCTAAAAATTCATTAAATATGATATAAGTAAATCCTTTAGAAATGAATATACATTGTAAGCTGTTTTCAGTCACAAGAATTATTGTAGCAATAGTAATTAAGGCATCAACATAAGGGGGGGGGGTGGTATGTGAGTGTGTTTTATGAGAGGTAGAACCATTGCCAAGCATTCCACATGAAAGATGCATTGATGAATGTCAAGTGTTTGCATTTCATAAGTGTTTGAGGATAGGACATCCTAATTTGTGACAGACTGTATGAAAACCATAAATGGTTATAAATTTATAAAATGCCAGTTTAAAAGTGTCTCTTTTCAAGAGGTTTGTTGAATCAGTCATATTTTAACACATAACAGCTTAACGTTGTGACGAACAGGATGACTTCATCTTTTCCATCATCAACTTTCCATGTTTATTTAGAAATATTTCATTATCACCTTTATTTGGTGTTGATGTGATATGTGAGAGCATGTTGTGCATATGATGAATTTTTAAATTGAAGCAGGCAACTGATAAATAAGTTGATGTTACACAAGTTTCAGCTTTCTCAATTAGAGTCAGCATTTGGCATATTCTATGGTCATTGTAGTGATCTAATTTGCAAATACAGTCATTCATAAAGAAGGGCCAATGGTGCATCAGGCATGTTCCATACTGGTTATTTAGCTGTTCTTTGCCTGCTGATTTTGACTGTGGATTACTTTGTTTACATGCTCTGTACGTGGGGCTTACAACAAGTGTGGCCTGTCAACAGTGTGCTTATTCCTCCGTAGGTACCTGATCCTATCTCTGGTTTGTTCAGGGGATTAAAACATATGTGTGTGTGTGTATATATATATATATATATATATATATATATGTGTGTGTGTGTGTGTGTGTGTGTGAGTTATTTCTTGGGATTTAATAAATGTAGATATTTGGTGGGTTTTGATATAGATTTTAATAAATGTGAATATTTGTGATATTTTCTTTCCTACCTTGGTGCCTTAATGGAAAAATAAAATTAGAAAATTTTCAGCTCAGATCATGACAATGGCCCTTTTAAGCCTCACACATTGAATTTCTTGGGAGTTATGTAATGATATTTCCTGTTGAATTTTTTGGAGTTGATGGTGTTTCTTGTTGAATTTTTTGGAGTTGATGGTGTTTCTTGTTGAATTTTTTGGAGTTGGTGGTGTTTCCTGTTGAATTATTTGGAGTTGATGGTGTTTCTTGTTGAAATTTTTGGAGTTGATGGTGTTTCTTGTTGAATTTTTTGGAGTTGATGGTGTTTCTTGTTGAATTTTTTGGAGTTGATGGTGTTTCTTGTTGAAGTTTTTGGAGTTGATGGTGTTTCCTGTTGAATGTTTTGGAGTTGATGGTGTTTCCTGTTGAATTTTTTGGAGTTGGTGGTGTTTCCTGTTGAATTTTTTGGAGTTGGTGGTGTTTCCTGTTGAATTATTTGGAGTTGATGGTGTTTCTTGTTGAATTTTTGGGAGTTGATGGTGTTTCTTGTTGAAGTTTTTTGGAGTTGATGATGTTTCTTGTTGAAGTTTTTGGAGTTGATGGTGTTTCTTGTTGAATTTTTTGGAGTTGATGGTGTTTCTTGTTGAAGTTTTTTGGAGTTGATGATGTTTCTTGTTGAAGTTTTTGGAGTTGATGGTGTTTCTTGTTGAATTTTTTTGGAGTTGATGGTGTTTCTTGTTGAATTGTTTTGGAGTTGATAATATTATTATTATTATTATACTATTTTTATATATCTAATTATATAATTACTCTAAAGCGCTTAACATGTAAAACAAGGGCAATATAGAAACGAACATTATATAAATTGAAAGGTCACAAAAATAATAATCATCTAAAGTCGAAATGGGAGGTATTAGTAATTTTTTTTTTTTTTTTTTTATTATCATTTTTGTTAAAACAGAAAATAACTGGATACATTATAAATCAAAAGCAAGTTTAAAAAGATGTGTTTTTAGCTTTTGTTTAAAAACAGCAAGTGATTGTTCACAACGAAGGTTCAGCGGGAGGCAGTTCCACAGGGTGGCCGAGGACACATCAAACCTTCTATCACCATACACCCTGCTGTGAGTGCGTGGCTTTAGAAGGCACAATGAATCTCCAGACCGGAGTGTACGTTGTGGGCGGTATACCTGAACCAGTTCCTGGATGTATGCTGGGGCTTTTTGATGCAGTGCTTTGAAGGCGTACAAAAGGATTTTATAAGTTGTTCGATATGCCACAGGTAGCCAGTGAAGGGATATGAGAATCGGTGTAATATGCTCATATTTCCTTGAACGTGTCACTAGCCTGGCCGTGGTGTTTTGAACTTTCTGCAATTTCTGCATGGACGTGGCCTTCACACCATAAAGAAGAGCATTGCCATAATCTAGTTTAGATGTAACGAGTGATCTTACGATTGTCCTGCATGCATCCTCAGTTATGAGGGATCTTATCCTACCGATGTTACGAAGATGGAAATAACAGGATCTAGACACTGAATTAATTTGAGAATCCATGCTAAGTTCACTATCGAAAAGTACCCCAAGATTTTTGACACAGACAGCATTAGTGATGACAGATCCCCCAAAGGCAAGTTGACATCCTGAAAATTCATTTGCCTTACATTTTGGGGAAAAGATGATTAGTTCTGTCTTTTCCTGGTTCAGCTTTAGTATGTTGTTTCTCATCCAGTTTTCTACATCCGAAAGACAGCTTTCAAGTCTATCTGCAATGTTGTCCCAGTTTTCCTTCGGATTTATGATCAGGTATACCTGAGTGTCATCCGCATAGCAGTGATAACACATATTATGCCTCCTGCAAATCTCTCCGATTGGTTTGGAGAACATACAATATAGACGAGGTCCCAGGACAGAACCCTGTGGGACACCAAAGTGGAGTAAGAACTCTTTGGACAGCGCAGTTCCAACAGCAATTTGTTGACTTCTACCTGACAGATAAGACCTCATCCATGATAAAGCCGACCCTGTGATACCAAACGCGTACTCAAGTCGCCCGATGAGTATGTTATGGTCTATAACATCAAATGCAGTCGAGAGATCAAGCATCACGAGGGCAACACATGAATTCCTATCCAATGCAGAGGTAATATCATGGTGCACCCGCAAAAGGGCAGTTTCAGTCGAGTGACAATTTTGGTATGCAGATTGCACTTGGTCATGAAGCTGGTAAGCATTTAAGTGTTTTTCGAGTCGAGCTGCCACTGCTTTTTCCAATACTTTAGACAGGAAGGGTAAGTTCGAAACAGGTCGGTAATTTTTTAATTCTTCCTTGTCAAGTCCCTGGCGTTTGATTAATGGCCGTACTATGGCTTTTTTGAAATCCACTGGTACTTTTGCTTCTAAAAAGGATTTGTTGATAATTGCAGCAACGGTTGGTAAAACACACTCTAAACATTGTTTCAAAACTTTCGTTGGTATCGGGTCTAATTCGCAGGACTTCGTTGGTGCATTACTGATGATATCACGCACCTCAGAAACTGACACTGGCTCAAACATTTCCAGAGGAAGACCACTAAACTTGATGTCAGCTCGAATAGCATCATCCATAGACGATAACATGCTCAAAGAACATAGATTATCTCTAATTTTCTGAATCTTCCCAATGAAGAATTCGCCAAATTTGGATGCAAGATCCAATTCATTGTCATGCTCAGGCAATACTGATATATTTGTTTTCCCCATGAGACTGTTAGTAAGCTTGAAAAGTTGTTTCGAGTCACTGCCTATTTCCTGAATTTTGTTTGTATAGTATTGAGTTTTACAGTGCCACAAGAGTTTAGTAACCTGCGTACATTTCTCATGGAAAATTTCCCTGTGTACAGATAGTTTTGTTTGTCTCATCACCCGTTCAGCCCTCCGCCGATCTCTTTTGGCGGAATGTAAGTCATCGCTAAACCAAGGAGTATTTGGTCGTAAAACGATCTCCTTTGATTTCTGAGGGGCATGTAAATCGATGGTGGTTTGCAAGATCGCACCACAAGTTTCTCAACAGATGTTTCTTCATACGTTATATTTGAAAAATCCAAATCATTTTTGAAACTGCCAATGTCGATGTCACCAATTCTCCGAAAAATTACCGTTTTCCTCTCCCTAGGAGGTCTGATAAGGCGCAGTGAAACATGAATTATAATTTCTTGTTGAATTTAGGTGGACGCTAGCTCTAGCTACATGAAAATTGATACTCTCAAGATTTTGCCAAGAGGTTTTGAGGGCTTGCAATTTATTTCTTAGCCATCAAGTAGCATTGTTGCCCAGAACAGTAGTTCTTTTTTTCAATGTACCCAATTTGGAATTTGCCTAGGTTTTCATTAATTAATCTTGATATGAACAGCTCTTATAGCTTTGTTTTTTATGTCCTATAGAGAATATTGCAGGAGTTTCATCAGTGATATTGGTACTTTTGATTTTAGAGACTGTTCCAATAGAAAACTGCCATGTATGAGTGTATAACATTGCATTATTATATCCATGGATACATGTAGGTTTAAATGAAAAGATGATTGCATCCAGCCAGCTAGATCGAAGTTCAGCGGTGGCATTTTTATTTTATGTTAATATTGTGTGTGTGTGTGTACATTATTTATGAAACTTGTTTTTATAACACTTTCTTGTCATCATATTTTATCATTTATCATCCAAGGTATATGTGGAGCATCAAGGTATATGTGGAGCATTAAGGGATATTTACTGAAGGTCTTGCTTGTAGTAGTAGTGTAAGAATATATGCACATCATGATCACTTGTCATGTGATTTCCTTAAAGACAATACTTAAAAGAAGATCATGATTTGTGTTTGTAAAAGAAAATACAAAGCTTCCCTGAAGGGCAATCAAATGAAAATGTGTAAACTTTTGTAGTTTCATCTTGTTTGTATTTTCATGTGAGATGGTATGCCATGTAATTTGTTTCTAGAAGATTTCTGCTGAGTTTTGCAAATTAAAGTTGGACAGTTAAATGAGAATTTGGTTTCATATGAGTCCCAAAACACCATTTTCGAAGATTTCTACTGACAACTTGAGAGTTTGATATGTTCAAGGCGTAAATCTAGGCAGTGTCAAAATTGTTATTTGAAACAAATTCAATTAAGTCTTGTGCATTAAATAATAGCAGTCAAATCTACTGAGAAGATCTGAATAACAAAACACACTGGCTAAGCAGTGTAAATGTTCAGTTTGTTTCTTTCAAAATTCCCATATTGATAAGCTGTAAGTTAATTAGCTAGTAATGGCGATCTGTTTCCAAAGCGTTTTACACTGGTGTATTTGTACTTCAACCTACCATTATTAAATTGCTTTAGATGAAATACCTTTAATGACAGTAGTACCAGCTAGGGTATTCCTGCTTCTCCTACAGCAGCATATTTCAACTGATTCTTGTTTTGTAGCATTTGAGTTTGCCATGATGTTCTGAAACAGGAATGCTCCACAAAGTTTCACAACAGCCTCTCAATGACCAACTTATAGTTAATTTTCATCTTCCATTTCACATTGAAATTCAAATGCTTTGTTGAGCAGTATCTTCCCACCTTGCCCCCACCCCAAAAATTGAAGATCCAATCTCTAAATACATAGTAATTCATGGATATTGATTGTGTATTGTTTTATGTTGCATTTGAGACTTTTTAATAGGCTGTAGAGACATCAACATGATTTCCATTCAAACCGATGATTATTAGAGTTATGACTGACCTAACATTATATTGAATAAGCAATTGTGAAAAGCACATCAGAGCAACTGTTGCTGAAAAAAAACACCTGGTAATGATTAGACTTTTTTTTTTATTTTTACAGCCTCGGTGGATGAACTGAATGGCTTCCAGATTCAGGTCAATGTGCAGCAAGAGACCTCCATCTCACACCCTGTCTGTTTCTTCGCCAATCTCAGTGGCACAAATTGGACTCAGCTGACAAACATCTATGTAAGAGTTATTCTGCATTGCAATTGTAGGTTTCAGATTTCAGTTAAAGTTAGACATTATGATTCCCATTTGTGTCATTCGATGTTGTTTGATTAGGAGAAAATCAATGGCAGATTTTGTGCAATTAGCACCAAAGAAACCAAGACCATGTTAAGACCTAGCTTAATTTGTTTTTTGCTTTTGTATCTGTGGTCTAAGGACTAGTTGATTTATCCCAACACAATATATGTTTTTGTCTGACGTTATTACTTTTGTAGATAAAACACAATGAAATAATAAATGTAGGAACATTTTTTTTTTCTATAATGAGCAGCAACAGATGAGGAACCTAATTGGTTCAGTGATCACTTTCTCTTGTGTTGTCAACTTCGTTTTGTCACTGCAGTGCAGTCATTCTTTTCTGGTTTTACTGAAATGTTATGGAACTCTTGGTACAATTCTGATTGGTTGTTTTTAATTTTTGAATATTTGAACATTTCCCTTGTATATTTCATTTTGACAGATCATCAAGAAAAAAAAAAAGAAAACAGGAAAAAAAAGAAAATAGGAAAAAAAAAAGAAAAATGCAAAACTGTACAGTTACAGGAGAAACAGTTCCCGTAATGTGTACAGTTTAGTAATTACTTTTCTTCCTCAAACTCGTGTTCCTTGATTTGTTTTAGGGCAAACCTTTTGTCTCTTAAAAATTTGAATAATTATTAAGCTAGAGTTTGAGGAAAATAGTAGTTACTAAGTTGCACTGGTTATGAAACCTATAACCATACAGTCCCTGTTCTGATATGAGAAGGTTCTGTATATATAATAACCAGTCCCTATTCTGAAATATATGCTATAGATCTCTGAGTTAGTTTCCAGGCCCATGGGCTTTATGGAAATGCTTATCCCCAAATTTAGTTCCAGTTCCCCAGACTATATGGAAATGCATGGGCTGTATGGAAACATACGTCAGTCCTGGACTCTGGTTCCGTGGGCTGTGTAGAAACATACGTTAGTCCTGGACTCTGGTTCCGTGGGCTGTGTAGAAACATATGTTAGTTCTGGACTCTGGTCCTGTGGGCTGTGTAGAAACATATGTTAGTCCTGGACTCTGGTTCTGTGGGCTGTGTAGAAACATATGTTAGTCCTGGACTCTGGTTCCGTGGGCTGTGTAGAAACATACGTCAGTCCTGGACTCTGGTCCTGTGGGCTGTGTAGAAACATACGTCAGTCCTGGACTCTGGTTCTGTAGGCTGTGTAGAAACATATGTCAGTCCTGGACTCTGGTCCTGTAGGTTGTGTAGAAACATATGTTAGTCCTGGACTCTAGTTCCGTGGGCTGTGTAGAAACATACGTCAGTCCTGGACTCTGGTTCCGTGGGCTGTGTAGAAACATACGTCAGTCCTGGACTCTGGTTCCATAGGCTGTGTAGAAACATATGTTAGTTCTGGACTCTGGTTCCATAGGCTGTGTAGAAACATATGTTAGTCCTGGACTCTGGTTCCGTGGGCTGTGTAGAAACATACGTCAGTCCTGGACTCTGGTCCTGTAGGTTGTGTAGAAACATACGTCAGTCCTGGACTCTGGTCCTGTAGGTTGTGTAGAAACATACGTCAGTCCTGGACTCTGGTTCCGTGGGCTGTGTAGAAACATATGTTGGTCCTGGACTCTGGTTCCGTGGGCTGTGTAGAAACATATGTTAGTCCTGGACTCTGGTTCTGTAGGCTGTGTAGAAACATACGTCAGTCCTGGACTCTGGTTCCGTGGGCTGTGTAGAAACATACGTCAGTCCTGGACTCTGGTCCTGTAGGTTGTGTAGAAACATATGTTAGTCCTGGATTCTGGTTCCGTAGGCTGTGTAGAAACATACGTTAGTCCTGGATTCTGGTTCCGTAGGCTGTGTAGAAACATACGTCAGTCCTGGACTCTGGTCCTGTAGGTTGTGTAGAAACATACGTTAGTCCTGGACTCTGGTTCTGTGGGCTGTGTAGAAACATATGTCATTCCTGGACTCTGGTTCCGTGGGCTATGTAGAAACATATGTCAGTCCTGGACTCTGGTCCTGTGGGCTGTGTAGAAACATACGTTAGTCCTGGACTCTGGTTCCGTGGGCTGTGTAGAAACATACGTCAGTCCTGGACTCTGGTCCTGTGGGGTGTGTAGAAACATACGTCAGTCCTGGACTCTGGTTCCGTGGGCTGTATAGGATTCCAATATTGAAAATGTATGGTATCTTCAAAAATACACCCGTGGGGATTCAGGTTTTTAGAATAGATCCTCAGTACCCCTTGCTTTCTGTAAGAGGCAACTAAATGGGGCGGTCCTTTGGATGAGACTGCAAAAACCGAGGCCCCATGTGGCACGATAAAGATCCCTCCCTGCTCAAAGGCCATAAGTGCCGAGTATAGGCCTAAATTTTTCAGCCCCTCACTGGCAGTGGTAACGTCTCCATATGAGTGAAAAAATTCTTTAGTGGGACGTTAAACAATATAGAATCAATCAATCAATCAAAAATACACCTCTGAATATATAGCTTTTCATATTTTACTCTTAGTTTACTTTTGACCAGACAATGTGTTAACACTCGAATTGAAGGTCATTCGACTAAATTCAAGATCTAAAAATAAAACAGAATTTTTGTTCAGGAGATAATTTTGTAAGAAAAACACACAGGAAGATTATCATGAATTTACAAAGCATTTTTAATCACATCAACTTGTGAACATTTGACCAAGGTCAAAACTATATACCAATAAAAATATTTGAAATATTATACATCTACAGATTTTTCTCTGTTTCCCTGAAAATGGTTTATTTTCCCAATCTGATGACTATTCCCAGCAAAATCAGTGCTATTCCCTGTGAATACTCCCTCATTAATATTAATTGATATTTTTGACCAATCAAAACACTTGATAGGCAAAGTGTTCCAGGATTTGTGGTGTAATGTTATTAGCAGATGTCTTTATTTGAATAGATTAACTGTAATCATGATGGAAGGGAGGTTTGGTATTAATTCCCACAGTAAAAGAACTACAGTTGATTATGGTCAATAAATCAAGTCTTAACGTCAAAGCAGTAATGAAGACTGTGAAAAATCCACTTGGAACTTATCTCTCTGTAAATGGAAGTCAATAAGTGTGAGAGCTCTGGCCAGTGTTAAAGTTATGTCTGATATACAATCTCTTTAGATTCGCTGCCCTTAAGGAAATAGCTTTTTTTTTGTCTTGGGGAGGGGGGGGGGGGGGGGGTGGAACCATAAATTTACTGTTTCCCAAATTATCCATAGTTGTGAAATATATTTTGACTGCAAGTTTGTTGTGGAGAGACATTAGGTCTAGAAGCTCATTACTGACACAAAAATTTATCAGAACCAGTGTGTCCTGACTTTGAACAAGGTCACTTGTAAAATATGCTAGAATTATTAATTTTGTAATATTGTGGTAACTGATGAAGGCTGAATTGATCATGGAGCTTTTGGTGAAATGAAATTTTTTTTTTCCAGGATATTGATTTCATCTTCAACTGTGTGGAATCTACAAAATTGGTCAAGGTTACAGTGTATATTACAAGTGTTCCTATGCCAACCAAAGAACATAAGCGAATCACAAAGGGTGTTGTCATGGTACCAGGTATTTATAGGCACCAAAGCTTAATGCTTATAAGTAAATGAGTTCAATTCCTTTAAAGCACTAATTATGAAAAAAAAAATCAATTTAAAAGTTCCAATTAAAGATCTAAATATCAGAAAATAACTTTAAAATTCAAAACTAAAGATCATTTAGTCACAATCATAATAATAATGGCAACATCATGAGGAAATTGTAATATTTCGTATTCAGCCAGATAGGCTCTCTAATCCATTCTGGGTAATTAGGCATATTTTCTAATTACTTATAGACTGGAACAGGAGCTCTAAACTTGCTCTTCTCTTCCTCTATCTTTCTGTCTCATTTACATCTCATTTCTCTCTCTCTCTCTCTCTCTCTCTCTCTCTCATAGTAGTCTAACCTTGGAGTGATCACATTTTAAGCAATTAAACTACATGTAATTGACAAGTAAGTGTATTTGTCTTTCCTCACTACATTTAATCATGCAGTGAAGTAGAAAGCTACAGTAAGTGATTTGTTCATGCAGTGAAGTGGACAAGCTACAATGCAGTCAGGGCATTAAGTCATGCAGTGAACTAACTTCAGTCAATATATTTAATCATGCAGTCAAGTGGACTAGCTACAGTCAATATATTTAATCATGCAGTCAAGTGGACTAGCTACAGTCGATATATTTAATCATGCAGTCAAGTGGACTAGCTACAGTCAATATATTTAATCATGTAGTGAAGTGGACTAGCTACAGTCAATATATTTAACTGTGCAGTGAAGTCAGAACTAGTTAATACTCTGTATTTTGTGAAGTCATGTTTTCATTCTATCAATTTATAGGGTTTTCATGGAAACCAAAAATTAAGGTATGGACCACGCTTAGTGAGAATATTTATGAAGTTCACCTATGGTTCTGGCCGTTATATCCAGGGGCAGATTATCATAAAATTCAACTACACAGCAACCACCTTGAGAACAGCACAGATCTACATGCAGTAAGTTAGGCATGAATTGATTGGATTAGAATCAAGCTTTTGAAAATTGTAAAATATGACATATTCTCTTCATCCATTGCGAGAAAATGTAAAATGTACAATTGTAAGGAAACATTCCAAGCCTCAGATTTGACTTTTTAATTCTAAAACTAATTAATGCGTAAGTGTCAAATTCTAATTGAAAATTCTCTTGTATATATTCAGGGACACCATAAATCATTATTGCATATCTTAAGTTTTTATGAGAGCAGATATCACCAAACATCAAATCATATGATTCTATTCTACTGAGTTCCATTTACACGTCATATTGAAGTTCAGTAACCTGTTAAATCCATAAATTATATATAAATCATTCTTTCATCAGCGAAAGGGTTAATATATATTATTGATGAGATTTGTATCACATCTAGAAAAGTTTTTGTTATTGCTATGATTACAAATGTCACTAAACATCAGAATTATAAAGGTGTCCGTTCTTTTGAACCTCTGTCACATGCCATTAACCTTGTAGAGAATAGAGAGCAGTTACTGATAAAATATATGTGATGTTAAGAACTATACTATTTAAAACCTTGTGTTAATTATAGTGTCATTGATAGCTGTGGAGGAAAATTTAAAAGATGAACTTTTTTAATATTTCACTTTCTAGATTGTTAGAAGTTATTAGGGTATTATGATTAATTACAGATTTATATGTTTGTGAAACTGACTTTTTTCTTTATGAATATTTTTCAGCCCTTTGGAAACTTCACATTTCAGAATGTGCCTTGCAAGAAAAATTACACAGTTCAGGTGAGATGTATATATATATATATATATATATAGAGAGAGAGAGAGAGAGAGAATTTCAAAGATGTAAAAACCACTAATATGTTAACTGTATAGTAAACAACATACGGATCGTTGACCAATACAATACACAGACCACAGTACCGTAAACAACACACAGACCACTGTACAACAAACAACACACAGACCACTGTACAACAAACAACATACAGACCACTGTACAACAAACAACATACAGACCACTGTACAACAAACAACATACAGATCACTGTACAATAAACAACATACAGACCACTGTACAACAAACAACATACAGACCACTGTACAACAAACAACATACAGACCACTGTACAACAAACAACATACAGACCACTGTACAACAAACATACAGACCACTGTACAACAAACAACATACAGAAAAATGTACCACAAACAACATAGAGATCACTGTACAACAAACAACATACAGAAAATGTACCACAAACAACATAGAGATCACTGTACAACAAACAACATACAGAAAATGTACCACAAACAACATAGAGATCACTGTGCAGTAAACAACATACAGATCACTGTACAACAAACAACATACTGACCACTGTACAACAAACAACATACAGAAAAATGTACCACAAACAACATAGAGATCACTGTGCAGTAAATAATATACAGACCACTGTACAACAAACATAGATCACAGTACAACAAACAACATACAGAAAAATGTACCACAAACAACATACAGACCACTGTACAACAAACATAGAGATCACTGTACAACAAACATATAGTTATATATTATATATGTATAGTATATCAATATACTACATATGTAGGTTGAAATAAAAATGTGTTTTTATAGCAATATTTTTTATTACAAGTCTTCTTGCTAGAGCTCCAATGGTATATAGTGTCTAGCTAGCGTAGTGGTTAACACACTCACTTCTTGCTGTGACCCGAGTTTGATCCTCTGGATCGACAGTGGTCGTATGTGAGAGGGTATTGTGGTCGCCCACTTGGACACGTGGGTTTCCTCCAGGTACTCCAGTTTCCTCCCACATCATTGACCCCTTCACGCCAAAATCTGAGCTGACGAGAAGCATTAATAGAAGTTGTAGAACTAGTTTGTTAATTGTCGTAAAATAAATAAAGTTTAAAAAATTGTAGTCCTTTTTTTAAAAGGACAGCAACTTGTATACCTACTTTGTAATGGGTTTCTCCCTTTTAGAGCACTTGTTTGAATTCAGAGAAATAAAGGTCACACATCAAGGTTGAAGGTCAAATTTGCATGTAGGACTTCGACCTCAGATATAGTGCTTTACAGACACAATTTTGATCAATTTATTCCATTCTTTACAGATCCGACCATATGACAATCAAAGAGCTTTATTTGACCATTATTTTTCATCAAAGACTGTTGAAGTTGGTGGTAAGAAATGTTATTTATTTTGATTGATTTATATGGCAGTAGCTGAGATTAATACTGCCACTAGTCATGTTAATTAAAGCAGAGGCTAGTGACCACTCTTTTGATAAAGAGCTACACAGCTGGGTTTACTGTCTCCCGACTTTTGATACAGAGTTTGAGAATAATAATATCCTTCATTAGAACAAGTGTGAAATCAGGAAATTCCACTGAGGAGACAAGTTTCGCAATCTACGATGAAACAGAACTAAGTGCTAGACAGCGAATCTCGACCCAGAGGTGAACATTCCCGAATCCCACATGCGTAAATAATGGAGGATTATTTTTCTCACATTTGATACACAATTTAGTGCATTAAATCAGAAGCTATGAGAAGATTCAAAATTCTCATTTAAACGGAATTGTCAAAATTTATAAATCACTCATAGACATTTGGTTTGACAGAATTAAAGGTTCTGTCAGACGTGACAGAGTTTCATCAGATGAGATACTTGTATCATATCATAATCTATGTACATAATACAGAAAAATCTCACATAGCTGTCTCACATGGGTAATGTCGATCTCACTCTCATAGTGATCATTTGAGAAAATGGAAATTTATGTACACAACAAAAATGCGACATTAGATAAATTGTGAATTCCTTATCTGTTCATGTTTTGAATGATCTCCTAATGGCTGAAACACTAACAAATCTCAGCAATCTCTGCTATTGATGACAGTATTGATAAGCTGATAGAACTTATAATTCAACACACAGTTTGTATATATGCAGTAGAGACGTGGATGAAGTGTGACATTAAATTACAATATGAAAGCATGATGATATATATATATATATATATATATATATATATATATTGTGATATTTTTATATGTGTACTGGATTTTGTGTACAGATATTATATATTTTTTAAAAACTTTGTAAAATGTTTTTGTAAACATGATATTTGAAATAAGTCTGATGTGAAACTTATTTAATTAACATTATTTCCCTAAAGTCTGGGTTGTTTTGGTGTACAAATAAAATGATAGAATGGTATGTTCTTGTCTGGGGGTACAAGTAAAATGATAGAACGGCATGTTCTTGTCTGGGTTGTCTGGGGGTACAAATAAAATGACAGAACGGCATGTTCTTGTTTGGGTTGTCTGGGGGTACAAATAAAATGATAGAACGGCATGTTCTTGTCTGGGGGTACAAATAAAATGATAGAATGGCATGATCTTGTCTGTATTGTCTGGGGTACAAATAAAATGATAGTAGGGTTTTAACAGTTATAAAATAAAATAAATTATAGCTAAACATCTGAAATGCAGTATGTTGTCTATAATTTATTATTCATCAAATATTACATTAAATGTGTTCAAGAATCTCATTTATGAAATAGATACAAATTTTCTAAATCTTAAAAACATTTTGTTATATAGATCATTATGTATATTTTTAGCTACTAAACTGCATCATTGCTTCTCTGGTCGTAAAAGAAAGTAAGAGAGGGGGAGTGCTGATTCTCCTTTTGTACAATAATGCTGAAAATCTGTTATACAATTTGAATAAATCACAATATCTACTGTACACAGCAAATGTCTCTAAGCTTTGACTTGGATATGTCAGATACTCAAGATATCTCGAAGTGAGCCACTAGTCCAGGTCATGTCTACACTCTGAAGCTTCGGATATATCGTACAGATAAATTGCAAATACTTCAGTTATCTAAGTATCCCCCCCCCCCCCCCAGTATTTACAATATTTATATTGCAATCAGGCTAATTTTCAACTCTTTTAAACATAATGGTATACCAGGTGCTAGATTTTTACATCCGATCGACTCCACACACTTCTAAGTGTGTCAAAATTCACACCTTTGAAAACTACACTCTTTTTTCACTGGCCTTTGATTTTGTTAAATAAAAACAACTCGGGTTTTGTTAATTAACTCAAAACGACCCTGCGTGTTGATTACATGCTAGTTAATTGATTTAGAGTGCCGACTAAACAAAATAACCGTCAAACTATTACCTGTGCATTTTAAAGTAAAAGTCTTAGGGACGATATCTCCCAGAATATCCATGTTCAACTGAAACCGAAAGTTGGAATTGAAAAATGTACAATCGTTGTATAAAGGTAAAATTTCATGAAAATACATAAAAAAGGTTGTAAAAATCATGGTCGTTGGTTGCATTAGACAGTTGGTCGTTTAATACATGTTCAATATATAGTGTAACGCCTTGGGGGGGGGGGGGGATTTTTTGTGGTCACATACAACAGTGTGTCGCTTAATACAGTTTGTTGCTATGGCAGTTTTGACTGTATATGGAAGCCCAGGATAGTGATCCATTTATATGTAAATTTTACTGATTGTACATGTATATTTATTTTTATGGAACAGGATCGAAGTCTCCTAAAGAAATTTATTTTAAATCTCTCCCTAACAGTATTTTCAAATTATAAATTAGCTGCAAAAAAAAAAAAAAACACCTAGTAGTTCCAGATAGTTAAAAAACAAACAACAAAACACAAAGTCACAAATAATGGTTTTTAAACTGGTAATGATAGTGGAAGATTATGTTCATAGGTAATGATGGTTAGTATTCTGATTATGTTAAGATTATCCAAGAAGTAATAACTGGTTGCACACTCAGCTGCCAAATCTCATATATTAGAAGACCCCACCCCATAGCACATACTATAAGTATTTGATATATGCTTTATTTGTTAATATGTAGGGGTTTGCGGATAGAAATCTCTGATTTAGAATTGTGTTGAAATTTTCAGACTGTGTGGCTCCCTTCATCCCACCATTAGAACCTGTCACTTCCAAGTTGGTCACTCTCATCAGTATTCCAGTCCTACTCGTGATAGTAGGGACCATCACCGCTGTTTTCTTCTTCAAGCGAGGTATGAATTTAGCTGACTCAGTACTTAACACTCACAAACTCTAAGGTAGAGTGCTCACTTTTCGAAGGGTAGCTAGGTCTTTGTTGTCGAATACCCAGGGGAGCTTCTCTGTTATCAATCTTTCCATGTGGATTCAAAATCCCGGTTTGTGATGACGCCAAGTCTTATGGTTAATCCCTGGGGTAGGTCAGACATGGAAAATTTTAAATACCATATAAGGGGAAAGGACATCTCACGTTTTCCATTCAAAAGTGCCCTTAGAAATCGAAAAAATAAAGTTATTGTAATAAGGTTATTAACTTTATGGTATGAATCATTAGTTTGTTAGGCATATGGAATTTTCTTCAAAATGATAAAAAATGTTAATAAACAGACGATATTTGGGGTAAAACGATGAATTTTATAATGGAAGTCTATGGAAACAGGAAAAGTTTTTTCTAGGGTCTTTCCCCCCCGTGATCAAGATTTTCCCTTTGCATGATAACTAGAATGAACAATATACACAACATATCAAAACAACTTTCTTGATCACGGGGGGGAACGTACTTCTATAGCCTAAAGAAATTGCAAATCAGAGGAAATTCGAACCAGAGTACACCTTTTCAAATAGATTTACAGTTATATCGATCTCTGGGCAATAAACCGAGGTTAAACCAATTATTACGTATGTTTATATCTTTTGGGGGATCGGGTGACATAAAATATGAGAGGATTTAGCCAATCGGCAGTGAAATTCAACGTGCCAAAGGACACAATTTTTATCTACTTTAGAAATATCGGGGATAAGACTTTCTTTTGTTACACCCTGTAGCTTTTCCCTAGCCAATCTCGAACGACATTTACAGCATAAAACACATCCCGCATATGCATTTATATTTCTATTTTGTAAATAAGAAATATGCCAAGAGTGAGACTTTTCATTTAAAATAACCCGGCTATTGTACGATTTTTTTGACTTTTTTGTGTTGTAAGAACAGAACACACACTTGTCCGACATTTTGACAGCAAGTATAGCATGACATGAAACACGTGGTATTTCAATGAATGAAGCCGATTTAAATGTAATCAATACAGGTAAGTTGACAAGGTAAAATAGGCGTACAATACGGTACAAAAGCTACGGCCCCATAATTTTTCATTTCATTAAAAAGTTGGAAAAAACCACACATGATGTTCGAAATTAAATTTTAGTGATATTATATAGTGATAAGCATGTTTCCTGGGTGAGCTGGTTAAAAAAAAACTTTTGAAAACGACGAATTTTACCGCTTCAGTCATTGCAAATATTGGCACCCCTACCCTCATTCTATCTGCATAATTGTTAAAATTAGTCACTGACTATGGTAAATTAAAGTCGTACCTCGTCTTAAAGATTAGATTTATTAATAAAACCTGTATTTTGTATGATTTACACGATATAACGTACCAAAATTCATACTTCAAAACAGGGCAGATAACGTATGAAAACGTGAGATGTCCTTTTAGTGAGACACAAATTTTAGCCATTTTTCCATCATAATGGGTATGTATATATTTAGCAAGAGCTAACTTTAGTGACCATTATAATTCCAAGAAAGATAACTATTACCTACAATAAGGAATAAATTGTTAGCAATATTCAATTTTAGCGATCTCAACACCTCTGCCTTGCTAACAATGCCAAAATTAAATTCACGTAAAAATTCTACTGAGATGGTAGTTGAGAGACTGTTCCTTCTCTAAGCTTACAGCTCTAAAAGTTGATATACTTTGTGTTAGGAGTGAAGATCTTATTGGATATGAGACCTTAGTAACATTAACAGGGTGTTCTGTCATGGTGGAAAGTAATAACATGATAGAAGATTCTCACTGATTTGGCCTGAATTAATAGTGTAGATCTAAACTGGCCCGTCAATTTCAAACACTTTGACTCGGATAGCAAAGGTATTAATTAATATTATATCAATCTTCTTTTTTTTTTTTTTTAAATTCCACTAAGTACAGAAGTCAATGATTTCCAAAATAAAGAACAGAATTGTTTAGAATACCTTGTACTATGAGTTTCTCTGACAAAGAAAAAATATGGGCAATTTGGTGTTATATTGAAAGTTGGGATTTATTCAGTTTGTGTGGTAAATTAACAAAATACCAGCCAGATCATATGGAAACTGTGTTATTGTGTTAAACAGGACCCAGTTGCCCACAGTTGTGCAAAGGTTAGTTCAGCTCACTTAACAGATAATATCTGCTTATTGTGTAGTTAATGACATACAAATGTAAGAAATAATGCATGTTAATTGTCAGTTAAAACCTGACCTGTGGACAACTGGGTCCAGTGCATTAAATCATAGTACATATATGAATTTGAAATGTTTGTGAGAAATGCTATGGTACAGTAAATGTTTTGGGTGTTTTTAAGATGCAGCTGGCTGTAAACTTAGAAGACAGTATCGGCCGACTGAGAGCTGCGAATCAGCACCCAATAATACAGGTATAACACTTATATATGAATATATTATAGATATAGTATTACCTGTAACGTATTAGCCATAGTATCAATGTTATTCTAATATATTACATTTAGTACATGTAATAATGTAACACTTATTCTCAAATTAACTGTAATGATATTACTAACAAAGCAGATGTTGTATCAGCAGTGTCATTGTTTAAAACTACATGAGACAGGTGCAGTCTTACTGGTGTTGTTCTGTACGTGATATAGGAGAGGGCAAAACTTATGGCTCAATACTGTAGTACAGAGGTGCTCTAACCAATGAGGTATCCAGGCCATGGTCCATATCGCCCTAACTACTACAGTTTTAAACAACATGTAACAATACAGGTGCAGTGGTAGTGAATTTGTTCTAAACCACAGATACAGTATGAATATTAGTGTTAAGTAAGACCTGATTAGTTGCAATTTCAGTGTTAAACACACCCCAATAAAACAGATATAACCTCAGTTTAAGTGGTAAGCAGCAATGAACAAACCAGATGTAATTTCAGTGTTAGTGATAGACAACACCTTACAAACAGGTGTAATCTCGATAAACATATAAGTGATGTGTTGTGTATTTCCATTCAGAGATCAGTAAGGACAGTCTGAGAGAATTTTAGCTTGCTAGAGTGGAGGTTCGTTTGTTAGACCGGTTGTGGAAGCTCAGTGGTTAGAGTATTTGCTTTGTAACCATGAAGCTGTGAGTTCGAGCACTGTTTGTGCCATGGCCGCATCAAACCTAAGATGTAAACATAAGTAGTGATTGCTCACTCACCAAACGCTCGACATTCAGGAGTGAGAATCACAGGTCTTTCAGATATGACAGTTAAAACAGAGGTCCTGTGTTGCAGCAGGCATTGGCACATTAAAGAACCCTCACTTCTGCGGCCCTGAATGCTAAGCATAGTTCTAAATTTGTGGTCCTTCACCAACAACTGGTGACATCTCAATATGAGTGAAAAATTCTTGATGGGACGTAGAACATACAATCAATCACTTGTTGGAGAGGGTTCACTTTTTGAAATGGGTTCAAATTGAAGATTTCTCCACATCACTTACCTGGAATGAGTTCAGATACTGTTAAGATTTCTCCACTTACCTTCTTGGCAAATTCTGAGGTTTCAAAAAACCAGCATGAATGCCCTCACTGGTGATCTATCATTTCATTATTGTATGAATGGCATTTATATAGACATGAGTTTATTGCCAAAAAAAAAAAATAGTATGGGGCCTTCTTCATACCAAACATTGCTGTTATTGCTTGTTTCTCATAACACAACCAAAAGAAGGTATTGAGATAACGAAGGGTTTGCTGCCACGTTCTGATTTGCCTATTGACCAGATACCAACTGAAAACTGGCAATCAAGACGAGACTGTACAAGTCATGTGTCCTTGATATCTTTATACAAATAAAATTATGTGAAATGTGGTGCTACGTGTACATAGTTTTTTTAATCGTGCTTAATATTGACTGGGTCTGAGGACAGCAGGTGCTCATTAAATGTCCCCTGAGGCCAAAGATGGGGAGAGATTAATATTGTTTCTCATCTGGTTTTTTTCATTTGTCCTTTCCTGGTGTACTTTGACCATGGCTACATTGTATAACCTTCAAACTGTGAGATAAACGTCATATTTTCACCATGGACAGTCTTCATTATTGTACAGATTATGTTTTGTAAAAAAGTTAAAAATTCTTTGTAAATTGTTAGGAAATAAAGTGCAGGAAGTTACGTAGATTTCAGTGATGTCAGTAGATAAGGTACATTATCATGTGATTAATGTTCAAGGTTTCCAGACATGTGATAAGCAAGGGGTGGCATTATTGGTCAGCAGATCTATTTTATGGTCAGTCCACTGACCACTGATGCTGGCTTATAGGGATTTTAATATTATGTTGGCATTAAAAAATGTCCAAAATATTAATTTTCTTTTGCACTGGATCTATTTAGATAGGGTAAAAAATACTTGCAATGATAATTTCTAATGCAGGAGTAGTGGCATTCAAATGTCTAATTTCTGTGGTGATAAAAACATTGTTTGTGGTAAATTTTATCAAATCCACTGTTTTCAATGATTCTTTCTTTCATCGTAGATTGCTTGATTATATTGCCGGTTTTCTGTGACGATAGCCAACAACTGAGGGATGCTATTCATAGCTTTAAAACACTTCTACATTCAGTGAGGGGCAGCAAGGTAATATCATTATGTCATACTGTAAATTTAAAGTACTGTATAGCAGGCTTTTTAGGGGGTTGACACCTGTTCACAGGTATGCCAATAATTTTGGTGGAATTTTTCTTTGGCAGACACAGATTTTCAAAACATTGGAATTTTTTTTTTTTTTTGGTAGACACAGATTTTCAAAACATTTCATACAGTACCTGATTTTTACCTCCTTAATAGGAGAATGTTCCATGTACCTTAGATATTTAAAGGAACACAACACAAGAAATTATAATGATTTTTTAAGATGTAAACATTTCAGATCTAGAGTAACACTGATATTATCAGTTGTGTTTTAATGTGGCATCAATTATCGGTAAGTGTAGACAGAGGAAATTCATCTTCAAGATGAGTTTTCAGTACGATTATAATCCCTGCCTCACTAAAGCCACTGCGAATGATTAAAGTTATCTTTCTTGCGTTCAATAGTATACTTAAAGGTAAAAATTTAGTGATTAAAATTTTAGCGGACTACTTTCAAACTGCTAAAATAAGCCAAGATTAGCACCCCGCTATAAAAATTCCTGCTATATTGTATTACATTGCTCAACGGAAATTAACAAATCTATGTTGTATAAAAAATATTTTAAACATTTTTAAGGCGTCGAGCTTGTTCGAAAGCCTTCTTGTGATCATGCAAGATTTTGCCTCTACACCGCCTTTCATCTCAATGGGCAAAATCAAATAGTGCCTATTGGTTTTGAATGTTTCTTATGATTCAAGGCTTTGAAACATTGAATTTAATTGATATTTGAAAGGCACATTACCATTTCCATTGTTGATGTCATTGTTTATTATTATAATGATAGGGTTTTTTATTAATAATGATTGGTTTTTATATAGCGCTTTTCTAGCATATGCTGCTCAAAGCACTTCACAATACATTATTATCCCAGCAAACCTTATAACTTTCCATTTAATATAGCCTTTGTAAAGTATCTAGCCTTGAGGGGATATTATCTAGCAAGAGGAGGGTACATGTATGAACTTGTTAGGAAGAGTAAATTTAGTCCATGCTCTCTTTTTTATTTCTTTTTATGTAAATAAACACATTTTGCTGACATTTCACAAATGATTTTAATGCTTTATGTATGTACTTAAACATGAGGAAATGTCTCCCGTGGCACTCAAACATTTCTTCTCCTACTTTCTCTAATTTACCTGCCCTCTAAATTTATTGAGAACCCTAATGTATATTATGTTGCACTTAATGCCTTTGTGGCCCTTCAGGCTTTTGATTCATTTGTGTGAATCATATTCTGATTATCTACAAGATCATTACCTCAACTATACTTTAGAATTAAATATTTTCACCATTGTTTGCATTTCCTTTGTACAGTAGATATGCAGCAGGTGCCCTATTATAATCACTCTGTCCATCCATCCATCCGTCAGCACTTTCTATGGCAAGCCATAACTTCAATTTTCGTCCGAATATTTTCACAAAATTCATACATTGTACTTGGGTTGGACAGAGGAAGACCCCTTTTGAATTTGAGATTTTTGGCTCAGTCTTTACAGAGTTATAAAACTTAGAATTTTTAACAAGCAAGATAATAGCACTTTCTATGACACAGAACAACTTTAGATTGTTTGAGAAGATTTACAATGGTCAGGGCTATGAATCCCCCGGCTCAGATTGCCATGTTATTCTGTCTGTCCATTTATCAGCACTTTCTATGGCATGCAATAACTTATGTTTTCTTGGGACTGTTTTCTTAGATTTTATTCATAGTAATTGGATTAGGCAGTGGAAGACCCCTGTCGAATTTCATATTCACCACAGGACCCTGTCTGACTTGTGAATTTTCTAGTTCACATGTATGAAGGTCATTTTATGTCCCTGAGAATATTTAGCAGATGGTGGTCATATTGTTTTTTTTACAACTTTCACATATGCACATAACTCGCACTTTATATTATGTAATAAAATCCAAGCTATTTTTCAGATTTTGTGAATAGATATTTAGACATAGTGATATGAAGTGCACTTAGCCCTCTTCTAAAATTGTAAAACTCCTTGTCTTTAATTTGGTTTGGTTGTTTGTTTATGTCCTGTTGAGAATTTTTCATCCATATCAAAACATCACCAGCTGTAGGTGAAGTACCACAAATTGAGACCTATGCTTAGCTCTCAGGACCGTAGCAATGAGGGTTCTTTAACGTACCAATGCCTACCGTGACACGGGACCTCTGTTTCCAAAGTAATGGTAAAAGAACCATGATTCTCGTTTACAAATGCCAAGTGTTTTGCGAAAGAGCAATCACTACCTATGTTTAGTGCGGCCATGGCAAATGCGGGGCTCGAACTTATGACCTCCCAGTTTCAAAGCGACTGACCCTTATTCTTTTGGTTAAAGCTAAACAAGTAAGATTGATGATACAAATCATCCTTTTCTGTACACATAGTGACAAAATACTTTATGTATGGGTAGAAAGGTTAGGATTTCATAGCCTCTAGGAACTATGAGGTTTCAGGGAACAGCAGACATATAGTAAAAATCTAGTACATGGATTTTTGAAAATGCTCTTTTATACTTGGACGTTAGAAAAAAACCTGACTCTGGAAAGTTAAGGACATTTTATTATCAATTTTGAAAAGTAACCAAGACCTCACCTTGTTTGATTGAACTGTCCATTGAAGAATTTGTGTATGTTCTTCAGGTTACCATTAAGGCCCATGGTCCTCTTGTTGCGGTGTACAATCCATGAATTCATATCCATGCAAAATGTAGGGAAGGATTTGAAAATGAATAATTACACAGTGAAATTTTGTGATGTTATCAAATATAACTATATAGTAGAAATGATTGCATTTTTGCTTCAGGTTCAGTTTGCTGAAGAGAACCTTATGGAGAGTTTCACCAGTGATTTTCTGAAATCCAGTAGTTTCTATCAAGTTGTCATCATATCAAGCAACAGCTTGATTCAGATCTACACAGCTCTTGAAAAAATCCGATCTCATTTCACATTACATTCTCTTGCCAATTTAAATGGAAATCTGTCTCATGAAAGCCAAGCTTTCTTACATTGTGCTACATCTTTAGACACCATTCACAATTTTGTGAAGTCCAATCAGCAACGAATCAAAAAACCTATACTTATTTCATTCTTTCCAAACATTGAGACCAAAGTTTTGAATTCTGATGTTGAAGAACAGTTTGTTCTGTCGGATGTAGTGGATGTGGAGGGAAATGTGGAGTGTATCATTAGAGGGGCAGAAATCCGCAAACTTGTCAACTTTTTACATGATGATGACGAAACACTGCTTCAGGAAGAATTCGGATCCTCCACGCCCGAGTCCATGGAGCTCTGCGAAAAGATTAGGGACTTGTACAAAACAGAAATGAGAAACAGCACCCCGAATAAAAGACTAGAAGAATCCCTTGAAACTTACACAGCAGCTAATGACACATCGTTTTGTAACCATCAAGAAATGGTGACAAATTATCACATTGCCTCACATTTTGACAACAGATGTCTCAACATAAACCCAGCCACCTGGTCCCTGTTGCAGTGTAATCCAAAAGAAGCCATCATTGATCCCTATGAGATCCATTTTACCCATCCACCTTACATGGAGGGCGAGGTTCCGCTCTCCGACTCCAGAACACCTTTAGATAGTGATTATGCCTCTTTGGTTCAATCGGACCACGAGAGGTGCCCTTTGACGGTGGGGAATGTGACCGATTTTATTCCTCCAGTGGATTCAGACTCAGAAAGTATAGACAATCAGTCCCTTTGCCAAAAGATGCTTGAATTCAATCAACGAAATTTAACGAAATGGAACAAAGTAGCAAAATGATTTATTTTTTACACATTGTAGCTCACATGGATGTCAATGCAAATGTACAATTTTTAGAGAAAATGTGGGTGTCATGCCATTCAGTTTACAGAGTATTTGAATTACTACAAGTTCGAATATTGTTGGGGTAGCAGTTTACGGTATCGATACATTTCAAGAGAATCCTTTTAATACAAGGTGTTTTGATTTGAACGTATTGTATATATAAATACAAAAGAAACGAACTTTTAAAACCTGTGGAATCCTTTCCTAACTACTGGGTATTGAGAGAATGCATTTTTAAAATTCTTTTTCAAATAATCTGTACACTCCACGTAGACCAGGAAAAGGATATTTCAATCGTAACATTCTGTATATTTGTAAGTGTTAAAACTAACTTTTAAAACTGTTTTAGACATTCTTAATTCAGTTGAAACTAGATAAACTGTTAGTGAGTGGCGACTTATACTCGGCTTAGTGTTCTTAGATTGAAGTCAAAAATACAATCTGATGTAGGATTTTTATCGTTTTTTATTATTTTCTTTGATACTTCAGTTTGTGTATAAAATATCACAATTGTTTTTTTTAAAAATAGTAATTATGCTATATTCTTCTACTTAAAGGGCATTAATTTTTTTTAATGAAAGTTGCCGGTATCATTTAGAGGACACTGAATTTCAAGTCACGTAAGTGATTAAACACATTGTCATATATGGCTTACACCTGTTCATTATGTCTTGCACCCAATCTAACGATTTATATTTAAGATGTCAGCTTTTTATTATTTAGCTTTGTGAATATGTGAATGCCTATCTCATTGATCATCTGAGTCAGAGATTTTAAGGCCACATAATTTGTTTTGATAGATTTTGTGCATTTATGTTCGTTATTGTACTTAAACATATATATGTACTACGCATCCAATTGTAAGTATGGGCATTATTCAGAGACTAGTTCATTAAGTATTTTGTTGATTTTGCGGGCATTAATCAGAATGTTTTATGTTCAGACATTTTAATGATGATATTGCAAATCTCCCCCCCCTCTCTCTCTCTCTCTCTCTCTCTCTCTCATTGTTTGAAACTTTCCAAGTCTGTGGATTATAAAAGGATCTTTTACATTCATTAACAAAGTTTAACACCGCAATTGCATCATTTCCATGACATTAGATTATATAGTTAAAATATATCCTGTATCTATGAGACGTAATATACTACATATGATATGTAAGTGATATTGAAATTAATTTTTTCGTAATTGGCTCAAACAAATTATATATTTTTTCGATTGTATTTGTTATTATTGAGATAATGGAGCTGTTATGATGGACTCACAGGTGTGCTTTATCACCACTCTATATACACGCTATATACTGTACATACATTGTATATTGTCATGGTATTGATACTGACGTATACACGAGTTGAGATTGTCAATGATAATTTGAAATCCATCGTAAGAGTTTTTATTAAGACCAAACATACAAATTTCCGACGACCATTGTGAATACAGATAGGAAACTAGTGTTTATAGGAATATGTTTGTTTGTTTGTTTGTTTGTTTGTTTATAGCCGCCTGAGCAATTTTTCAGCTATCCGGCGGCTGTATAGGAATATGAAATCCAATTTGTTATTACAGCTTTACTTATCTAACAATTCCATTTGACGAAATCCAGAAAATGATTGATTGTATACTGTGTAACGTCCCGCTTGAGAATCTTTCACTTATATGGAGACGTCACCATTGCCGGTGAAGGGCTGCAACACGTACGGCGTTTGAGCAAGGAGGGATCTTTTACGTGCCACACCTGCTGTGACACGGGACCTCGGTTTTTGCGGTCTCATCCGAAGGTCCGCCCCATTTAGTCGCCTCTTACGACAAGCAAGGGGTACTGAGGACCTAATCTAACCCGGATCCCAACGGGTATCCAGAAAATGATGTATGATGCGTGTATGCATGCACATTATAAAAAGTAATGGTGAAAAATACGATGTGATGGAAAATAATGGCGGAGTAGAATTAGAATTATTTTTATACTTCTAATGTTTTTGCCTTTGATATCATAGAATGTATTGCAATTGTAAACAATGCGCGTACGATTTTTGATAAATATTGTACATCTATTGTAACGGCTCGGGATTCCGACTGAAATGAAAATAGAGTGTAAACATAAGAAGTAAATGCCATTATTGAAAACGCACGAGAGTGCAACGTTTCATGCAGGCATGTTTTTCATAAAGGGCCAACGTACTTAATGAAGCGTGACAGAAACTCCAATGCATTTCAAAAATGGAAAAAAAAAAAAATCGGAAGTGGCGGAAAATATCAGGAACTACTTGTAGTGTATGTAATTTAAAGTAAAAACGTGGTACACTCCCTGTACTGAAATTTCTAAACGGTAGTAGCGTAGAAGTTGTATGATGGTCCGACTTTCAGCTAGTTTCGTCCACCTTGTGAAACGTTTAAACTCAATTAATCGCGCAATCTACAGATTCCCAGCTTAACGTGTAAATTTTTAGCTTATTAATTTTATCCTTGTATCCTATTTGGTCTCCATGCATATTTTTATACTTTAATAAATAAGCGCATTTTTAATTTATATTTTACTTTTTTAAACTTTGAATACGAATAATGCCATATCGTATTGTTAAGCGCCATAGAGCAGTTTTCGTTACAAAAGGCACTCTATAAATGTTTTATTACTATATTTTTAATTTTTCTAGCGTCATGTAAACTATTGTTTGAAAAATGATGGCAGTGTGTTATTTATCTTTAAGTTATAAAATGTAAGCTGGTAGTGAACAGTGGGTACATTCTTTCGCAGCAAGTAAGTTGGTTGATTGTTTCACGTCCCTTTTGAGAATTTTTCACTCTTGTGGAGTTGGCTATTGAAGGGCTACTAAATTTTGGCCTATGCTTGGCAAACACGGCCTTTTGAGCAGGGAGGGATCTTTATCGTGTCGCGCCTTCTGTGACACGGGGCCTCAGCTTCTTCGGTCTCATCCGAATGACCGTCCTATCATACGACAAGGAAGGCGCACTGAGGACCTATTTCAACCCGGATCCCGGAAGTAGGAAAGCAATTTAATGGGAAAACAATGTAAAAGATTGTTGTATTCAAGTACAGGATCGTTAGTGCCTTAATAATATATAGTATGTTTATTCATCAACTGATGGAGAAGTCGATAGAGTAAAGGTATTGTTATTTCTCGCTCCAAAATCTTGGAATGTATTAGATTAACGTAACTAAGATACAAAGCATTTAGGAGACGGACAGAAATACATGGAATCGTTATGGTAAATCTAATCATTTATTTGACGTTTTTATATAATTTTGTCTTTATTTCAAAGTTGCGTTATGATTTTAGTTTTACGCTACCTGTAATTAGATCTTTGTGTGCTACAAAATACCATATTATTGTTATATATATATATAATTTTTTAAGAATGGTGGTTTTTTAAATGTCACATGGTCAACTTTTGATGTTTTAAGTTGTTTTAAATTTTATATAGATATTTTTAACGTGTACCTATGTTTGATGGATAGATACAGATGTATATTAATTAACCTCTTGGCAGAAGCATTGCTAACACAAGGAACAGGATGGTTTTATGGTGAATGGACCTGTTAGAAAGTGCAGGAAAGTATATATACGTACAAATACGCTCAAATGTATTGCGCAATATGGTATCTCAATAATGAGGGTGTTTTTTTTTTTAAATTAGACTGGTTGTCTGGAAGCCAGACACACTGAAGACTTCTGCGATACTTATCTTGTCTAGACTTTATTTTAAGTGCAATTTCAATCCTTTGATTAGGGTTTAAATATTTTAACAAACAAAAAAAATATTCATAGATGAAGGCAGTCTTCTGACTTAATAGTGTATTTTCCATCATTAGATTACATATGGGTTCCTTTTGAACGGCACTTGATGTTTTGTGTTGTTGATCTCATATTTGCATTTAAAACTGTCAGACATGATTCTGTTGTAACTTTATTGTAAGAATGATTGTAGCCATCTTGATTTATTATTTTAAAAAATCGAGAGGCCATGCATGCTGGAATTAAAGTTTTAAAGGACAGGTGACCTAAAACGCGATGCGTTTCATGTAACTAAACGGGGAGACCACATGTTCTTTTGTTGCATGTAGCCGAGAAATAGGATGGTGGTGCTTTGTTTGTTCGTCTGTTGGCGTTTTAATTCACTTTAACCAAAGTGAGTTGCTTCTTTTGAAAAATCAAAATCTGTTCTAACATGTCATGGCTCAAGGTTCATATTTTCATCCACGTGACCAAATTTCTACTTGGCATTTACTTTATTTAAAGTGGTTCGTAGTCAGTTATGCTCTGTCCTCTTTCATGGGAAGTATGTGAGAAAATCTAACAATCTTATTCTAAAGCACAGCATCAGAAAAAAAAAAAATGAAATGTGTTCTCCAAGCGTTAACGCTAGAGTTTAAAATACTTTACGTTTGATTCATTTTATGAGAATTGTCAACAGTATCATCTGACATCACCGTTTTTAAACACGGAACAAGGATATCTGTGTAGCTTACACATCGGTACTTATTTGTCAGGATTAACCTTTATCTGACCCTAAGGCTGATATGATTGACGATTTATGGTGTTCTAATGGGCATGTAGTTATTTTTGTGAGATACTGTTGGATTTAAGTTACATATATCTCGATATTTTACATGCTTTATAATTCTCCTGTGTACACTCTATTGCTGGGGAAGGTATGTTTATGTACTGTTGAAATGGCAAAGTAAAACGCTAAGCTCCTCCCCCCCCCCCCCCTTTTTTTTTTATAAATCCAGAAACAAAATGTGCATGTATTGTTCTTTTATTCATTATATTTTAGGCCTTTTGTTTATTTAAAACTTAAAGGAAACTTATGATTATTTGACGAAGGTTTTAAATTGTGGTGCCATAATATGAAAGTCCGGTTGTGTTTCATCATAAATATGAGTACGTTTAGTAAATAGCATTCCTGTCTATTGTGATAAATTATCAGGTGATTGATTGTAACTAACTATGTTGTTATGACATTGTTGTAATAAATAAAACATATTGTGATGATTTTATTGTATAAATATATTGATTGATTAAATATTGTTTAACGTCCCGCTCGAGAGACGTCACCATTGCCGGTGAAGGGCTGCAAATTTAGGCCTATGCTCAGCGCGTACGGCGTTTGAGCAGGGAGGGATCTTTTACGTGCCACACCTGCTGTGACACGGGACCTCGGTTTTTTCGGTCTCATCCGAATGACCGCCCTATTTAGTCGCCTCACACGACAAGCAAGGGGTACTGAGGATCTATTTTAACAACCCGGATCCCCACGGGGCAATATATTGTGGTACATCTTTTTTTCCCCCTTTATGTTTGACTATCTCTACAACTCCTACTGCCCCGGCTTTAGTTATCACGTTCGAGTGTGACATTTACTGAAGCTATTGTCCTCAATGATCTTGCCAACTGAAGCTTAGATTGTTTGTTGTTTTCCGCCACACTCAACAATTTTTCAGTTATCTGGTGGCGTCCAGTTTTTAATGGTGGAGGAGAGAACCCAGATACAATGTACCCGGGAAGAGACCACCGACGTTCCGAAAGTAAACTGACAAACTTTCTGAAGCTTTGACGTTTGAATTTTGTTAATATTGAAATATTTTTATATTGGACGTTTTATGCTCTCAGAGGTGGAAGGTATATTAACATTAATTTTGGTCCTTGCGCACTACTGTTGAACATATGAAATATACAATATGGCGTAAATAGTTATATACAATATAAAACATGAAAGGTACCAAATGTGATGCAGCAGATGCGCATTTCGACACGTAATGTCTCTTCAGTGATGAGCAAGTCAAAAATGTTGGATATCCGAAATGAGAACAAACTTGGAAGAGCTGAATGAACCAAAAATACCAAATAGTGGAGCCAAATCCGGCAATAGATCAGAGCTATGCATGAGGGAGATAATCCTTAAATTTGAAATGAATTTCTTAATTTTATCACAGCAATTTTTTATTCGTAATTCATGCTAGCACCGAAGTACTTAGCAACTGGGCGAGTAAAAACCCTTGGGGACTAACAGCCCACCAGCAGAGGCATCGACCCAGTGGTTGTAATATAAAAGATAAACAGTACCAATTTTGATGCACCAGATGCGCATTTCGACAAATAATGTGTCTTCCGTGATGCTCAAGTCAAAAATATTGGAAAACCGAAATAAGAACAAGCTTTGAAGAGCCTAATGAACCAAAAATACCAAATAGCGGAACCAAATCCGGCAAAGGATCAGAGTTATGCATGAGGTAGGCAATCCTTGATTTTAAAATTTCTTAATTTTATCACAATATGGCATGAAGATTTATATGCGTGCGTAACCTTGGTCTTTTCAACATATGTGAAGAAAAGTATAGATGGATTAATTCGGGTCGGGGAACTTAGGGGTTAGTAAATATAAGAATATCGGGACACAGATTTCAAATGAACTGGGACGAACTAAGACGAAAAAATAGTGGTGATTGCTCCATCGCCAAACGCTTGGTATTTATAAGTGAGAATCACGGGTCTTTCGGATATGACCTTAAAAACGGAGGTCCCGTGTCACGGTAGGCGTTGGCACGTTAAAGAACCCTCACTGTTACGGCCCTGAGCGCTAAGCATAGGTCTAAATTTGTGGTACTTCACATACAGCTGATGACGTCTCAATATGAGTGAAAAGTTCTCGACGGGACGTAAAAAACAATCAATCAAATGAACTGGTGGTAATCAACTTCTTTATAAACATTTTAGTTTCCCAGACCATTCCATTTTGTGCACGAGGGTTAGGATTATGCAAAAAATGGCTATCGTAAATACGATCTAGCTCTAAGTACCCGTTTTCGTAGTCAACGAGAAGACCACTGGATCAAACTTCTAGACACTGTATTTCCGTATGGGTGCATTGAGAGTGTATACAATGTACAAATTTTACTAGTCCACAGGGACATGAGAGGAATTGGACTTTTTCCAAATGCACATAGACGCAGGCGCAGTCTTGGACGTCGTTCATGTAAAAGACGAAATATACTTTATGTCACACTTGATTAACTTTTACCTTAGGTCGTTAGACAATTAGGGCCAAATCATCGTTGCACGAAACTTTACTCTGTTACATTGAGGGTTTTCAACATATTTGAAGACGCTAAAGCTAGTCCATAGTTGGATTTCTCAATTGAAGATCTTCATCTGAAAGTCCGGAAAACTGATTCTTGCAATTCATCAAGGGACATAATTCAGTCAAAAGTAGTTCAAGCGTAACGAAACTCAAACTTGATCTGTATCCAATGAGGAAAAAAGTCTGGAAAACCTTAAGCGGAATGACAGACAGACGGAGCGATGGAGAGACCTAGGGTAAGATACCCCCCCCCCCCCCCCTCCTTTTGAAAAGAGAAGAAATGAATAATTATATAATTGTTAACTATGACTGATGAATCAAAGAAATATTGGAATCCTTTGTGGCATGTATTTATCATCAGAGTGCAAAATCTATCAATGGAATTTAACTAATGCAATTTCATTTTGATCAACTGTAAACATGTACGTCGTTACATGAAAGAGTTCAAGCCGCGTCAGGCAGTTTTCTATGATTGCTAATCGATGTAATCATAAGATGATCCATCAAATAACAAACTTATCTATCCTCTTCATCGTTTTGAGAAAGCAATATATTTTCACCAAAATGCAATTCACACTTTGATGATAGCTTTGCCAAAATTGCGTCCTTCGAACAAATCCATGAAAGCTTCTGGCATCTTCTCAAAGCCCTCGGTCACGTGCTCCTTATATTTAATTTTCCCCTGAAATAAAGTTGATAATACTTAAAATGAGATAATCATATAAATGGAGTTAAACTGATTGAAATATTTATTTTTGTAGGGAATATAAATTTTTCATTTTACAATGATAATTCGCTGTTGTGCGTTTTGAGAGGGGGGGGGGGGGGGGGGTCGCTAAATGATTGGTGCACGGGAAAATGTACATGGATTTGTTTTGAACCAGACGAATCCCTATGGCAATTCCTAATTGGCAAGTCACACAAAAATTAAGTTGTTGTAGTGGCTTGAGTATAACTATAGCGAAAGAAATTGATAGCAATCTAATGGTTTCATGTGTGAACCATTTTATTAATAGATAAATCAGTTTTCTAAACTAATCAAATTTCGTCTTTCAACGGGAATTGTTCGCATGTACCTCTTTTATCCATTGGAGCATTTGTTGTTCACCCTCCTGCCATCTTTGATGCCAGCGATAAACTATAAACCCTTCAACTTTCAATTGGCGCTTTAAGATATTGAAAAATGGTAAAGGACCTGTTTGAATATTGAAACAAAATTAAGTAAACAGACGTAATGGATAAGAATATGAATAAAAATTACAAACTCAATTTCGAAGGAATGTATATGTCTTTGGTATGATTCAATATGTATTATTGTTCAGCCTCGCCGTCAGTGACATGCGGTTGATAGCCGTAAGTGACATTTATATCTACTCATGCAGAACACTATCAGTTGCACTCTCATTCAAAGTCCGCTGTATCGATTTTGCATCCATATCATGCACGATTCAATGTAGACTGCGTGTAACTTTGCCACGGAGTATGTTTATACATTTGGTAAAAATACTTCATAGTGGATGTATAGATTACCTGTGGGAGCAGTGGTATCGTTGTACCCAGATATAGAACCACAGATCGACACCCTTCCAAATGTCTTCATGTGACTCAAAGCCTTCACTGTGAAAGTTCCACCTACCTATAAAATTAGATTTATTTAAATTAGATTCATTTTCTAAATGTGCCGAGAGTTTGTGAAGTGACAAAAAAAAAAAAAAAATGAAAAAAAAGAAGAAGGAAATAATCATTTTGCAATGGATTTTGCATTTATGTGATAATTCCTGTGCTAACATTATCAAAGAAGCAGTCCACGCTGTTTTCTGGTGCAGCTTCATTCAGGGCAGTGTCCACGTCAACCTTCTTGTAGTTGTAAACAAAATCAAATCCCAGTTCTCTCAGCCAATCACATTTATCGTCACTTCCGGCGAATCCAATTACTTTACATCCCTATAATGACGTTGAATATATAAAAAAAATTATTTTTTTTTAATTGGTAAAAAAATCTTTACACACACACACATACACACACACACACTCTCTCTCTCTCTCTCTCTCTCTTTCTCTCTGTGTATGTGTAAAAGTAGAGACCACCAGATGGATCGGAATCTTTTGTAGTAGGTCCAAGTCGTAAAAGCACACAGATATATCATCATACCATCACCATCTATGTTAACAAAAGACAACAGCGTTTACGAACTTTTAACGTGGACATGTTTTCTGCTCATCGAGTCGACTAGATCGACTCCATTGTACCCTTACATTGTAAGTGTAACTAACATAAAGAAAAAAATCAAAAGATGGAATAAAATCTATGGAACATAAATATGTGGATCGAACTTAGACCTTAATTTTGGCGATTTGTCCCACTAGGCTTCCCACTGCACCAGAGGCCCCGTTCACCAATACGGTTTCTCCTTTCTTTGGTTGACATATCTCCAGAAATCCAAAATAAGCCGTCATTCTGTTTAAGTATTAAATCAATCATATCTAGCAATGGAAGGCATGCCTTCAAGTTTAGATACAGAAATAGATGTAGTTAGATATTTAATTTACAGAAGACAGCGCTTCTGTACAATTGTGTACAAAAAATTAGCGTAAATAAAATGATAATATCCCGTTATATTTGTTGTTTAGTAAAAATCGGTCAACTATCTATAAAATCAACTCAATTTATCGTAAATCTGCGATACATCAAGTTTGATACCAATGTATCAAAAATACAGGAAGCAGGTTGGAAACGACGACCAGAGAGATTGACGGACCAAAAAGAAAACATGTAGCCTTCTTCTCTTAGTTCCATCGGCAATGGTGTAACACTCACGTTATTAGACAGGCCTGCTGCCCTCATCACTGAATTAGCATTTAATCTCAAGATTTTTTGAGTAAAGATTGTAGAGATGATACAAAAACCGGCATATATATTACAAAGCAACTGAAAATCCTTTATTGACAACGTGCTTACGTGCTACACCATTGGGTATCAACTTAATTTACGAAGGAACTGTCTCTATACAAGATTATAGTGCTGGGTGGACGAAACCATCTAATTTGTTACTGTAATATCACGGAACATGACAAAGATCAAAGGTTAAATGTATGATACGATAAAATCATAAACGCTTGCAGTATTGAAATTATCGACTGACGAAATTTGAACACTCTACCCTGGCATTCCCATAGCGCCTAGCATCAATGACAAAGGGAGATCATCCATTTCAGCAGATCGTAGGATCTCTTTTCCGGCGTCCTTCACCAAGGTATGCGAGCGCCATCCAGACATTAGACGTACAACGGTGCCCACAGGATATTTGGGATTTTTGCTGACTGTAACTCTGTCAAATAGGAATGTTTTTGAAGAGTCAACAAAAATATGGATATTTTTTCAATGCAATTCTTGATCATCAGAAAAACATTTGAATCCAATGGCGAATATCTCAATATATTACATGTATGATTAAATATACATCTCTCTCTCTCTCTCTCTCTCTCTCTCTCTCTCTCTCTCTCTCTCTCTCTCTCTCTCTCTCTCTCCACTTTGTTATAATTCGTTGGGTAGTTCTAGTTTGAAATAACCATACTTTGCAACTTGTTCTCCAAACATCGTGCCACCAATTGGATTCCGGGCTTCCCCCGTTCTACAGAGAAGACAAAATACACATATATAATATCCTTACCACTAAACAGAATGGAAATATCAATGGAGTTTTTATATTCAAACGAAATGAACAGAGAAATCGTCTGACATGATACCAATGCATTGTAGTCATGAAATTGAAACAGCACATGCATCTATGTATTATATTTGAAATACAATATATTGAAGTAATCTGCCGACAAGCTGGCTAGAGGCATGAATTAAACGAGGCATCTTCAACTTCTATTTTCTCTACACTTTATAACGTGGGTTTGCTGAATTCTATTTATATATGTAATCCAGAAGTAAGTGTAGAAAAATCTTAACGAGTAGTTGTACAATAGAAATATCACAAAGCCGTTGAACATACTATTAAAGATTGAAGAATTAAAGAAACTAGTTCAATCAGCTTTTTGATGTGTGTGTGTGTGTGTGTGTGTGCGTGTTTGTGTTTGTCTATGTGTCTGTCGTGCTGTGTGTCTGTCTGTCTGTCTCTGTGTGTGTTTATAAATGCGTAATCAACTTCTGTTGACGTGTACCTCATATATGGATCCACTGTGAGATACGCTGCCTCACACAGTACCTCTGTAAAAAAAAATAATAATATCTATAAATAGAGATATACTGCCTCACACAGTACCTCTGTAAAAAAAAGAAAAGTATCTATAAATAGAGATACACTGCCTCACACAGTACCTCTGTAAAAAATAATAATAATATCTATAAATAGAGATACACTGCCTCACACAGTACCTCTGTAAAAAATAATAATAATATCTATAAATAGAGATACACTGCCTCACACAGTACCTCCAGAAATAAAAAAAATATTCATAATATCCTTATCAATCTATCTATCTATGTGTCAATCTATCGCTCCGTGCGGACCAGGGTTGTTAGAATAGATCCTCAGTACCCCTTTCTTGTCGTAAAAGGCGACTAAATGGGGGGGGGGGGGGTCCTTCGGATGAGACCGCATAAACCGAGGCCCCGTGTCACAGCAGTTGTTGCACATTAAAGACCCCTCCCTGCTCAAAGGCCATAAACGTCGAGCATAGGCCTAAATTTTGCAGCCCTTCACCGGCAATTGTTGACGTCTCCATATGAGTGAAATATTCTCGAGCGGGACGTTAAACAATATATAATCAATCAATCTATCTATCTGTCTATCTATCTATCTATCTATCTATCTATCTATCTATCTATCTATCTATCTATATATATATATATATATATATATATATATATATATATATATATATATAGAGAGAGAGAGAGAGAGAGAGAGAGAGAGAGAGAGAGTCACCTTTAAAGCTGATTTTTAAAGATTATTGGACACTACGATAAATTCCTTATGTAAAATTCATGTACTGGTTGATAACGGAATAAAAACTAATATCTAAATAAGTTAAGAAAAAATAGAAATGAACAAACTAATAAAAATATATAGGATATAAATGAAGATTAGAGCCATTAATCTAATTCGCGTCACTATGGTCGTGGACATCGCGATAGGGGTCATGCTTTTATCTTAAAGCGATGTATTAAAGCAGTTCGTTTATGCAAACAGTACACGACCACAGCCAATCACCATTCTGTCTTTAATTTCCCCCGACTAAATCGTTTAATATGTGTTAACTGTGAATAGACTTCTGTGTGAAAATATTGATTAATTATGCCTTAAGATTTATTTCGCACAAATGTTTAAAAATGTTTTGTTTTGTTAAAAAGAAAAACCAAACTACAAACATATTCTGAAAATTTTATTTGTTTATGAAAATTATTTCAGAAGTTAATTGAATTCGACATTTATACTTGATTCTAATCTTAGTTATGGCGTTGAGGCTGGAAGGTCTCTTCAGAGTTTCTGTTAAAATATAACACGATCTGCAAAACGTTGACACTTACTTCAAAATATTTTTACAGTGGTAAATGTTTGTGTGCTTTGTTTTTGAGTACGTTGTTCTTAACACAATTAGACAAACACGTGTTATTTGCACTACCGATAAATCAAGAAACGACAGAATAAATTTGTACAGAACATGAGAGTGAACAGCAGGTAAACTTTTAGAACAAGAGAACATACAGGTAAATTAACACGAATATAGTTTTAATAGAATAAATTTTCATATACCTCCATCATTCAGTTTTTCAGAAATTTCCTCCTTCACAATTTTGAAGTTGGTAGAAGTTGGTTTTCCATGAAATGGTTGGGCTAACGTCCACCTTTTGCAGGTAACCATATTCTCTCTCTTTACAGATATCCTGCGAACACTTGAACCTCGGGTACAGGTGTATACACGAGTATGTGAACGTTTATCTCTTATCAGTTGTGATTGGTATGTCTCTGTCAACATTGTTGTTAAAGTGTATATATACCCCTAATTAAGAAGTAATGTGGAAAGTGTATATATACCTCTAATTAAGAAGTAATGTGGAAAGTGTATATACACCTCTAATTAAGAAGTAATGTGGAAAGTGTATATACACCTCTAATTAAGAAGTAATGTGGAAAGTGTATATACATGTCTAATTAAGAAGTAATGTGGAAAGTGTATATACACTTCTAATTAAGAAGTAATGTGGAAAGTGTATATACACCTCTAATTAAGAAGTAATGTGGAAAGTGTATATACACCTCTAATTAAGAAGTAATGTGGAAAGTGTATATACACCTCTAATTAAGAAGTAATGTGGAAAGTTTATATACACCTCTAATTAAGAAGTAATGTGGAAAGTGTATATACATGTCTAATTAAGAAGTAATGTGGAAAGTGTATATACACCTCTAATTAAGAAGTAATGTGGAAAGTGTATATACACTTCTAATTAAGAAGTAATGTGGAAAGTTTATATACACCTCTAATTAAGAAGTAATGTGGAAAGTGTATATACATGTCTAATTAAGAAGTAATGTGGAAAGTGTATATACACCTCTAATTAAGAAGTAATGTGGAAAGTTTATATACACCTCTAATTAAGAAGTAATGTGGAAAAGGTCACTATTGTATATTCTGTATTTCACACAGGTACTTGATATCCCGATATTTTTTTAAAGTGAAAAATGGGTAAATTAGACGTGGATGCAACAGGAATCCGGCGAACAAGAAGACTGATAAAAATATCATTATTTTGTTTCTATATGAGTAAATGTATCTCAAAATAGGTTTGGATTTACAAAAAAACAAAAAAAAAAAAAAAACAAAACAAAAAACAAAAAAAACAACCCCCCCCCCCCCCCCCCCCCAAAAAAAACCCTGAGAATTTCATTGATGATTCTGAACATTCTTCAAATTATAATCATTATTTGGTTTCTTTAGGAATTTGAATAAATATATTTAGAATTAGGTTTGGTTATACCAAAATATGTTCCGAATAAAGCAACACTGGGTCGTCTCCCTACGAATGCGTGTACTTCTATCAAAGAATATGGTGCTTCAGTAAAAGATGAAAAGATTACAATGTAACAAGCAACAAGAAAATATGCACTCTTCTGATTTTTTTTTCAAGGGGGGGGGGGGGGGGGGGGGGGGGGAGTACGCAAAGTTACGAAACTGTTATTCTATACTACTTTAAGCTGAGTCCTGCATTGCTCAGTGCATGTATTCCTGAACCTACAAACTGAAGCAATGCTTATTTTGTTGGTTTTGTTTTCCTTCTTTTTGTTTAAAAAAAAAAATTTTCTGAGTGTTAAAAGTTGGCTTTAATATACAGATGAGCGAAATAGATATTGGCATAATTTTGCTATCCTTTTCGGCATTTTAACACAAAATGGATATTTCTCTCGTAGAAAGAGAAACGTTCACAATATTTAGTAAATTGAGAAATCTCGTCACCTTTCATCTATATATATCGTCAACGATTAAAAACATCTTAAGGCAAATTATATGAAATGATATTGAACATGACCTTTAAGGTCATGAAATAAAAAAAAATCTTCCCCATGACGACCTTGACTTTCCAGCATAAACACGTGGTTTTACGCTTAGCGAAGTATATGCTTAAGTACATTACATATAGTTTTCTAATACGATTCACATTGCCCCCAACCTTCCCAATCTTTGTTGTTTATCTATGTGAAGGATAAAATGTGAAGGAAACACTATGTGAAGGTGAAGATGACAAACAGTGATCAATCTCACAATTCCTATAAGGAGTACAATGGAGTTGAACAAACACTGACCCTGCATATATCAGAGTTGGGATCAGGTGCCCAGGAGGAGTAAGCATCCCTGTTGACCCGCCATGAGACCTGTGTCATTACTAGGTAAACGGAGCAATCCGCAGTCAAAATCAGTGCGTAAAGAACGATCTAACAAATAGGTATGAAACACGTCAGACAACATTCAACCCAATGACAGGTCGTTCTGGCAAACTATCGACCTTAGAATTTGCCAAATGCTGATTTTAGACGAGACTGTTGAAACCTCTGTAACATTAACTTCATTAATTAGTAGAAAGACATAAACATCATGTGCACATGTATGATAGCTACTAGTCTGGGCCTTCATACAAACTCAAACTTTAAAGCTTTAAAGAAACAATAAACGACATATTGAATATGTATCAATAAAATATGTCTAAGAAATAGCACTGAAAATTATTTTGAAAGTAGTCTAAACAAATATACACTGTCGTGTTTGAAGGTCAATAATTAGAGTCACATTGAAAAAGGATAAGTTGTTGCCAACATAGAAACAGGAGATCTGGGGTCAAACATCAGTATCCGTGCGACTTGTGTTTTTATATACGATGAAAAGAGGGATATTGAAAACAGGTGTCCTAGGTACTCTTTCAATACTTTTCGTTTTCAGGTTGATTAGAAACCAATTTAAACACTATATTCTACATAAATCATGTGCGAGAGGGATCAATCAGAAATGATATGTGAATGAACTCGATTCACAAACCCCAAAATACGGCCCTTAAAATATGTAGAAATTAAAATAAATGTTTAATAGAAATATTTTGGTCACAAATACGGATCAGAATCTGGAGTTAAATAAAAAAAAAATTGTTCGATTTTTAAAATAGCAGCACAATAAAGCTGTATACATACTAGAACCGGATATGGTTCCGTATTTTTGCTATTTGTTTCCAAAATCTGGTTATTTGCAACGTTTGTCCTGTTTAGGTCTGATCTCGCCCTAAGTATATGAAGTACTTTTGTAATCTACATCTTTTCAATTGCCCCCCCCCCCCAAAAAAAAAAGCGAGCTATGGGCACTATTTTTATTTTTGAAAAAAAAAACCCCGATATTTCAGATTGCTACTAAATATTACGTTTATGATCATTATTGATTGATTATATATTGTTTATGATGCGTTGATGCTGACAAACTTAAAATTTTAAGATAATATGGCCGAATTATTATTGTGAATGGAGAAACAAAATATGGTTTAAATCTTTATGGATCGTTTTAGGTCGGTGCTTACTAATAACAGTTTCCGGTTGCAGTGTGTTTCGCCTCCTTACTACATATGTTCATTTTCAGTACCTAGTTATGTGCGTCTTTTAAGGTCGTTCACGCCGCAGTTACATTACATTGTTCTTAAGAAAGTGTGTACAATTTTGTTATTTTACATTATTATCATAAAATGATCATTAAATGAAAATAACATGAAGCGAAAGCGTTAGAGACTAAAAGTGTCCGTGAAGCAGGTGACAAAATTCTTCTCTAAATATAGTTTCCATAATAAAAAACGTAAAAACCCAAGTCTGAGCACCGAGTGTTGTTTAATGAACGAGTTATTGCACGAAATATAAAAATATTGCGAATTCACACCTTTACGATATAATGAAAATAGCCTCAACCGGATGTGACGTCAGCTTACATCAGGCGCCATTCTCGATGCAGTATTAGCTTGTTGAATCATCGGAAATGGCTAGTAAAAATAAGGGACGGATGTGTGTTGTGGCAGGCTGCAGTAAAAGACAAGCAGACGGAGTTTCAGTGCATGTTTTCCCGAAAGACCAGCATAAGCGAGCAGCCTGAATTCGCTTTGTGAAGCTAACAAGGGCACACTGGACTGGACCATCGCAGTACACAGTGATTTGCAGTGACCATTTTAATAAGGATTGCTACGAGGCCCGATTGTCGTTGATGAAAGACTTCGGCATTCCAGTAAACAAATGGCTATCGACATTATACCAGACATCACAAATAGAGGCATTTCACAGTACCATCAACCACTATGCCCCCAAAATGGTGTCTTTCTCTTACTATGGCATGTACTGCAGGTATGTTTATGCTTCAGAAATTTCATGACATGTACAATATTTATTTCATTTTTGACAATTTTTAAAATACATGTATATTTTTAAGGTTATTGGTTGCTGCCCTCCATTATAATGAAAATGCTTCAAGGGTTCAGGCTACCACAAAAGAGGGGGACATGCAGTATAAAATAAGCTTTCCAAAATTTAAGCATGGAGAATACAGTGTGCGAAAGCAAACTGTAGATTCAACGTATGGTATGTACAATAATCCTTCTCTCAACTATTGTATATGCCTAAATCAAATTTATACGGGAAATAATAAATAAAAGCTAGTATAACAAATTTTCAAATTTTATTGATATGGAAACCAAAATACAATATTAAAGCATCCTAGATATAAAATATTTATTGTCAATTTTATTTCAGGGTATGTCACTTCTTTGATGACGGAGACCTTCACGTCGATGGAAGTTTTAGTGAAGACTACAGCACCCCGTAAACCACCTCCTGTCTCCTGCTTGCCAGAAAAAGAGCCACCACCTCTTTACAGTATTTTTGTCCATCCTGAAAAAAATGAGGCAGTGTTGCATTTCAGATCTCGTTTTAGGAAGAAACACCAGTATAGAGGAGATGTGTGATGAACAGAACTTTATAGGATCTCCATGTATTTAATTGTATATATATATATATATATATATATATATATATATATATATATATAACTAACTTAATATTAGATTGCTTTCTTAGTGTCATACTATGTAGCTTTAGTATTTTGCACTGACTGAATAAAATTTAATCAAATTATAAGATCTATGAAGACAAGATTTTAAATAAAGCAGTAATGACAGTTACAGATTTTAACCACTACTGACCTTCAGCCCATTGAATAAATACCCGTATTTTAGCCAACCTGCTTTCTTTTTCTACTTCAAAAAGCATTGTTTTGTTTTTGTTTTTTGTTGTTTTTTTTTTTTTTGTATCAATTATTGAGAAATAAAGCCAATATGAACAGAACTCTAGTCACGAGTATCACTCTTCAAAATAAATAAATAGAAATTAAAAAAGAATGGCTGTTTTCTAGCATGGGTATACTGGTGTCTCATAATATCGCGGTACTTAATTATTTTGTTTTAAAAGAGAATTCCAGGTTGTCATGTCAACACTATCAAGTGTTATATTCATAGAGTTTAAAATTGACTAGCTTTTCATTCCAATATAATTTTCTGACCTTGTTTCGCTTGTTAGTCTAACTTAGCTTCAAAAATGGAGACTTCCATTGTATCGCGGTACTCAATATTCATGGGAGTCTGGTGCAGTTAAACAGCACGGCTTTTATTTTTTCTATTGATGTGACATTACATCACGTACCTACTGTCAACAATCAGGCGACAGATTGACAATTCATGATAATTTATTTTTCTTATCACATTTGAAATTATGGCATGTCCATATTTTTGGAATGAAACATATTTTGAGATATTCATATAAATACATGTAATTTTAACAAAAAAACCCCATTCAATCATCTCATCTTCTGACATATTTACTAACTTTCATGTACCCAATCTTCAGTCTGTTTACAGAAGGTGGCCTAAAAATCGCTGAATGACTTATTTTGGAATATACCGCGATACAATGGAACCCGCGATATAAGGAGAAAGGAGTATACTATGATTACTTAGTATTACTTTTTTCCCCAACACGTTTAAGCTGCAAGTTTCAATGTTTCGTTACACGTTATAATAAAGTTTTCGTATGTATTTCAACAATTAATTACAGTTTACACGTGTTACAAATAAAAGAAAGTGAAAGTCATACCAATCTGTATTTCCTAGACGGTGTTGATCGTCGGCCTCTTCCCTAGATAGATCTGATTCGCTAGAATCAGTTGCTTCAGGTTCAAAGCGATATGGAATAATATTCCGCTGATGTTCCTCGTGTTCCTCTTCGAAGGATGACATCTCAAATGACATATTTAAGTCAATATCGGACGAAGAACTGTGATCATCATTCTTGCTTACGATCGCCATTTCAAAACAGATGTTACGTGACGTCACGAAAGGATTTTGCTATAAATACTTCAAACCGGAAGTAGCCTTGATTGGTTTTAAGCAGGTGCAAAAATGGCCAACTTTGAAAGGGAATAACTTCCGTATCGCCGCTAATTTGAATGTAAAATTTGGGGATAATGACTTTCATGTTAATCCACACTAATTAAACCAAACTTTGAGCTTGACTTCACGGGCACTTAAAGATTCAGCTAAGCCGTGATGTCTGCTTCACTTTCGCATATCGGAAATTTTTCTGGCTTCACGCAAGTATTCTTGTATGATATTGATAATTTTTGTTTCATTGTTACTATGCAGCGTTGAACTGTTAACATTTGATAGCCGTTTCTTTAGCCTGATATTACGTACATTGTTTACAGTATATTTTTAAACGGGAGCAAAGCTTTAAATCTGCGATATCCAAGTTTCGGGATGAATATTAGCAAATTCAAAATATAAATTATTAAATGTATCTTCAGTATTATGCATGTGTTTAGATTATTTTGTAAACCACTTTTGAGTATGAATATATTAGACCTCTCCCTCACACACACACTTTCCAGCTGATCTTAGGGTAAGCTAACATACGTGAATAAATCAGTCATGAAACTTTACTCACTAAATCAGATAAATTCTTATGAAAAAAATATAACACTGAACATCATAGGGTATAATTTCTTTTTTAAATCCAACAAGATTATTTGTTTATTTAATAATCCTTTTATCCAGCAAATTGTACTCGTACACACAGTTAATTTTTAAAGAAGAAAAAAAAACAACTCATGTTTTCAGGTAAATTTTTAAATCCAGCTAATTGTTCTCATGCAGTCAGTTAATATTTAAACATATGTAACAAATCATACTCTTCATTCAGTTAATAATTAAATCAAATTGTACTCATACATTCAAATAATTTTAAAACACAGACAAATTGTATTCATGGATTGAGTTCTATGGAAAGCCGTAACGTACCCCACATTATTATTATTTTTCCTATATAAATACCCAAATTATAATCTCTGCCAAAAATTTAAATTTCCCCTATTTGCTGAAATTATTACTATATCGCAGCGATAATAATAATCTCTCCTGATTTTCAAACACCAAATTATAATTTCATCGCAAAAATAAAAATATCCTTCATTTAGCTGACCTTATAATTAAAAACTGACTCGATTTAAAGTCACACATTATCTTAAGAAATATAAACATACTTTTCGCCACAATAATTAGGCACCTATTATTTCAAACATCACCAACAATAATGATTTTTTTTAGTTGTACATTTTTTTTTATTTCAACAGTATTTATTGAGGTACATTTCACATCAAATAAACAAAACAATTGCAATTTATAAATGATTAAACATCAAAACATTGATTACACTGTTGAACAGAGAGAGAGAGAGAGAGAGAGAGAGAGAGAGAGAGAGAGAGAGGGAGGTGATGAGATTAAACATTTGGATAATGTTGAATACTCATGACTAGGTTGTGTTGAAGTTGATACAAAATGTTTTTGAATCAATCTAGAATTTAGTGTAGTTGCCAGTCAGAGTCTGTCTAGAAGAAAAAGCCAATAATTCCACTGATTCATAAATTCCTTATATTTGCCCTTTTGAGTTGCAATATATTTTAGCGTAGTTATATGTGTTCTAACATCTATTAACAGTTCCTGAACTAATAAGCTTTCTTGTCTATATCTTTTCCGGTAAATGTAGGATTTGATAATTAGCAAAATAATGGTTAGTTCTTTAGAACTAGTAATTCCGAAAATAAATGATTGCCTATTTAATGTAATGTTGATACTTGTACCTTTCGCACTGCATATAGTTATGAAGGAATTAATAAGCTCCTGTACCTTTGGGCAATCCCAAAACAGATGCATAATTGTTTCTTCGCTATTTTCACAGAAACAGCATAATTTGGTATCTACTTTCTCTATTTTAAATAGGAATGAATTTTTTATTAAAATGTAGTTATTAATTCTGTATTGTACCCATTGAAGTTTAGAATTTGTTGTATACTGAAAAGGATATAAGTGAATATTTTCCCATTGAGACTTCGATAATTCAACAAACTTTCCTCATTTCTTTTTTCCTAATGGAGTTATGGTCTCTGCAATTAGAGTATAGCAAATTTGTTTTGTTCCCCTTTTGCTGGTACAGAATATTTTGATATTAAGAGGGACAAAGGGCTTAAGGTTATTTGTTCCCATTTGGATTTTCAGAGTGGTTAAACTTTTTTTTGATTTTCATATCTTTTATTTCCCAGAATCTACTCTATAACAATAATAACAAAACCTAACTAATATAATAGGGCAGCTGCCAGGGATGGGGCCCTGACTAAGCTCCCTCGAAATACATCAAAGTTTACCCTAAGGTGCCATGCATGGTACCTATTTTCTATTTCATGCAATAAATATATAATTTTCAGTGAATACATAGAACATATATAAATAAAGCAATGGATTTGTTGCGTCACTATTACATCACGCAGGATGCATAAACATTGACAAGGATTTGAACTACAAGTATAAAAATACATATAAATGAACACATATATTGCATACTTAAATCTGATTAATATTTATTATATGTAATTATTTCAGCGATATAAGCTGTATAATGTAAAAAGTGATACAAGCCGCGCCGCCACAATTGAGTTCACAGTTCATATTTGACTCATTGTGCGGCTCCGGTAGAGGACAGGACCCTCTCAATAGTGACTTTGCATATAACAAAGTATAAAGACGGTGTGGAATAATTAATATAAAATATAATTTACATTACAAGATTAAATTATAATATTTTTACAATGCTGTCGAGAATATTTGAGAAAGATACATTGTTTAATCTTTTGTAAACATCTACATTGAATGCAAGGATGCCTTTTATATGGTTTCGTATGTCATGATATTGTTCTTTTTTGTTTTGTAATCTACAATATATTCTATATTTATAAATTTTGCATGCAATTAATGAGATAAGATTATTCAAAAAGATAGTTTTCTCATTCATTTCCCAAAAAAACCCAATCACAATAGTTTTCCATGAAACTTGAAAATTCAATATTTTTTCAACAATTCTCCAAATTTCACATACATTTTTACACTTGAGTATCAGATGCTCATTGTCTTCTTTTTCTTTACATAATGTACATAAATCTGTTTCTGCGACTTTCCATTTCATTAACAAAACTTGGTTGCTGGTTAAATTGTTCAGCAACTTGTAATTAAAATCAGCAACATGGGGATCAAATATATTACATATCTTTTGTTTATAAATTGCAGTCCAAGACTGCTTTGAAATATTGAAATTTCTATAATAAAAATTTTGGTGTAAAGGAGGTACAAATTTGATATTACGGAAAATGTCATAAAACATTTTACTTGAGAAATCTTTAACTTGTACATATCCATGATTTGAAAGTAGAAGAAATGAATTATCTTTTATACGTACATTTTCATATATGAAGTTTTTGACTTCAAAAGGTCGTAATAATTTACCTACAGCGTTTTTAACTACATTGTATTCACAGATCCAGTTTTTTTTACATAACAATTTGTCTGTGAACCATTCTATCGGCTTGATACCATTCTCATCTATTATGTCATTTACATATCTAAGACCACTCTTCAGCCATGTTTTTATAAATAAGGGTTTATTTTTTAACAACACTTTATTATTGCTCCATATTGGTTCCTTCAGTACATCATTCAAACAATATAATGTATTAATTTTCTTGCATTCATTGAAAAATACCAACATTTCTTTGTAGAACAGAGGAAAGTTATCCATTATCTCATAATCTTTCATAATAGTAAGATTAGTTTTAATTAGATAATTAAAATCATAATTGCTTTCTATACAAATGCTATTCACAAAATCATATAATGGATTTCTTTTATCTAATATTTTCTTAATCCATGATGCCCTTAGAGATTTAATTTTTGATAAAATATCAACAACTCCAATACCTCCACTATCAATATGTCCTATTAATGTATTTCTTTTTATTCTATCTTTTTTCTTCCAAATGAAATTGTAAATAAGTCTTTGCAGATCTTTGATAACATTAGAATCTGGTAGGTTTAAAATAGAAGCTACATAAATAATTTTAGATACTACTATACTATTTATTATGCAAACCTTGCCAAACATTGTTAAGTTTCTTGTTTTCCAGGATTCAAAAAGTTTTTCCGCATCACTCGTAATTTTTGTCCAATTATTTCTCAGACACATTTCTTTATCATGCCCTATGTATATGCCTAATGCTTTTACACACGAAACATTAACATAAACATTGTGAATTTTCTTATATTTATTTTTTAAAGGTCCAGTTAGAATGCATTAAGTTTTTGACATATTCAATTTCATACCTGAAACCTTACTAAAGACATTTATTACCTCTAATGCTTTCTTTAATGACTTTTCACTTTTCATTGGAAGTGTAGAGTCATCTGCATGCTGTATTATTTTAATGTCCTTTTCCATGCCTTGTTTTTGAAAACCTTCTATACTGGGATTTTTTCTTATTGCTATTCCTAATATTTCGGCCACAAAAAGAAATAAAATCGCTGAAACCGGACAGCCTTGCCTAATTCCTCTTTGCATTGTGCACTTTCTAGATAACCATCCATTATTTTTAATCATGAAGATTGGGTTAGTATATAATATATTAATCCACTTAATAAAATTTTCCCCGAAATTAAATTTTTTCAACACTTCAAACATAAAGTTCCACTCAATCGAGTCAAACGCTTTCTGAAAATCTAGAAATAAAAGTATCAATTCCTCGTCATTTTCTTCACAATAGTCAAAAATGTCTAAAATTAATCTTGCATTTAGTGCGATATTCCTACCTTTGATATATGCTGTTTGATTTATAGATATCAAATCGTCTAACAACTTCTGTATACGTCTAGCAAAAACAAATGCTATCACTTTATAATCTGTGTTAGTAAGGCTTATCGGTCTATAATTTCCAAGTTTTTGTTCATCTCCTTTTTTATAAATCAAAGTAATTAATGATAATCTCTGCGTAAATGACATTGTCTTTAAATCAAAAATGCTTTGTAAAACACAGTAAAAATAATATTTTAGTTCTTCCCAAAATGTTTTGTAAAATTCACAAGGTAGTCCGTCTAGACCAGGGGATTTGTTACCTTTCATATTAAACAGCGCTTCTGAGCATTCCTGGAGTGAGGGGAATATTTCTAATTTATTTTTTTCTTTTTCTTTCAGTATAAACTCTACGTCTATGTTATTTAGATACTCATCGATATCTGTGGGTAATATATTACTTGTTGTATATAAATTTTCATAAAATTTACACATATTATTTAGTATGCCATCATCATCAAGTATGAGATCTTCATTTTCATCCTTTAAAGTTTTTATTACATTAAGTATTTGTCTTCTTTTTTCCAAATTTAAAAAGTATGAGGTATTCTTTTCTCCTTGTTCTATCCAATTAGCTCTAGATCTAACCTGAGCTCCTTTAGCTTTTTTATCAATAAGATTTGATAATTCATTTTCTAATCTTCGTTTTCGATTCATATCTATACTATCTGCAGGTAGTTCCTCTATTTTATCAATCTCCGATTGTAAATAAGTAACTTTATTTTTGTATGTTTTATTTATTTTCTTTGAAAAATTTATGCAAAATGTTTTTATGTTTCTTTTCAGGGTTTCCCATGATTTATGAGGTTCTAATTCATTAAAATTGTAGTTTGATAGATATGCTTTCATATCTCCAACAAAGTTCTTATTTTCTATCATCGATACATTAAATTTCCAGTATCCTGGTCCTCTTAATTTTTCATTTACAATTAGACTGACTTGCAGACTTAAATGGTCCGATAATCTAACACCATTTGAATGAGATCCTGGTAATTTTTGTAAACGAAACGATTCATATTGGTAACAAAAAGATTTTGAGATGAAAAAAAATAATCGATTCTACTCGTGGCAACGTTTTCACCGTTGCACCAGGTATACCCGTTATTATTAGGTTTCATTTTTTCCCACAGGTCTATCAACTCCAGCTTATGCAGGATATTATTTAAGATATTCCCACTTTTATCTTGTTTATTTTCATCTAAAGAGCAGTTGAAATCACCACCTATGAGTATGTTCTCTTGACATTCTGCATGTTTTTTAATCCAAACATTCATATGTTTAAAAAAATTGCATCTTGCATTTATATCATTAGGGGCATATATATTTACTATAGTAATAATCTTGTCGTCAAATTTTATGTTTACCAGTAATTTTCTTCCATCAATAGATTAATGTATATTCAATATTTCATGTACTAAATTATTTCTAAAAAGAATTGAGACTCCTCTACTATAAGGCGAGTCAGAGTAACAATGTATTGATTTTCCTAACCATCTTGCATTATATGCAATAGTATTTTTGTCAATATAATGCGTTTCCTGTAATAATACAATGTCAAAATTACAATCTGATAACCATGTATATAATTTTGTACGTTTTTCAGTTGTATTAAGCCCTCTACAGTTAATAGAAATAAATTCTAATTTAGTCATTTATTGTCTGTTTACTTCCCTGCAGTCGACTTGCTGCTTGATCGGTTTCCGGTTCGTTGATTTGTACCTGATCTTTTGGCAGGTAGCTGTCTCGCCAAGGTGTTCAGCATATGCCCTAGCTTGTTTTTTCCAGGCCAGCGTTGCATAACTGTGTGAAGGGTCCCTACATTGTTGAGGCCCGTTCCCCAGTAAGTGTCCCATGTCGCCTCGGCCAGAATGGTGGTTGTTTTAATTTTGCCAAGCGCATCGCGGAATTGTTCGCACTGCTTAATTTTCGCATCCAAAATCTCCCTCATTACCTCTTCTCGGGATTCCAACCACGCATTGGAGACGAGAACTTGATTTCCAAACCGTTTAGCGTCGAGAGCAGTCTCTGCACTTTGAATGGATTCTGCTTTGTAGAGGTCACCGGAACGAAGCGCTTTCACATGCTGAAATGCTTGTTCGGCAGAAGAGTATGTCACCCCAAATACCTTCAGTTCCGTTGGGAAAAAATTGGATAACGGGTTGTCTTTACCTGCAAAAGCCACCACGTCGTCCTGCTCTTCTACATACGACTTACATTTTGTAGATCCCGGTGAATGCCCTGGTTCCTTGCAAATTCTACAGCATGCTGCATACTCACAGTTGCTTTTGTAATGGTCCTCCGCCCAACAGTTGGTACACTGTTTTTTAGTCTCCCTGATCGGTTGACCTTTATGCGCGATCGTACATCGAAGACCCGCACAAATTGAAGTCCTCGGCAGAAATTTTTCCTTCATCGGAGACATGTACACAAATCTGTTTCCGTTATGAAAATCAGTCATACGGTGTGAAATAGGATGCCTGATCTTCTCCAACTTAATTTCACTTGTGAGCTTAGCACCATGCTTTTCTAACATGCTTTTCACACAACCGTCATCAACAGAAATTGGAAGTCCTTTAATAAGCACTCTTGTTACTATCTCATTTGGATTTTCCGTTCCTGCAGCGTAAGGGTTTGTATCAAAAACCTGGATTGATCTACTCCCTAGCTCAAAACCAGTGTTGACCAGCTGCTCTCTACTTTCAGGTGACTTAACGTAGATTCGCCAAAGGTCTCTGTCTCTCTGCACGCAGTATACATCCTTTACCTTTGTACTAGTTGCTACTGCAATGTCATAATCCGAAATATATTTTTTCCTGTCAGTCTGGATGTCTCTATTTCGTAAATACACTGGTTTCTGTGTACTTTCCATAGCCACTGTCTCCACGCACTTGGGTTATGAATGAGAGATGATCGTGAGTAGATACTCAGTAGTCACAGGTATACAGAAGCACACAAAGAAATAATGTCCAGAGTTTCTCAAAAACACATCAAAAAGGTTTCTTTGTCGAACATATATACAATACACATAAATGGTACAAAAAGTTTTATACTAATTCCTTAGAATTAAGAGTAAACTGTCAAAAACGACGGAGCAAAAGAAAAACGCAACCACCTCTCTTCTTGCTCGTCACGTGACCAGAGTGGTTAAACTTGCCTTAATAGATTTTTGGCGTGAGGCATAAGTCAAGAAATTTATTTTAATGTTATAAATTTTCTGTAAGTTTTCTAAACAGTAAATTCATCCCTTCTCATCAAGTAAATCTGATATGTATATTATATTCTTCTCAAACCAAGTTTTATAGAATACTGATTTATTTCCAATTCTGATCCTGTTATTGTTCCATATTGGTTGGCTTATAAATTCATGCCAGGATTGAATTTTGATTCTGTCTTGTAAGGTTTGATATGCATTGGTGGTGTCTTTCCAAAAGTTATTATTAATATCTTTTTTAACAACATTTATATAACCAGACCCTGTTTTGATTAGTGTTTCTAAGGAGACAATTTCATTTAACAGTACTTTCCATTTTGTATCTTGAGAATTCAATATTCGTTTTATCCAAGATAGTTTTAGTCCTAAAATATAGCTATTTATATCGGTCATCTTTAGGAGAAGAACACGTGACACCAACCGACATGACAGGTGAAATTTCAGTCCTGGGCTGGTGACTTTGGTGATTTTGAGGTGATTCTATGGCATAACTTTATAGGATTCAGGGAGTTTCAACTGGTACTTAGTTGTGAGTGTTGTGTTTTGCAATTTTACTTTGGTTGACTTTAAAATGGGAACGAGGAATAGATCAAACCGAGGAAATACTTCTGACAAGTGTTCACAAAGTCTCACGGAGCCCGACATTGAACCTCTAAACGCTCAGTTCAAAGTTATATCAGAAAAAAAAATGACTGCAACTACAACGAAATCATAGCTCTTCGTGCAGAAAACGCTGAACTTCGTCGAGAGCTGGAATTATTACAGTCTGTTGACATATTTTTTTTTTTTATTCGGATCCCACATTAAGATCCTGTAATGACAATAATAATCTTGACCAACCAAAAAGGCAACATTAGTCTTGTGAGTGGAAAAGATTTGGACGCTTGAGAAAAAAAATGTCTGAATTAGATTCATAATAATAATCTCCGACTTCAGATTCGATGGGATTGTTTCATGCGTGACTGTGCAAACGTTTGATCAAGAGGGAAATCACGTGACGTAGTTTCACTTTCATTATGAGTTGTAGAGTTGTTCGTCTGTTGAAAATGTGGCAAAGTGAATTTTAAATAAATATATAATTAAATAAAATATGGTCTTATAAGTTTGTTATATATTTATCATTTATCATTCCCATCATTACACTTTGACTTATTTCACCGTACATGCTTTAGCTGACTGACAGTGACCTTTGACATGCGTTTCTGAGTTATTTTATTAGCTTAGGTTTTGGCGGGAGAGTTTGCTATTGTTAATATAATAGCACGGAGTATTCACTCTTTGCATTGAGGCCTAGCCAGAGAGTTGTCAGTCAGTGTTGATTTATAGATTTATAGTTTTATACAGCAACATTTATGTAGGCATATACAGTCATCCACATTCTGAATTTCAACGAACAATACAGTAAGTTTTCTTTACTTTTATTTTACTAATCAATTCTTTGATTGAGAGAGAGAATGACTGAAGTTTGCAATAAAGTTCATATTATTTATCATAGTCTGGTAAAGTATTTTTGTCAGTAATATATTTATTGGACACAACATTAAATGTAGATGTTGTAATTTAAAAGTATATTTATTTAACTATTATGTTCAGCCATTGCTTTATTTCGGCTGTACATGTAATCATTGTTTTATATAGGTTGAGCCTGTAGACTGCAACCATATTTTACACTACCATGCATATTTCCTGATTCCATAAATTGGTAGGATATATATGTATTTGTATGAATTTCTATACTCGTGTAAATTGCTTATATTAAAGGAAAATGTCGGCCTAGACGTATTGTATATATTTGTAAGAGTTATCTCTTACTGGTTCAAATACTGGTTCAAATTAGGTATTCAATAAAACCCGTGTCTATGAGGACTGGATGATATGTGTATATGTATCAATTGTGTTTTATTTGTTCTAGGGAATTGTTGTTATCATTATCATCGTCATATTCATTGAGTGGACTAGGCTCCAATAAACAGCAGATCCCAACCATCCCACTGTGTTACTTTATTTTCTACAAATAACACGGTCACAAAAAGGTACGTGCATCTTTTAGAAGATGATGAAAAGTGAATAATACAATGAATAAAACATTTGTGGATTAATTGCTTTTTTATTGTTATGAAATAAATAGAAATGGACATCACGCGCACACACAGTGCATTTGTTTAGTACACGGACCACCCTCCAGCCCCTCTATTACGCATTGAATGATTTGAGTCTCTTAGTTATTATGTGTTTTAGCTTTATTTTCTATTGTTCTTAGTGAGGCAGAGGATCATTATATGGGGTTCCCAGTCCTTATGCTGGAAGAACCTTATCTTCTGAGAGAGAGAGAGAGAGAGATGCCATCAAATTATATCAAAATATGCAATGGGGACTGTTGCCGGCCGTGCTTCACAAACAGACCATATCTTGTAGGTAGAAAGGTGACAATTTTCTCGTTTCAGCGATATATAACATTTACCACTTACCGTTTGTTGATTTTGCAAAAATGACATCTAAATATTGCACTCTTAACAATGACGTTGTCCCCCGACGGTGGTTTTTATTTCTATCGAAGTTATCAACGTCAGAAGATACTCAGTACCCCTGATTCTCATCAAATGTTATCCCTCTCTCTCATGTTGCTAGTGAGAAGCAAGGAATGACTTATACTACATGTAACACCGTTTTTGAATCGACTCCTTCAAGACCATTGATATATTATTGAATATACTACTCCAGTTACATGACTGATGAAAAAAAAGAAAGAAAGAAAAAAGACGTGATTTAGGAACATCGTGGCAATTTATTTCTTCGAATGGCCTTTCGTCTCCGCTGTCAGACTCGTTAATGGGTCGTACATGGAATCATTGTAAAAATATAGAGAATGAAATATTTAAATAATCTGATTAGAAATTGGGAATATTCATTGTTTTTTTCAGTGGGCAAAATGATAATTATGAGAGATTTAAAAAAAATCGTCTGAAAATAGTATTTGATATCGTACGTTAATTAAATCGGACAATGCACATTTACGTATCAACGAAGGTATCGGTAGAACCATGAAAGATTGTACCAGTACATACCACAGAACACTTGTTATATGTGCACAACAACCAACAACCCGGGATCCAGCCTTGCACAAACAATACTACGATGTTACCACTTCTTCCTCATATTCAACCCAGCAAAAGTATTTCTTGGCAGACACGTGGCGAATCTGTATTTTGGCGCCGATAACGAATGGGATGTCCTCGCTCAGTAGTATTTCATAGCCACCGTCCTCCTATAGAAAAGTTTAGTACAGTTTACATTCACTTAATTATTCTCACTCTCACACACGTCTGTTGACTGTTTTTACATATTTTCACAAGACGAAAGCAATATTGGACACTAATTTTCCCTTCACTTATTATTGTTGTGTCGTTATCGTGAGCTTTTTTAATCACACCTGGAAGCGAACTGAATTAACGAAACGAAGTTCCTTTCGGTAAAACCATTTTCAGTAACATAAAACATATATTAAATGTCAGACCTGCAAATGTTCTCGAGTGTATGCTTTTTCCATCTTGACTTGATATGTGCCGAGGGCCAAATCACGGATCTCGTCCTCGGTGAATCTCGGGAAATCTACAGCGACATCTGTGGCGTCCAGTTTTTTCCACGTGTAGGTGCTTTTGTCCTATCCCTCCGTCTCTACACGGGCGTGCACCTCATTTGCCTGATGAGAGCGGTGAAGCATCTTCATAGCTAGGGCTTGGTCTTTATCGGCGATGCCTGAGCTCAGACGTGGAGAATACTTCTTCGCTATGGCGGCCACAATCCGCACATAATCACCAATAAAAGGAATTTGTGTTTATATTATATTATCTTGTGTATGAGAATTCAAGGGCTATAAAATATTTTAAAAATATGCTGTTTTGCATACCTAATCAAAATTATAATTTTAGTAATAATATAAAACAAGATGTATTCTTAAAACTTGAAAGCCCCTGAAATTGCCTATACTCATAAACAAAACTTTATATAATTATGTAGCATTAACACAATGAATAATTTGGACCTTTCATCAGAAATTGATCATAATTGATTACAGATATTCTTTAGGACAGGGGATTTTTGGATCAAGGATCAAGGTCATTTTTAAAAGGTCAAGGTCACTCAAAACATATAACTTATGTAAAAGAAAAATCAACGGATTTTGAACAGGTATTGATTATATATAACACGAATAACAAGCTTTCAGACAAGGGTCGCTCAGTGTCATTTCAGAAGGTTTCTGTTTATATAGATTAGATATACTAGTAAAAGTTTTGTTTAAAACAGATTTATTCAATTTACAAGTTAATTCTGAATACAGTTATACGGTTTCTAGTGTTTGTCACATCTCGTTTTGGTTTAAACATATTTTCTATTAAGCCGTCTATTTGTAAACAATAACAAGGAATGAGCCTTGTTTACATAACAAAGAATTGTGAGTGTTGTATCTCTCTTGCAACTCGAAAACCGACACTCCAATTTTTGCTGACCATTTGAAATATCTTAGTTAAGCTTTGTAAACATTGAAAATGGAAAAATAAAATTTGAAACTGTTCAGCTCAAATCATGGCCATGCCCCTTTAATACATGATTAACTTTTATCAGTTTTACGGAAATGATATGTCAAACCAAACATGGCATTTCTTTTTAACCACATGCAAGATAAATATGAAGGAAGCATCAACCCTTGTAAATTGAGGTGTGATTTATATACATCGTACATGTATCATTACTTGAATGTATTGCATTCAAATTGTTTGCATGATGCTTTATTCCTTTTATATACTGGGTACACTGAATATGTCTAGAGATTCAAAGCACAATTTCAAGGTTTTTGTTTTTTTTTATTTCAGGTGCTTACAATACATTAATATAGTTCATCAGAGAACAGTCTCGTATACAGAGTATTTATTTTACATCGGCATGGTCTGCCTTGAGAAACTGAAAAACAAACTGAAACTAGTTTATTTGATTAAAACGTCAAATTTTACATACATGTATTCACTGGCGTTGAACAATAAAATAGTAAAAGAGATGATATGCATAAAAGGTAATAGTAAAAGCATAAGACAGGTAAGTAAATAAAACATTCAAGTACATACATTCTACAAAACTGAATCAATGTCTAGTACGATACTAAAATGTTTTTTGTTTTGTTTTGTTTTTGTTTTTTTTTTTGTTTTTTTATATTGTATATTAAAAGTTTCTAAATAAGTGAGTTTTCAATCTCGCCTTAAAACTGTTCAGTGATTTCGACTGTTTTATCTCTAGAGGTAGATCGTTCCAAAGTCGAGGACCAACGGTTCCGAAGCTTCTGTCACTGAACGTCCTGTGTCTATTAAAAGGAACGTTGTAGCAGCCGTAAGAATATTGAGCGGAGCGTAAGTTTTGAATTGGCACCTGTTTCGTTAAAAGTTCGGTTAAATATGATGGTGCTTTGACAACAGAACAGTTATACATAAAAGTCAACAATTTGAATTGTATTCTGGATTTGATGTGTAACCAATGTAAGTCATAGAGAGCTTCCCTAGAACTATCAAATTGCTTACGATTCAATACAAGTTTCGCGCTCATGTTTTGAATACGTTGCATCTTTCCTATTTCACTCTGTGCTATTCCATATAAAATCACATTGCAGTAGTCCAAATGAGAAATAACTAATGATAAAACCTGTAATGATATCTATTATAATCCGTTTGTATCTAATCCGTTTTTATCCGTTTGTTTATATTTAAACTTGTAAATGACTAGGGATTTCTGGGTAATAAAAAACATGCAGCACGACTTGAATGTTGTGGTTTTGGGACTGAAGTCCAAATTATGAATTAGGATTTTACATGGTGTCAGAATGGAGCATATTCGACCACCGCCAGAGTTCGATTTCTCCACAGCAGACGGCAGTATACCTGAAAGATGGAGAAAATGGGAACAGACGATGAAACTATATCTGACCATAGCAATGGCGGAGCGAGACGAAAAAGACCAGTGTAGTGCTTTTCTGTATATTATTGGACAGGAAGGAAGAAAAATATTTAATACGATGACGATCCCGGAAGGGGATGCAAACAAAATTGAGGTACTTTTTCAAAAATTCAAAGATTATTGTGCGCCTCTTAAAAATATTACGGTTTGGAGACATAGATTCCATACTAGAATTCAGGGGAAGACTGAAACAATTCACCAATACGTAACAGACTTGAGGATAATTTCCAAGAACTGTAAGTTTGGTACTTTAGAAGAAGAAATGTTAAGAGACAGAATAGTGTGTGGTGTTTATTCAGAAAAGGTGAAGGAGAGGTTATTGAGAGACAATGAACTAACTTTTCAAAAAGCAATTAGTGTGTGTCGTGCAAATGAAGAATCTCAAAGCCAACTCAAAGATTTGCAACATGAGGAACATGTAAATGCTGTGAAAGTTAAACAAACTGTGAAGCCGTTTTCAGGAAGCAAACATACAGCTCATCCTAAAAGCCAAACTGGAAAACAGAGTACGCCAAAACCAAGTAACAAAACCGACGCATACACATGTCACAAATGCGGGAACAAACATGGTAGAGGAAACTGTCCTGCGTTCGGGAAGAAGTGTAACCGATGTCACAAAATAGGACACTTTGCATCAAAATAAAGAACCAAATCTGTGTTTACATGTTACAAGGAGAATGAGGATCCATCTTTGGATTATGAGACAAATCAAGCTGAAACTAGTGAGAAATTCTTCATTGGAGCAGTAAATGGTGGAAAGCGCAAAGATGAAATCTACAAAATACTTGAAATCAAGAACACACAGATCAAGTTCAAACTCGATACTGGTTCACAAGTGAATATCATCAGTGAGTAAATATGCAACAAGTTGAAAATTCGCAAATTGTCCAAAACTAGTGCTGAACTTACCAGCTACTCAGGTGATAACATTCCTTTATTAGGAAAGTGCATTGTTCCATACAAGGATCATCGACTGGAATTTTTTGTTACTTCAGCCGACAAACCATCTATATTGGGTTATGAATCCTGTTGTGAACTTGGATTAATCAAAGTAACACTCGCTGTAGAGAATAGAAGTCAGGATGTTTCACCATTGAAAGAGTTTCCTAGTGTATTCGAAGGATTGGGATGCTTGGAAGATCCTTACACTATACATGTAGACAGTACTGTGACTCCTGTTATCCACAACCCAAGACAAGTATCTGTCGCATTTCGTGAGGAACTGGAAAAAACACTCACAGAGATGGAGAAAGAAGAAGTAATCAGAAAAGTGGATCAACCAACAGACTGGGTGAATTCTCTGGTAATTGCCGAGAAACCAAAAACTGGAAAACTTCGTATCTGTTTGGATCCCCGTGATTTAAACAAAGCGATAAAACGTGAACATTTTCAGTTACCAACCATTGAGGATATTACGACAAGACTTTCAGGAGGTACAGTGTTCAGCAAACTAGATGCGAATAGTGGCTACTGGCAGATCACTTTGGATCAAAGCAGTCAATTGCTAACGATCTTTCAAACACCGTTTGGGAGATACTGTTTTTCTCGTATGCCCTTTGGTATAAAGAGCGCCCAGGAAGTATTCCAGAAGAAAATTGCGCAACATTTTGACAATATGGCAGGTGTAGAGGTTGACATCGATGATATTCTCGTCTGGGGAAAAAATCAGGAAGAACACAATGAAAGACTTAGATCTGTTCTTCAGAAGTGCAAGGAAATTAACCTCACTCTTAACAAAGAAAAATGTTTGTTCAACAAATCAGAAATTGTTTACATTGGACATGTTATCTCAAGGGATGGAGTGAAGCCAGATAGAAAGTAGAAGCGATCATGAACATGCCACCCCCAACAGACAAAAAAGGTGTAGAACGTTTGTTAGGAACTGTGAATTATTTGGCAAAGTTTATACCTAATATGTCTGTGATCAATGAACCGATCAGAAGTCTACTAAGAAGTGATGCAGTGTTCACATGGGACAAACCGCAGGAGGATGTATTCACGGCAGTGAAGGAAATTCTGTCCAAAAAACCTGTTCTTAGGTTCTTTGATGTGAGAAAACCAGTATGTGTTAGTGTAGATGCTTCTAAATGTGGTATAGGTGCAGTGCTCACTCAGGACAAAAAAACCAATAGCATATGCGTCGAGAGCGTTAACCGAGACTGAGAAGCATTACGCACAAATAGAAAAAGAACTATTAGCCGTTACTTTCGGTCTGGAGCGATTTCATCAATACATTTTTGGAATGGATGAAGTCACAGTGGAAAATGATCACAAACCTCTGGAGAGCATCTTGAAAAACCCATTATTTCAGTCGCCGCCTAGACTACAGAGACTCTTATTGCGTCTTCAGAAATATACATTTGAATTCAAGTACGTTCCCGGAAAGGATCTCATAATTGCAGACACATTGTCTCGTGCGTATTTGCCAAACACAAAAAAGCAAAACAAAGAAATCTGTGAGGAACTTGAAACATATGTACATGCAGTATTTCTTCAGGGATTACCCATTGCAAAAGACATTTTGAGTGACATTAAGCAGAAAACTGCTAATGATTCAGTTCTGAGTGAAGTGGTAGAACTTGTGAGAAATGGTTGGCCGGAAAACAAGAACCAGTTACGTAAACCGTTACAGGATTACTGGAAAATGAAGTCCCAACTCACTTGTATTGATGACATTCTTATGATGGATGAAAGAATCATCATTCCAGAAACACTGCAACCATTCAGGACATTTTGGTGTGGAGAAAACCAAAGCTCGCGCTAGAACAGTTGTGTATTGGATCGGGATGAACAGGGACATTACAGATATGATATCGAGATGCAATACGTGCATGAATTTCAGGAACAAGAATCCTAATGAACCGCTCAGACCAACACCTACACCAGATGGACCTTGGCAAACAGTGGGTTCAGACCTATGGAACAACGATGATTATCTTGTGATTGTGGACTATCATATTATGGGATACCGTATGAGGTGAAATCGGATAATGGACCTTAATATACATCTAAGGAATTCAGTGAATTCGCAAGGAATTGGTGTTTCAAACATTCTACTTCAAGTCCTTACAACCCACAAGGAAATGGACTCGCTGAAAAAACAGTCCAGACTGTGAAACGTATACTTGAAAAGTCTCAGATTGACGGGAAGGATCCGTATATCGGTCTACTGGAATATCGCAATACTCCAACAGATGTAGACTCACCCGCACAATTGTTGATGAGCAGACAACTACGATCCATTCTACCTGTCATGAAGAAACAACTTGAGCCGAAAGTTGTATCATCATCGAAAACTAAGGAAAAACGAAAATTGACTCAGAGTAGACAGAAGTATTACTACAAGAGAAACAAGGAGACTTATCACATTTAACTTCAGGACAAAAAGTGCGTTTCCAACACAGAGGACAGTGGACACCCGGATTCGTTAGAAGTCAAATCCACGATAGATCATACAACATTGAAAATCTTCATGGTGATCTGTACCGTAGGAACCGGAAAGACATTATTAAATCCGCTGAGGAAAACTTCCGAAAACCAGAAACAGAAACATTGACATTGAAGAGGATTTCATTCCTGATAGTGTCGCGAATGAAAATAACATGCATATTGATCCGCAACAGCAGATGTTAGCAACACACGAGCAGAAATGGTACCTTATAGAACTAGGTCAGGTCGTGAAGTACGTCCACCCAAACGTTATTCGGATATGTGATAGTGATGGGGCATAATAATCTCCAAAAACAAGTGAAATGTATAAACCGTATTGATGATTGATGAACATTTATAATTGATGTAAATATGTTTTTCACCTATCTTCTTTATAATTGGTTAAATTTCTCTCTTTAAATTGTAAACATTTATTGTATAAAGTTAATTTTGAAAGGGGAAAGATGTAATGATATCTATTATAATCCGTTTGTATCTAATCCGTTTTTATCCGTTTGTTTATATTTAAACTTGTAAATGACTAGGGATTTCTGGGTAATAAAAAACATGCAGCACGACTTGAATGTTGTGGTTTTGGGACTGAAGTCCAAATTATGAATTAGGATTTTACAAAACCAAAATTTCTGTTGCCTCTTTTGTCAAATATTTACGTATACTTTTAATTCTGAGAAAATTGATCATTTCTGTGCGGCATTTTCTTTTGATGTGTTCCTTAAAATTTAGAGTTTCATCTAAATATGCTCCTAAGTATCGTATACAATGTTCCGATTTAATTTTGTCGCCATTTATGTTTATAAGTTTCGCTTCCAGTTGCTTCCTACTGCCAAATATTATGAATTCTGTTTTTGATGTGTTCATTTTCAGTTTATTTGAATTCATCCAGTCATTAATGATGCCTGCACAGTTTTCCAGTTCTTTAATTGCTTCGATTTCGTTGTGAATAGACGTAGACCATAGACCGTGATTGACGGGGGAATAATGTGGAATAAAGTCCCTGCATATGTAAGATACAACCACGGACCTAAACAGCTCCCCTGCGGAACGCTACACTGCAATTGACGAGGAGATGATGACGCAGAATTAACGTTCACTCGGCAACTACGCGACCGTAGGTATGAATCAACCCACGTCAAAGCCGAATCAGTGATACCATATTGCTTTCTGAGCACATCAATGAGTATTTGGTGATCCACTGTATCGAACGCGGTGCTGAGATCGATTGCTATGAGAGCCGTGACTTCATGTTTTTCCATTGCATTCAGCAAATCGTGTACGAGTCTTAACAGAGCAGATTCACACGAATGGAAGCGACGATATGCAGATTGTTTTTTTGGAAGAAGATCAAAATCACTCACATGTTGATTTAGTCTATAGAGCATTGCTTTTTCTATAAGTTTTGATAAAAACGGCAAGTTACTGACTGGTCTATAATTCGTATATTCTAGTTCAAGACCTACCATCTTTAACAAAGGTCTAACAGTCGCTTGTTTCTATTTTGAAAAGGGAAAATGCCTTGCGTTAGCGATAGTCACTAGATCAGTTATAGTTGGTAACAGCTCTTGTGAGAAAGACTTCAGAACACTGGTTGGTAAAATATCTAATTCAAAGGATGTCGTTCGTAGTTCACCTATCAGTTCTTTAATTTCCTTGACAGATAATTCTTGAAAAGAATCGAATGATGGTACATCCTTAACAAGAGGTTCAAAATGGCTGAAGTTACTTAACGATTGTCTAATTTTGTCAATTTTGTTCATGAAATAATCTGAAAATTCTCCGCGAGCACACTATCGCTATTTTCACTGGGCATCGGGTTGTCGGACTTCGCACCAGTAAGTTTGGCCACTAGCTGTTAAAGTTGTTTAGTATTGCCCTTACAATTAAGGACTTTTTCATTAAGAGTTTTCTTTTTCTCTAGGTTAAGTTCTTGATTGTATGCGTTCCGCGCCGTTTTCAACGTTTCGTGCTGATGAAGTTCTTTGTATTTCCTCCAGATTCTTTCCGCTTTACGCGAAGAACGTTTCAGGCGCAGTATATTTTCAGTAAACCACGGTTTAGGTGCTCGTATGATTTTTTTTCCTTAATAGGAGCGTGCCTATCCAGAACTGAACCGATTGTAGATTCCAATTGTTCAACAAATACATTGTCTTCACATTCGATTGTGATTTCATCCAAATCCTTTGCAAAAGTTGACTTGTCAATATCTTTAAAGTTTCTCCGAGGAACCGTTTGATTTTGACGTTTTCCTTTTAAACGTTTGTAATTATTTTGACTACACAATGATCTGAAATAAACACACCTGGTTGGCAACAAAGTATTGCTTCCGTTATGACCAGATCAAGGGTGTTTCCGCCTGTATGCGTACTAAAGTTGACATGCTGCTCTAAACCCATAGCGAAAAGTGAATCCTTGAAATCTAAAACCACACTGCTTTCTTCATTTACGTGCAAATTGAAATCACCAAGGATCAATAAGTTTGAGTAATTTGGTAAAATTTCCTCCTTGAACAGACCAAATTCTCACACAAATTGTGCCGGCGTCGACAAAGATGGGGATCTATAAATTCCAATTATATTCAGCGCTACATTCTTGAAAATTAGTTTCCATATACCGAATTCAAAACAATGATTCACTCCAGATTTTATTTTGTGCATATTCACACCAGTTCAACATGTTAGTGCAATACCACCACCGATTCTGTTTTGCCGGTTTGCTACACTAATTTTGAAACCATGTTACATTTAAATCACAAGTTTCGAATTGATGATGCTCGTTTTCGGAATACCACGTTTCAGTAAGAAGTGCAAAGTCTACTTTGTACTCTCGTAATAGCTGACCTCTGAGAACATCTTTATTCACTAAAGATCGACAACTGAGCGTAATTGCAATTACTTTTTCTTCCAAATTGTTCAAAGTATTACAAATGTTTGGATGTACAAGATTACTGAAGTTCACACCTTTTTTTACTTTTGTCATTTCGATTCCTTAAGCGACCAGAGCGTTACCTCTGTATCTCAAAATTCCAAATTGTTTTAACCTGGTTAATAGATATTTGTCTGGTAAAGTTAGTTGTCTGGGCACTAAGCGAAGCCCAGTTCTTGGACACTATAACAAACGATTGTTGACTGATCCATTGCAGCCCGATTTTGTACAACCTGTTCAAGGTAGTTCACTAGGTCGCACAGGTTAGTCGTACCATAAATAAAATAACGCATGTACGACAATTCATGGAACGCCTACTCAATAAATATAAAACAGTCAAAAACAATTTGTACAGATAAAAGTCGGGATGAAGTCACGCATCAATAAACACAACAGATAAACAATTTATTAAAATTTTGTTCAAAGTACAAGTATTTAAGACAAAAAATACTAATATTCGCAGTCAGTAAGGTATCATATAAGAGCTCTACAATTCTTAAAATCAGAAATTAGGTAAATACACGAGTAATAGCATTAAATTGACAGAGGCGAAGCGAAGCAGCTATAGCATAGCGCTGACAAGACTGGACCTCTGCTCGTCATTTCTACATACATCCAAGGGAGTTCATGATGTCGTTTTAGTCACTATAATGTTATTACAACATGCATTCACATACTTGTATATGTTTGATATAGAAGCTATACTATCAGTATGCAATATTGTTAAAATTATGATATGCATTTCAGAATGATTTACTGGTAGCCATTCGTTAAGAAAAATTGGGCCACGTGAATATGCACTACAAGTTCTTTACTCAAAGATACTTTACACTAAGTTTCAGTGAAATTAGCCCAATGAAAATTTGAAGAATTAAGGACTTGAGTGACGTTCTGATCAGCAAAGCTCATTATGGTTTTGACTCAGCTTTATGGAGTGCCAAATTAATAGAAACTCAAATATCTCTTCACATAATTAACGACATTTTCAATTATGAATTACAGCACACATTACTTGAATTGGTGATAGCATTAATTAAGAGGGACTAGTAAGTTGCAAGAACTTGTTCCCAATCCTTTTGATTTAATCAATAAAATATGTTCAAAACAAAACAATTCTGCTGAATTGATTTGCACTGTAATTGAATTTAGTGGCAGATCCAGAAAACTGGGGGTGGGTCTGGGGATTGGATCTCTCCAATTTTTGTCAGAAAATTATATATATATACATATATATATATATATATATATATATATATATATATATATATTTAAAGTCAAAATAATACATTTTGAGGGTGAAACAACTCCCACACCCTTTGAAAACAAAATTAATGGTAGATCCCCTTTTTCAAAAATTGATGGATCCACCCCTGGAGTTGATGCGCTTTTCAAATGAAGTGATCATATCTACAATTGAATGATGATTCAGTTGAAGAGAGCAATAATTCCATTAGTATGAACAATGAACAATAATTAATGCTAATCATTAATGAACGCAATAATATATTTTAGAGAGAGCAACTATATAGAGATATCTTCAGTTCAACATATCCATACACTTGAAAGACCTTCAACCAAGGATGCTTGGCAAAACATTGGTTTGAAATGGACCCTTACGTTGGGATATAAGGAACAATTATTATGTCTACCTTTCGAAAAGAGAAGACATTTGGATGTGCACCACTTTGAAAAATAGGTTTGTCACTCGGTCTTTATGTGGGGCAAATGTTGTCCTTTCAATATCTATTTAACATCTTCATTTATTTTAACATCTTCATCAATACAAAGAAGTAGGGAGTTAGTGGTCATTTACCGCCGAGATTTGTTTTCATTTTTTCAACTCTCATATTAAGCCAAATTACATATCTAGGACGAAATCCTTACCCCACTTGCATAGAAATGATGTAATATTCTAATGTGACGTCATGTTGGCACGCTAAAAGTGGGTTGTTTTAGCGGAATTTCTTGATTAGAAGTAAAATATGAATATACTTTGTTGAAAAACACTTTTGCATGCAATAACCAGATTTATACTTTGCATGTTTAGTTATCTATTATTGATATTCTTCCAAAGGTTTCACACTGCTGCGTGGATTTTTAAACTCACCACGTGCAACAAATGCCTTTTCACAAACATGCAGCATCTCAGTGAACGTAAAGGCAATTTTCACGAAGAACGCCGATTTTGTATTCAACAGCACTTATTCATGCACGTGTTACCATTTTTTACCCTTCCAAATTGTTATGTTTGGAGTGTGATCGGAACAGATTAGGTTTTGTTGCAATACTCCAAGCTTGTGTAATGGGACTGTCTATGGCAATTCTGTATATTTTATATCCATGTCAAAAAGGAAAAGTTCTCAGTGTTTAAAATAATTATATTCTGTTGTAATTGAAGATGGAATAGATATGAAACATCATATTAAATCCAAGGAAGCATGATATATATTGTTATAGTCTGTTACAGTTCAATACTAATTGTTGTAAAATTTAGCCCGACCCCCCCCCCCCCCCTCCAAAAAGTATCTATATTCTCTAAGTAAGTATATTGCAGTCTGATTAAAAGACACCCTGAACCCCGATAGCTGAGCACTACAGTCTCGGCACGCAAATTACAACCGGACACTTGCATGTGAAATCCGCCCGAGCCTAAAGAAAGGGGAAATAACTCCAAATGATAATGAATGCAAGGGAAATATAGATAAATATACCAAAATGCAGTTACCATCACACTTGCCTTTTCATTTCTTTTAGCTGGGGTAGGGGGTGAAGATAATAACGGCATGTAAATCCTTTGGCGGTAGCTCAGTGGTTAGAGCGTTCGCTTCGTAACCGGGAAGTCGTGAGTTCGAGCCCCGCTCGTCAAAACTGAGACGTAAAATAGGTAGTGATTGCTCCTTCACCAAACGCTCAGCATTTGGAAGTGAGAATCACAGGTCTTTCGGATATGACCTTAAAAACGGAGGTCCCGTGTCACGGTAGGCGTTGGCACGTTACAGATCCCCACTGCTACGGTCTTGAGCGCTAAGCATAGGTCTAAATTTGTGCTACTTCATCTACAGCTGGTGACGTCTCAAAAACAAAAAACAAAAGCATGTAAATATATATAATCGGGGCGGGGGTAAATGTCAATAAAGTATCATCCACTAAAAGATTGACATACCTTCGTACTCTTCTACTACCTTCTCAACAGCTTCAACAAAGCGAAAGTAGGTCATATGATGTTCCTCTTACCCAAACGCTTGGAAAGTCACGCATGAAATAATCTCATTGAATCTGAAGTCGAATATTATTATTGTGAATCCGATTCAGACGAATGTTTTTTTTTTTTCATGCGTCCAAATCTTTTCCCACTAAAATGTTGTCTCTCTGTTTTCAAGATTATTATTGTCGGTACAGTTTATATTCTCAATGTGGGATCCGAATAAAAGTAACGTGCAACTAAAAATAATAATTATTGTTAACAATGTATGGAAAGCCGTAACGTCCTCCCACATTATTATTATTTTTCCCTATATAAAATAAGTAAATTTTCCCTAACAATGTTTGAAATAATTATTGTGACGGAAAGAATATATTTCTAAAAATAATGTGTGATTTAAATGGAGTCAGTTTTTAATTTAATTATAAGGTCAGCTAAATGAAGGATATTTTTAATTTCAGGATGAAATCATAATTTGGTGTCTGAAAACCGGGAGAGATTATTATTATCGCTGCGATATAATAATAATGTCAGCAAATAGGGGAAATTTTAATTTTTGACAGAGATTATAATGTGGGTATTTTATATAGGGAAAATAATAATAATGTGGGGGTATGTTACGGCTTTCCATAGTATGGGTAACTTGTTAAAATCCTGGAGAATTATATACAGGGAATATCAGATATGTCCATTTCTCGAAAGGTCAAGGTTTGTTTTGATAGTAAATATCAAAATACTGAAAATTTCATGGTTATTTATAAACAAATATAGCTTATTCAGAAATGAAACACAAGCACTATAACGTGCACTGCGTTATGACAGACTGAATGCTTATATGTGGGTCTTTGCTAATTAATATAATTGGGCATGTGTTTGTACCAATATATTTGTTAATTTGATAATCCTGTCTACAATTAAATGACATTATTGAAAATTTGAAGGGAATATTTTATACACAAAATATTCCTTCAGGGAGGAAAATTCAGTACAAGATGAATTAAGTATGCAGTATCAGGTTTATTCAAACTGGAATATTAGTTTCTATTTAGTGACAATAAGAAATGCATATTTGTTCAAGCCATGCATGCACCAACATATTTTTTTTATAGAAATGTCACCATTATGAAATACCAAGTCCTGCTTTATCATTACTTACAACAGTGCTTTTTATTTAAAAAAGGAAACGATATACTTATTTTATGCACTTTATTTAAACCTACATGTAAATGAAAATATTGGGAAATGAACACTTGTAATTCTATGAACATATTTATTTAAAGTATATTTGGACGAAATCAATTCCACATCAAGTGAAAACTATTATAGAGCACCATTATATCGTAGGTATCAACATCTTAAGTTTGGCACTTCATCTAGTCAATAAAGATTTTTATCTTGTATTTCAGAACTAGAAAAAAAAAATGAATACAGAACCTAGAATATAGACCTACATATACGTTTTTCAATCGCATATTTAAAAACTGAAGTAGAGGACATTGTATAGGGAGCTTTTACTGTCTCGCCAGTGAGCTAGCTTTTTTAATGATGTGGTAGAGCCTTTATCGTGATCACGCATATTAAACAACAGCGAGCGTGTTCAGAACGCTGTACATTACACTATATTGCAATTTTTTTTCAAAATTATGTGTTTACTGCAAATGGGAAAATATTATTAAATAAATGACAAGTCTGATTAAGTATTAATTATTTAGATACTCTTAATTAAAACACCTTCTCTGAAGGGAGTTAGAAATTTTAATATGTAAAATTGTGCTCTAAAATGATGCAAAATTAAAAATAATTTTGAATCACTGTGATGTTCAACTTATGTAGAATTTGTCCTCGTGACACGTCTACTTATTATTTTCCTTCAGTTTGATCCGGGTTAGAATTTGTTCTCGGTACCCCTTGCTTCTCATAAGAGGCGACTAAATGGGGCGACCCTTAGAATAAGACCGCAAAAACCGAGGTCCTGTGTAACAGCAGGTGTGGCATGATTAAGATCACTCCTTGCTAAAAGGCTGTGAGCGCTAAGTGTAAGCATAAATTTTGCAGAACTTCATCGACAACGATGACGCTTCCATATGAGTGAAAAATTTTCAAAAGGGACATTGAACAAAATGCAACCAACCAACCTTCAATTTTAAAATGGCAACATACTTTAGTCTTTAAACAAATTCCCTTTCCCTCCCTGGTGAATCAACAAAGCGCCTTTGGACTTAATCTTAAAATAAAAACATTAATTACCTATTGGTTTACGGACCTTTTTAAAAAGTAAATATATATTCTGTTATTTTGTTGATTCGAGGTTTACCAAAATTATGCAGTCGTCTCTCTATTCATCACCAATTGAAACGTAATATGAATCAATATGCAGACTGGAAAAAAAAATAAAGTCGTCCTTAGGGTGGGGGTGGGGGGTTGGGGAGAAACAGTACCATTTCACCACATGGGATTTTAATTTTTCGTAAATGTTTTCTCAATTATGTCCAATACAATTGGAAAACGTTATATGGCGTTATACAGGGAGGGATTTTAATCATCATAGAAAATATACATGTTACTTGTATTTAAGAATTTAATGGTTGTCTATTTACAACCAGAATAAGCCAAAAATATATTAACATATGAATCCATTTTTTTTGTAGCAACTGTCCTAGGGCACATGTGCTACTTTTATTCTCGTAACACCAATATCACTACGTAAACGTCATGACGTTTTATGGTATTCATGTTAAAAATCAACACCGAGTTTTAATAACTGTAAAACGAAAACTAGAAAAAAATATTGCTACAAAATAAATTGTTCTTTCATCTTTCAATCTTAGAGCATCGATTGTGAAAGTCTCATTTATTTTTGCAACAGGGGGCCAATTTTAGTACTTTGTGGCTCTGGTTCTTTGTTTAAATAGAGTTTGAATACAGTGATATCAAATATTTCAGAAAAAATCACAAACATTAAAAGAAAAAAAGAACGAGGTTTCCTGGTTATTGCAGGATAACCCCAGTCTCAAGTGGGGCTAGCGCTTTCGTGAAACATCCACGAAAACAAGAGCTTTATTTCTATTCTACTATGGTTAAGAAATATACAGTTCATCGTTCCAATAATGTCACTTGTTCTGATAATCTGTGACTTAGAGTGTGTTTGTACATTGTCTTAATACATGTATATCAAAATTATGGCTGTTCAACGATTTCCGTATCTTTTATACACTTCATGTCAATTAAATTGATAACTAATAATCTAATAATCCTTATCTGGATTTGGCTCCATTATTTGATATTTGTTTTATTCTTCCAGCTCTTCCATGATTGTTCTTATTTCGGATTTCCAACATTTTTGACTTGAGCATCATTGAAGAGACATGTTTTGTCGAAATGCGTATGTGGTGCGTCAAAGTTGGTACCGTGTATGATTTACTTTATAGTCATACATTGATTTTAAATAACTTTTGATCTTGCAATGCATGCAGTATAATTGAATAATTACATTGTCATCAAAGTGACAATGTAAGTCATTTTCGCACTACAGATTAACACAAACACACACACAGATATATATATATATATATATATATATATATATATATATATATATCACTTAGAAAGGGTATCCTGTGGTTGGAAGTTTTTATTCAGAGCAGTAAGAGATAGCAAATTATTTTCTTCGTTTTCAATTTCTGCGGTTCCTTTATAGCTACATATGAAAATAACACACACACACACACACACACACACACACACACACACACACACACACATATATATATATTTATATATATATATGAAAACTAAAATGCGTACTATCCATCCTTCTGGGTTTAGAACCAGAAGTGAGAAAAGAATTATATAGTTTACGTGCGGAATATGTTTTGGGTTTAGCTAACAAAGCTTATAACAGCATTGTGTTTGTTTGTAAGGTTCATTATTACAACTTCATTCTAAACGAACTTGGCCTTAATTCCACATTTAGTAATTCCACTTTCGCATTCAGAAGATGAAATTCTTCAAAGTCATGGCTTAGTTTTAAATACATTTAATATCCCAGTCAATGAAGCGGATGAATATGAGTTATATTGTATAACTCATGTATACAATATACAATGTATACTTATGTATTAACAGGAACCACTCATGCATACAACGCGTCTAATATGCTGAAGAGACGGAACCCATCTATGTCAAATTTAAAAATGCCATTTCTAAGACACCCGTGGATCTACCAGCACTATATCAGTATCTAGGTCCTGAGCGGTATACCACTCCGCGGATGTCTTCTTTTTGTAATAGATTTCAATTTACTGTTAGCCTTATGGTCACGTGGATGATGTTCGTCCGTTCATTTTGAGAAATTATTTATTTTGTTTGAATATGGTTATTATGTAACAGGTTGAGGACATGATGTGCCCTCCAACAAGGTGAGGACGAGAGCCTTGTTTCTACCACTACGTCCGGTTTCTTTAGGAATTTTATAGATATATGGAAAATAATAATAACTTTTAAACATTGGAATGGCTTGAGTACACCAAATCTAACGGCCCAAGCTTGTACAGATCACCAAGTAATTAATTGTTTGTGAATAAGTGTGAATGAAGGCGCACTTCGACGATTAATGGCGTGTGTATCATAACAATATTCAGGGAAGTTAGGATTGCAGATAAGCAACATTGTTTATACTTCCTGTGCATAATATGTAATTTTGAAGCGATCACAAACAACGAAAATTAATCCACGCGAAATCGTGTTCGCTTAAAAGTCAACGAATTCTTTCCCAACTAATTAAATACGTCTTCAGTATGCAATGAATTGTGCAGATTCACATCACTTCAAGAAAATTTATAGTAGCATCACGCAACTTTTTATGATTGTTAATCGATGAAAACATATGATGATCCATCGAATAATAAACTTATATATCCTCTTCATCGTTTTCAGAACACAATATATTTTCACCAACCTTAAGCGGAATGACAGACTGACGGACGGATGGATAAATCGACAGACCGACAGAGAGACCTGGGGTAAAATAATACTATTTGGCAGAGGGAATGAATACTTATATAATCCTATAATAACTGTGACTGACGAATCAAAGTATATAAGATATATTGGAATCCTTTGTGGCATGTATTTATTATCAGAGTGCAAAATCTATAAATGGAATTTAACTAATGCAATTTCATTTTGATCAACTGTGAACATGTACGTCGTTACATGAAAGAGTTCAAGCCGCATCAGGCAGTTTTCTATGATTGCTAATCGATGTAATCATAAGATGATCCATCGAATAACAAACTTATCTATCCTCTTCATCGTTTTCAGAACACAATTTATTTTCACCAAAATGCAATTCACACTTTGATGATAGCTTTGCCAAAATTGCGTCCTTCGAACAAATCCATAAAAGCTTCTGGCATCTTCTCAAAGCCCTCGGTCACGTGTTCCTTATATTTAATTTTCCCCTGAAATAAAATTGATAATAATTAAAATGAGATTATCATATAAAAGAAAACTGATTGAAATATTTTTGTAGGAAATATAAATTGTTCATTTTACAATGATAATTCGCAGTTGTGCGTTTTTGTGGGGAAAACGCTAAATGATTGGTGTACGGGTAGGTGGGCATTGAATGAGACCAATCTCTATGTCAACTCTTAGTTGGCAATTCACACTAAAATTAAGTTATTCTAGTTGCTTGGATGTATACTTATAGCGAAAGAAATTAACAGCAATCTATATTTTAATCTTTTATTGATAAACATATCAGTTTTTTCTAAACCAATCAAATTTCGTCTTTCAACGGGAATTGTACCCATGTACCTCTTTTATCCATTGGAGCATTTGTTGTTCACCCTCCTGCCATCTTTGATGCCAGCGATAAACTATAATCCCCTCTAGTTTCAATTGGCGTTTTAAGATATTGGAAAATGGTAATGGACCTGTTTAAAAATAAAAACAAAATTACAAAGTGATTTTATGTAAAGAATATGAATAAAAATTACAAACTCAATTCGAAGGAATTTATATGTCTTTGGTATCTTTCAATATGTATTACTGTTCAGCCTCGCCGTCAGTGACATGTGGTTGCTAGCCGTAAGTGACATTTATATCTACTCATGCAGAACACTATGATTTTTTGTTTGTTTATAGCCGCCTGAGCAATTTTTCAGCTACCCGGCGGCTGTCACCATTACCAGTGACAGGGCTGCAAATTTAGGCCTATGCTCGGCACTCAGGGCCTTTGAGCAGGGAGGGATCTTTATCGTGCCACACCTACTGCGACACGGGACCTCGGTTTATACGGTCTCATCCGAAAGACCGGCACCCACGTCCCACAATGGGATTCGAACCCCCGACGCTCTAACCACTGCGCCACGCGGGCGGCGATGTACCTTGTAAAATGCAGAACACTATGAGCTGCATTGATTGTACTCTCATTCAAAGTCCACTGTATTCATTTTGCACCCATATCATGCACGATTCAATGAAGACTGCGTGTAATTTTGCCACGGAGTATGTTCGTGCATACAATAGTTGATGTACAGATTACCTGTTTGAGCTGTGGTGTCGTTGTACTCGGATATGAAACCACAGATAGTCACCCTTCCAAACCTCTTCATGTGATTCAAAGCCTTCACCGAGAACGTTCCACCTACCTTTAAAAACAAATTCAAGATGCCATTTTCTAAATGTGCCGACATGTAATGAAAGTGACAAGTAATGATTCAAAGAAAAGGAAATAATAATTTTGCAATGTATTTTGCATTTATGTGATAATTTCTGTGCTAACATTATCAAAGAAGCAGTCCACACTGTTTTCTGGTGCAGCTTCATTCAGGGCAGTGTCCACGTCAACCTTCTTGTAGTTGTAAACAAAATCAAATCCCAGTTCTCTCAGCCAATCACATTTATCGTCACTTCCGGCGAATCCAATTACTTTACATCCCTAAAATGACGTTGAATGTGTATGTAATTGTAACAATTGTACGAACATATCATCACATAAAAACACCTCTTTCTCTCTCTCTCTCTCTCTCTTATATATATATATATATATATATATATATATATATATATATATATATATAGATTATGTAAATCACACGCCAGATGGATACGAAGTCGTTAGAAATTGTAAAAGCGCACAGAAATGTCATCATCATGATTACAATCAATGATGACATAAACAACAGCGTTTACGAACATTTATCTTGGACATATAATCTACTTCTCGTGTTAACTATTCCAGCTCCGAATTTTACAGTCACACTGTAGATGTAATTAACATAACGAAAAATCAGAACGGTGACAGGAAGTCCATGTATCAGAAATATATGGATCGAACTTAGACCTTAATTTTGGCGATTTGTCCCACTAGGCTACCCACTGCACCAGAGGCTGCGTTCACCAATACGGTTTCTCCTTTCTTTGGTTGACATATCTCCAGAAATCCAAAATAAGCCGTCATTCTGTTTAAGTATTAAATCGATCATATCTGGTAAATGAAGAAGCCCTTTGAAGTATAGATATCTACAGCGATAGATGTGGCTAGATATTTAGTTAACAGAAACAAGGTTGAACACAAATTATGTACAAACCATTCCATTTATGTTATAAAAGTCGATCAACTATCAATAAAATCAACGGAATTTATCATAAAACTGCGATACATCAAGTCTGATATCAGTGTACCAAAGTATACAGAAAGGAGTCTGGATATGGAGAACAGGGAAATTAACGGACAAAAGAGAAAAATGCAGCCCTCTTTCCCTAGGTTCACCGACAATGGTATAAAATAAGATTATTGCACAGGCCTGCTGTCTTCATCGTTGAATTAGCATTTAATCTCAAGATTTTTAAGTAAAGGTTGTAGAATTGACAAAACATCGGCATATATATTCAAAACTAATTGAACATCCTTAACAACGTGCTACACTAAAAGGCGAATCGCTGGTTATCGAAATAATTCACGTTACAAAGGAACTTTCTATATATATTACTGTGTAGACAAATCATTTAATCAGTTTGTTATTATAATATCACGGAACATGGCAAACATCAAAGGTTAAGTGTATAATACGATAAAAATCATAAAAGCGTGCAATATTGAAATTACAGACTGACGAAATTTGAACACTCTACCCTGGCATTCCCATAGCGCCCAGCATCAATGACAAAGGGAGATCATCCATTTCAGCAGATCGTAGGATCTCTTTGCCGGCGTCCTTCACCAAGGTATGCGAGCGCCATCCAGACATCAGACGTACAACGGTGCCCACAGGATATTTGGGATTTTTGCTGACTGTAACTCTGTCAAATGTTTTTAGGTGAATTTTTATTTTCAATGATATCATGTATGTTTAGAGAATATACATCTCAACAGTCAATATAATGTAAGATGATTGTGCTAAAATTGCACAATTCGTTACAACGGTACAGTCGTTTAGGTTTTATTTTCACGTTATAAGAAATCTAGTTTTACGGGAAAATGATAAATCATGAATATAAGGGAAATTAAAGCGATCGTGTTAATTTCCACCTACAACAGCACACACACACACACACACACACACACACACACACACACACACACACTCTCTCTCTCTCTCTCTCTCTCTCTCTCTCTCTCTCTCTCTCTCTCTCTCTCTCTCTCTCTCTCCACTTTGTTATAATTCGTTGAGTAATTCTAGTTTTAAATAACCATACTTTGCAACTTGTTCTCCAAAGAGCGTGCTACCAACTGTATTTGGGGCTTCGTCTGTTCTACAGAGAAAAAAATAAGCATTTATCATATCCCTACAACTAAATAGAATCGAAATAATCACGAAGTTTTGATATTTATTAGAAATGAACAGAAAAATAATCTTCCATTATACAAACACACTGTAGTCATGGACTTGAAACAGTACCGGTATTTATATATTCATTGAAATACCACACAGTCGCCGGATAGCTGAAAAATTGCTCAGGCGACTATAAATAAAAAAAACAAACAAACAAACAAACAAAATTGAAATACCACTGACGAGTTGACTAGAGACATGGATTAACATGCTTCAGCTTCTATTATCTTTGCACTTTCCTATATGTATTCTTTCATTGATTGATTGTTTGCTGTTTTCCGCTACACTTTTCAGTTTGGTGGCGTTCAGATTTTATTGGTGGAGGAGAACTCCAGATACAATGTACCCAGGAAAAGATCGTCTACACTCCGAAATTAGTCAGGCAAAATTTATCACACATATCGGCTCGAGCGTGAATCGAACCCGCGCCAAGAAGAAGTGAGAGGCCTTGTGAGTTTCATCGGGATGTGTTATATATATATATATATATATATATATATATATATATATATATATATATATATATAATCTGTGTGTGTGCGCGTGTTTGTGTTTGTTTGTCTGTGTGTGTTTGTGTGTGTGTCTGTGTGTGTGTGTTTGTGTGTGTGTGTCTGTCTGTGTGTTTGTGTGTGTGTGTCTGTCTGTGTGTTTGTGTGTGTGTGTGTCTGTCTGTTTGTGTGTGTGTGTGTCTGTCTGTCTGTCTCTGTGTGTGTGTGTATATTAAATGCGTAATCAACTTCTGTTGACGTGTACCTCATATATGGATCCACTGTGAGATACGCTGCCTCACACAGTACCTCTGTAAAAAAAAATAATAATATCTATAAATAGAGATATACTGCCTCACACAGTACCTCTGTAAAAAAAAGAAAAGTATCTATAAATAGAGATACACTGCCTCACACAGTACCTCTGTAAAAAGTAATAATATTTATAAATAGAGATACACTGCCTCACACAGTACCTCTGTAAAAAATAATAATATCTATAAATAGAAATGCACTGCCTCACACAGTACCTCTGTAAAAAGTAATAATATCTATAAATAGAGATACACTGCCTCACACAGTACCTCTGTAAAAAGGAATAATATCTATAAATAGAGATACACTGCCTCACACAGTACCTCTGTAAAAAAATAATAATATCTATAAATAGAGATATACTGCCTCACACAGTACCTCTGTAAAAAAAAAAGTAATATCTATAAACAGAGATGCACTGCCTCACACAGTACCTCTGTAAAAAAAGAATGATATCTATAAATAGAGATACACTGCCTCACACAGTACCTCTGTAAAAAAGTAATGATATCTATAAATATAGATGCACTGCCTTACACAATACCTCTGTAAAAAGTAATAATATCTATAAATAGAGATACACTGCCTCACACAGTACCTCTGTAAAAAAGTAATAATATCTATAAATAGAGATGCACTGCCTCACACAGTACCTCTGTAAAAAGTAATAATAATATCTATAAATAGAGGTAGACTGCCTCACACAGTACCTCTGTAAAAAAAAGAATAGTATCTATCAATAGAGATACACTGCCTCACACAGTACCTCTGTAAAAAGTAATGATATCTATCAATAGAGATACACTGCATCACACAGTACCTCTGTAAAAAAGTAATAATATCTATAAATAGAGGTACACTGCCTCACACAGTACCTCTGTAAAAAAAAGAATAGTATCTATAAATAGAGATGCACTGCCTCACACAGTACCTCTGTAAAAAGTAATGATATCTATAAATAGAGATACACTGCCTCACACAGTACCTCTGTAAAAAGTAATAATATCTATAAATAGAGATACACTGCCTCACACAGTACCTCTGTAAAAAGTAATGATATCTATCAATAGAGATACACTGCCTCACACAGTACCTCTGTAAAAAGTAATGATATCTATCAATAGAGATACACTGCCTCACACAGTACCTCTGTAAAAAGTAATGATATCTATCAATAGAGATACACTGCCTCACACAGTACCTCTGTAAAAAAGTAATAATATCTATAAATAGAGGTACACTGCCTCACACAGTACCTCTGTAAAAAAAAGAATAGTATCTATAAATAGAGATGCACTGCCTCACACAGTACCTCTGTAAAAAGTAATGATATCTATAAATAGAGGTACACTGCCTCACACAGTACCTCTGTAAAAAGTAATAATATCTATAAATAGAGATACACTGCCTCACACAGTACCTCTGTAAAAAGTAATATTATCTATAAATAGAGATACCATGCCTCACACAGTACCTCTGTAAAAAAGTAATAATATATATAAATAGAGATACACTGCCTGACACAGTACCTCTGTAAAAAATAATAATATCTATAAATAGAGATACACTGCCTCACACAGTACCTCTGTAAAAAAGTAAAAATATATATAAATAGAGATACACTGCCTAACATAGTATAGATAACTGAAAAATTGTTGAGTGAAAAGGCTAAGATAACTAACAGTATTCAATCTCGATTTTGGAGCAAAATGAGCTGTAGTGTCTCTTTAAGAAAAATAAAATGCAAACATATAATGAAAACTTCATTTGTTTCTGAAAATTATTTCACGTTACTTGGAATCGAAATTTAGACTTGATTATGATCTTGAGACCAGAAGGTCCCTTCAGGTTTTCTGTTCAAAAAGAACACGATCGGTAAAAGGTTTACAAGTTCATCAAAATATTAAATGTTTGTGTACGTTGTTCCTAACAAGGTTAGACAAAGACGTGTTATTTTCACTACATCAAGAAATGAGAGAATAAATTTGTACAGAAGATGAGCGGAAACTCCAGGAAAACCCTTGGAACAAGAAAACATACAGGTAAACTAACATAAATATAGTTTTAATAGAATAATGTGGCATATACCTCCATCATTCAGCTCTTCAGAAATTTCCTCCTTCACAATTTTGAAGTTGGTAGAGGTTGGTTTTCCATGGAATGGTTGGGCTAATGTCCACCTTTTGCAAGTAACCATATTCTTTGTTTTTTCAAATATCTTGTGAAAACTTGAACCTCGGGAACAGGTGTATACACGAGTATGTGAACTTTTATCTGTTATCAGTTGTGCTTAGTATGTCTATGTCAACATTGCATAAATGCACATAATGAAGAAGTTGCGTTGAATTTGACTATATGTGATAGCGATCCAGTTATCCCCCTTTTCTCTTCTCTTTTTAAATGTGGGGACTTTAGATGTGAATTTTTCTGGAATCAGCATGCAAGAAAAGTGAAAATTTCATTGATAATTGTGAACATTTTTCGGGGGGGGGGGGCTTCTGGACCCCCTTGGAATTTTCAACTGAAAGAAAATATAGTCATCTTTCACCCTCGAACCGTTTAATATTGCTTCATCAACTCTCGATCAACTTTATTCGCTTACTGGGAACGATTTCAAAATTCAAGGTCATAATACAATAGGCATTACCGTACCACAACTTTGGGTGCAGATTTTGCAGTCTATTATCTGTAAAAAACGTGGAATTTATGGAGGTTTCGCCCTGGAACCAGGTCCCAGATCTCCGGCGTTTTGGATCCCTTCTAAAGAAAGAAGCTGGATCTGCGCCTGAGTAAATATATCTCGAGATGGGTTTAGTTGAACCAGAATGTGTATCCGAATAAAGTAACAAGACATAATTGAAAAGGGGTGTAATATAACCTATATCTACAGGTCTAAGAGAATAATATTATTGGTTGTTTTCCGCCATACTCAATTTTTGTCAGTTATTTGGTGGAGTCCAGTTATTTTATTGGTGGAAAAGAGAGCCCAGATATAAAGTACCCGGGAAGAGATCACCGACCCTCGAAAGTGAACTTGTGATTTTGAGCGTGATACTCTTACCTCAGCCACAGAGATCGTCCCTATGAGAATATATATATATATATATATATATATATATATATATATATATATATATATAAAGGCTAAGATAACAAACAGTATTTCAATATGAGTGAAATATTCTCGATGGGACGTAAAACAAACAAACAAAACAAACAGTATTCAATCTCGTAATTCTTTTAGAAAATACAAATCAGAGATGAGCAAACACGGACCTCTGGACATAACAGAGGTGGGGTATATATATATATATATATATATATATATATATATATATAAGAAACACTTTCTGAAATATTTCGACCGTGTTACTGGTCTTCGTCAGTCGTGTTTATTGACCATAACGCAACACAAGACTACATGCACAGAGTACAATGACGTCACAAAGAGTATTACAAATGAAACGTTACGACAAAGTTGATGTTGCAGGCACAGCCTATGGAAAAAGTCAAGGATCCGCAAAATGAATAAGTGTACAATTTCAAAAATATACGTTAAATAAGGTAACAAGACTCTACACAAAGAAGTTAATTTTTAGCCGAAGTGAAATACAGTCATCAGATACATTCCATTATTTTCCAGTAATGTTATATACTTATAAAGGCTAAAGCCGTAAATATATATGTAAAGGTAATACCAGTTTAAGAGACAGATTCCCATAGTATAAACGATTATTCTATCATATGTATTAAAAAAACTTTACAAAGATGATATTTAGAGAAAAGTTACGGAAGAAAACAATGAGCAATTAAGTGCCACTCGGAATAAACAAACGGGGACATTTTTGTCTTTAAGAATCATGTCTGTTATGTAAAGGATTTTTTAATAATATATGCATGAACAAATATTTATCAGTTTCTCATCTAATTAATGAAAAATTAAAAAAATACCTTTGATATAAAGTTGCTCCACTTTCTCCCACATATACAATTTTGTTGATGTTTTTGCAAAACACTCAATTAACTACATTGCTGGATTTACATTTAATATAATTATCCGTTACAGTCCTCAAATTAAATTATGTTAATGACATATTGACATAAAATACACATTTTAGCACCACATGGTTCGCACAAAAGTTTCCTTTCTGAAAAATAAATTATTGTGTTTCTTATGTACTAGAATGTCTTTTAAATTTTTGTCTCTTCTAAAGGCCACGATTGGCATATCCTTAAAAGCACTTTTGAGGCGATCAGAGTTTTACAGAATTTTTTGACGGTTTTTTTAAAATCTAATGGACATTAGGAAGTCCTTTAGAATAGTTTATCACGAGAGGAACACGATTACTCTGCTTTGTCTTTTTACGGTAGTTTAAGAGGTTCGATCGGTCGAGTTTATCTACTTTTTCAAGTTTTTTTTCTACATCGTTATCAGAATATCCGCAAATTGTTCTTTATTTTTTGCCGTTGAATTATATATCTATATATATATATATATATATATATATATATATATATATGAAAAGGCTAAGATAAATAACAGTATGCAATCTCGTAATTCTTATAGAAAATAAAAATCGGAGATGCGCAAACACGGACCTCTGGATATAACAGAGGTGGAATTTTATATATATATATATATATATATATATATATATATCTGTGTGTGTGTGTGTGTGTGTGTGTGTGTGTGTGTGTGTGTGTGTGTTCTACAAATAGATATAGATGTAAATATTCAAGGACAATTAATTTGCTGTTTAATCTGTAATATGGCATGATAAGATATTTTCTATCTTGACAGAACGTCAGTAAACATCATAAACTGATACCCAGACCCAGCAGAAGGTAAAACCCTGTGGTGTTAATGTAGTGACAATAAAATAGTATTGGTCTGGTGAAGTACACGAAAGATAACCTATAAAATCTTTATCCATATATATGCTGGGGTTCAACAAAAATAGGACATATGTGAATAGAATATCATGATTATTTGTAAAAAAAAAAAAAAAAAAATGTACGTTAGCGCAATGCTATTATCAAAAAACACCTATGTCAATTTCAAACTTGTGGGAAAGGTTTGAAAACTTTGAAAACTAACGAGGAAGACATAACATCTCACCAATCATGTGTGGAAGTGTCCTTTTACCTTACTCTTGTGATCCTATGCTCTATATGTTTACCAGCAATCACAGTTTAATTTCTAATCAAACATCATTACCAGCAGAGCAAGTGTAGTTTCTTTCTTTTGTTTCGTATCCAAGAGATTTTGATTGATAATGATGTTGAATAACACGTGTATGCCGGCCTACAAATAACGCCAAATATACCTTGCATGAAAATTGTTGATAAAATATAAACGGTGCCAATTTTGATACTCCAGATGCGCATTTCGACAAATAATGTCTCTTCAGTGATCCTCAAGTCAAAAATGTTGAAAATCCGAAATAAGAACAAACTTGAAAGAGCTGAAAGAAACAAAAATGCCAAATAGTAGTACCAAATCCGGCAAAGGATCAGAGCTATGCATGAGAGAGATAATCCTTCCTGTTGAAATGAGTTTCTTTATTTGATCACAGTAAATGTTTATCCGTAATTCTTCTTCTTCTTCCCAATAATGGCCACCATCAACATGTTGATTATTTTGCCATATAATTCATGCTAGTACTGAAGAACTGAGCGACTGGGGTGGTGATAAAGTGATTATATAACAAAATCCACTTAACGAACAAATACGAACTTCGTTTTGAGTATTGTAATTAAACGAAAAGCCCGAAAAGGACACGTGTACGAGCAATGAGTGATCAACTATGTTGTTCAAAACTAACAGTGATTCGAACTTTTTGCACATATAGTCGATCGGTGTTTTGATAATCAATGGCGTAGATTCTTTCCCATAGTCACTCTTCCTTTTAGAAAACTGGCTACAGAGTAGTTTTATACCTCACAGCTAAAAGGTATTGTATGATAGAATTTCCCCCATTACGTTTTTGATTTAGATCTTAGAAAACAAATTTTATGAAAAGCCTATTGGGCAATAAATCTATGTTGTGTACAAAGAATGTCATAATTAATTTATGCTTGCATACATTTGTGCTTGAAAATATATTAGCGGAAAAAAGAAATTGTGTAATTTAGTAATGGAAAGGTTAAGGTAACGACAAGTACTCAATCTTGTAATTCATACAGAAAATACAAATCAGAGATCCCTGACTTACCAAAGGAGCGATCACGTTTCTAGGAGGAGTAAACATAATCTGTCGATTGGTCACACCCGCCGTGACCCTATATTTTGATCAAGTAAACGGACGAGACTGTAAAAGCCCCTGTAGCATCAACTTGTTTATCAGTAGCCTATTTCGATTTAAAAACTAATCATATGCACAACAAGCTCTTGCTATCGCATCAGTTGCGAGATATAAACATCATATGCAGGTGAGAATCAAATATTGTTACATAGATAAGGGAAGTTGACAATGGAAAAATGAAATCATACCGTTTGTTATACAGTTGAGTTGTTTATTTGCATCTATTTGCAATAAAATGTAAAATATCTAAGTACGAAGCAGATGTGTAAGACTCTGTCGTGACTTTTATTTCAATTTCACTGGGATATATCGAATAGACAAATGCATGAAAATGATTATTATCAATAGATAAAACGCCATCGATATATCGAACTGAATTGAAGACAACAGCAAGATATGTACTCTTCTCATGTAGAAGCTTTTGAATGAATTCTGCTTCATAAGAATATAAAAGCTCAGGTCAGTTAACAAAATAGCACAATTTGTGCCATGGAATTCCAACAGACTGTTCACCGAAGACTACTAAGATTTTGTAAATGAGGAACTCTAGCATTATCTTAATAACAACTTCAGAGTACTTGTGCATAAAATCAGAGTTTTGTTTAACAAAGTAATTTTTGGGATGACTGATCACTAGATATGACTATTTCCTTTTACCATTTTTGTTGACGAAGCAACTGTCTAGTCTTTAATTTATCGTGAAGTATGGTCGTGTAAAGTGTTGTAACGTTTTAATGTTGTTAATTTGAGAAGCATTATGTGGTTTCAAATTCGCTAAAAAGTTCTTAAGAGTTTTTAAGAATCTACAATTAATTTACACCACTTCTGGCATATATAGTGGCACAGTATGTTTGAAGTTTCTCCTTCACAACAGTTAATATTTTCGTGAGGAGCAAAGAAGTCATAGAAGGATTACTGGATCCAGCAATGTACCTTTGTTTGTAAGGTTTTTGTGGAGTTGGGGGGTGCAGTATAGGTACTGTAACTCATATACATCCACTCCATTGACTGAGATATTTAATGTATTTAAAACTGCAACATGATTTTGAAGAATTTCATCTTTTGAAATGACATTTGGAGTAAAAACTGTTACTACTGCCAATGGTTGGAAAGCAAAGTATTATAATGTTTTTTACATAAGTTAAATGATATACAAACTAGAATAAAACTATTGAACGCATAAAGGGTTTGTTGTTTCTTTGTAAAGTAGCAATTAATTGCTTGTGAAAATGTGCATTTAATTTGTTCACAAAAGCATGTTAACACATTCATGGAGCAGTATACGAGGAGTCTGTTGAAACAGGTAATTTCTGGGGAAGTACAAAGAGCCTGACACACAGCGTATGATCAGTTTTTAAATCGAATAGAGGCAGGCTATGTTGATGTTTCAACAGATTCTTTTAAAGTTTGCATTTCGTAAATTACATGATCGTTATAACTATCTAGTTAGCCAATACAACATGTCGTTCGGTCAAATGCTGTCTCAAGTGTTGCATTATAATTGTTAGGCCGTTCTGTACACACTGATTTTGACTACGGATTACTCCGTTTTTCTGATGAAGATATAGGAATCAAAACGGGTGTGACCGGTCGACAGCGTCTGCTTATTCCTCCTAGACACCTGAGCCCACCTCTTGTATTCCCAACTTTTTATTTTGTATTCCTGTTCGTTATATTCACCTTTTCATGCTAAGGTTGCCTCAATTGTTGATTTTTCATCAGAAGAAGAGGATACCTCAGAAATGTCAAATCAAAAGACTCACATCAGGTATCAAGAATGGCATACGTCAAAGATGGGTAGCACCTCAATAAAATCACTGAATATCATTTTGCCAGCAAAATTCTTGGGTAAAAAGATGAGACCTCTTGTTTGATCGGTGATCTTAAGGCGGTTACATTATAGAGAGAACAAAGATGTAGTGTTTCTGATGTCAACGCAAAAATTAATTTCAGATCAAAAAACCTAGTATCTAGTATATCTAGTGGCGTTAAAACTGACTAAAAGACCCGCACAAAATGTGCTGCATATATTGATTGATTATTTATTGCTTTCCGCCACACTCCACAATTTTTCAGTTATCTGGTGGCGTCCAGTTTTTGTTGGTGGAGGAGAGAACCCAGATACAATGTACCTGGGAAGAGACCACCGACCTTCCGCAAGTAAACTGGCAAACTTGCTCACATAACGCCGCGGCCCCCTGCTGCATATAAGAAAAATAATTGCCATAAAGAGGCAATGGAAAGGGAGTTTACGATTGAGGAAGGTGTTAAAGATATTAGAGAATCCCTGAAATACGATTGAAGTTGTGAAGAAATCTAACAGAGAGAATTTATTTAAATTCACTTACACACTTCCGTTGGAGTTGAATAGGACGCGAAAGGTTGACATTTTACTAATTTTCTTCAGCTTCAGGAGTGGCTACAACTTTTAACCAAAATTGCAGCGATTCTATTTAAGGATGTCAGTTCCTTAGATTCCGTGGATATTGCCACATTTTTCTATTCATAAGATAGTTATGAATATTTAGATATTAGCCAATCAAAATTTGACGCATGTATTTCTTCGCGTGTGTTAGTGCTGTTGACGACGCTAATAAAACAGATGCAACATAAATTTGGAAACATTTCATTCAAATCTTACTACATTATGAACTTGAATTTAGATACACACGCATTGACACTCGGGTAAATTTAATTAAACAATATTTGTTTACACCATTTATTAAGCATTTGTCATAAAACATAAGGGAACATGTTGTTTCATTTCAACTGCCTATCACAAAGTTATGGTCATTGTAGCACTAAAATAATGAATAATGTACGTATACACATGCGCACATGGCTAGCGCAGCATTTTTATTACATCATTGATTTATTTATTAGACAGGAAAGACGATTTCAAAATCGTCCAAATTTAGTATATCCGCACTCACGTGATGGCAAGGACGTTTTTCCAAAGCAGGCTGTAAAGAGTACCAAGATACATCTACAGCATAGTTTTTAACTGAATTTGATGAAAAATAAAAAAGGTTATGGTCTTTCAAACAATGACATATATCCAAAAGACAACTAATGTACATGTGCGTGTGAGTTTGTATTTTAGTAAGGTGAAGGTATGATATACGAGGGCTGTTCGATATGTAACGTGTATTGTATTACAGCGCGATAATGCTTTATACGATTTCGTGGATGATGATACTCTTGAATAGCACTATCGAATACCTATTCAATGGTATAAACACGAGCCTTCAGCTCCACGAAGTTTTAAACTTATAGTAATTTCAATAGAGCCAGTAGTTGACCACTGTTGCAAAGAGTGTTGGGAAACAGGCTGAGAATATTGAAGAAATTAAAGCTTATATAAAAGTTAGCAAAAAATTCGGACATCCGGTAATACAGATTTTTACAGAATCGGGGAAGTTTATGGGTCTGATAAAGTATCGTATGAGACAGTTCGTAGGTGGAGAAAAAAATTATGACTGGTAAAGAGTCCGTTAAAGATGTAGCAAATTGTGGCCGACTTGTGACTGTGACAGGCAAAGCAAATGTCTCAAAAATCAGGGAGATAATTGAAATTGATGGCAGGTACAAGATGCGTGATCGCAGGTGCATTTCATTTTGAAGGGTATTTTGAAAGTAAGAAAGATTTCTGCCAGATGGATACCGCATATATTGACAGATGACCACAAACGGGTACGAGTACAAAACGCTAATCAATTGCTCATAATGTTTCCCAAATCCAATCAAAGAGATTGAAATTATTTACTTTAAACCAAGGAGAATACTTTGAAGGGATGTAATATTCATTTCACTTTTTGAGTGCTTTTGCTCTCACCTCTGTCGGCGCGTGTTCGAATCTCGGCCGCGGCGTTATGTGAGCAAGTTTGCCAGTTTACTTGCGGAAGGTCGGTGGTCTCTTCCCAGGTACATTGTATCTGGATTCTCTCCTCCACCAACAAAACCTGGACGCCACCAGATAACTGAAAAATTGTGGAGTGTGGCGGAAAGCAATAAATAATCAATTAATAATCACATTATATATCGAACAATCCTCGTATCTATGCTGTGAACGCTACCTTTATTTTATTCCCGTCGTTTGAAATAGAGTTATTGACGTATAAGTACTATGTAATAAAAGCGAATCACACATAAATGAATATATGCATGCAGGTTGGTGAGTGATCATTACCATTTCAATCAATCAACGGAAGTTTTAACTTGTTTTTCCTCTTATTAATTTTTTCCTATAATATTTGTGCATGTGGTAGACAGATGATGACGTCACCTTAGACTCCTCTATAATCAGAAAAAATATAGAATGTTATAGAAAACACAATATTTATTAACATGTTAGTATTCACGATATCAATACATTTGATGATTGGAAAGGATTTGAGCCTAGTTAATCATCGCAATAAATCCACAGCAAAGATATAGATGTCCTGAACGACTGCCTTTATTAATGATTTGATGTTTCCCTTGAAATCCACTCAATAATCTTAGGGGCCTCCGTGGCCGAGTGGTTAGAGCATCGGGCTCAAAATCACAAAGCCTCTCACCTCTGTCGGCGCGTGTTCGAATCTCGGCCGCGGCGTTATGTGAGCAAGTTTGTCAGTTTACTTGCGGAAGGTCGGTGGTCTCTTCCCAGGTACATTGTATCTGGGTTCTCTCCTCCACCAACAAAAACTGGACGCCACCAGATAACTGAAAAATTGTGGAGTGTGGCGGAAAGCAATAAATAATCAATCAATAATCTTACATTAAATAAACTAATGTAGACAATGGATTATCTGTTAATGTTTCAAGGTGTTGAATTTTTGTGTACAATCAGATCTATCCAATTAGATCACTTGGCGAATTTATGCAGCTGTATCCCATCCCGTAAAATGTTAAGGCTAGAGTTGAAAAAGCGAGTTGCCAGATGATTGCGCATGCTTGGCACATTTGTCAAAAGTCGACGAAATCGCGTGGAGAGGTTTTGTTGAAAAGTCATTTGATCTTCCACGTAATCTTGATTTATATTGGAGGTTTTAGTAACGTAAACATCCCCATGTGTAATTTAAGGCATTTGTAACTGTATGTATTAACTTACTGTTTTATGATTTATTGATTGGGTATTCCTCTTTATGCACGTAGGCGGTACAAGGTGAAGTATTGTCATTCAATAAATAGAAGGTGAATACACTGTTACTGAAAGGCAACTCAATGACTGAGCTCTGCCAGTCAGTCACCTTTCCATACCTTTCAGTGAGCTTTGGTTGGATGACTGAGCTCTGCCAGTCAGTCACCTTTCCATACCTTTCAGTGAGCTTTGGCTGGATGACTGAGCTCTGCCAGTCAGTCACCTTTCCATACCTTTCAGTGAGCTTTGGTTGGATGACTGAGCTCTGCCAGTCAGTCACCTTTCCATACCTTTCAGTGAGCTTTGGCTGGATGACTGAGCTCTGTCAGTCAGTCACCTTTCCATACCTTTCAGTGAGCTTTGGCTGGATGACTGAGCTCTTTCAGTCAGTCACCTTTCCATACCTTTCAATGAGCTTTGGCTTGATGACAAAATTTCATCCTGTGCGGAATTAATAATGAGGTCTTCGTTAACCATCTAGTCCCCAATGTTATTTCTTTGTAACAAATGCCAGTTGTTATTCATTAATTCATGAATTAATGTTTGGGTTTTCTTTACCGCATAACGGGTACTTTCTGCAGTTGTCAAGTTTTCTGCGGAATGTTCGGACGTGTGTGTGTGTGTGTTGTTTTGAACATATTTTATTGATTAAATCAAAAGGATTGGGAACAATGTGTGTGTGTGTGTGTGTGTGTGTGTGTGTGTGTGTGTGTGTGTGTCCCGTCATAGGTACATGTACATATAATTATCATTCAACTGTAGAAATTGGAAAAGCAGCAGAATATAAGTTGCTTTCATTCATCGATCAAATCGTTATTCCACTTCAGAAAATACTTGTTATACGGAATATCAAACCTCTAAGAATTATGATTTCGTTAATGATCAATGGTTTATGTGCCTTTCACAGGTTATACCGTTGGAGAAATGGTTGAGTATTCCATTGAGGCTGTTTCAATCATTTTTCTGGGCATAATTCTCATTCTAAAGTTCCTCCATTTTAAGAAGTGCATAAGGTAAGTGCAACAGTGTATATCCTATATGATAAATACACCATCCGTAACCTTGACATGAAATCAATTACTTCATTTTCCCAGGGACATGACAAGATATATCATCAAATAGCCAACACTGAGCAATAAAATATGGCGGTTCTCTGAAAACGTGATTATCAATGAACATGTCATTCACATTTACAAATAAACATATAGTTGTGCCTTCTTTGAGAGAAAATGTACATCTAGATGTCATCTAAGATTATAAATATACATCTAGATGTCATCTAAGATTATAAATATACATCTAGATGTCATCTAAGATTATAAATATACATCTAGATGTCGGATACACGTTGATTCGATTTCACACACATCAATTTACATGGTTTTGTTTCTGAGCGGTAGAAAATTTTAACAGAACTGGCATCGAGATCGGTCACGGTGTCTCAGTGGTTAGAATGTTCGCTTCCTGGCCGGGCTACAGGGGCCATATCACTATTGGCTCTTTCTATAATATTGAAAGTGACCCAGTTTAGACTTACTATCCCACAACCTGGATGTCGTGAGTTCAAACGCAACTCTTACCTTGACCGCTTGTAACTTAAGAATTGGCGTTTGTATAGATGTGAGATCTAGAGTCGTAGGTCTTTGGGTGAGATCATAAAAACAAAGATCTCTTGTCACGTCAGACGCTGGTACGTTAATGTACCCTCACTGCTACGTCCTAGGGTACATTTTTTGCAATTACTTACAGCTGGTGAAGAACTCATAATGGAGAATAAAACAACAACACCAACAACAACAACAACAACACACACACACATACATATATATATATATATATATATATATATATATATATATATATAAACGTTACCAATTTTGATTTACCAGATGCGCATTTCCACAAATAATGTAATGCATGCTCAGTTCAAAAATGTTGGAAATCCGAAATGAGAACAAACTTGGAAGAGCTAAAAGAACCAAAACTACCAAATAGTGGAGCCAAATTCGGCAAAGGATCAGAGCTATACATGCCTATATTAATTAGTTCTTATTTGATATTTGAATATCCTGTATATATAAAACCCTTGTGGATGATATCTTTCATACTATTTGATAGAATATCGAACAAGGACAATATGGTTACTGACGCAGACAACCATCTCCTGACTGATGCGATATACGATGTAGCCAGTGAAGATACAGCAAGTATCACATATATCTAAGCACTACTTATAGTGTAGTACCGTTGAAATAAAGATCGCAAACTTTTATTAGCAAACTAAAGATATTATAGATCAGAATCACGTGGCTTCTTTCACTTCAGAAAAAAAATTGTTCTTTCTAGCGGAATTTAGATTTTAAAACACTGATTATGAATAACAACTAGCAAATATACAAAAAAAACAAACCAATGGACTCTAACAGCTCAGTCAGTTCACTATGATCCAATTGATTTTAAGAAGTGATGTATAAAAGATTATGAATGTTATGAATGTTACAGATTCGGCATTCCACGCACTCAGACAGCGGTGATTATTCCCATATCCACCAAAGAATTTTGGCGTCTACAGATCAACATTACGACCACGCATTTATAATAAACACAGTTACAACTGACAGCATCAAACCTAGACAAATAGAAGAGGCCCAGGGTTCACAACGCTCATCCGAGTCGTCTTACGGAAACTTCAATAGTTCTACGCCAACTCTAGACTAGGACATCATGCTCTGTATTGAGGAAATAATACAGATATCCATCACATTCACGTGTATCAAATATATGACAAGAGTGTAAAATTACCAAGACCTACTGTGGGTCCGCTCTGGCTATAGGAATATGAATAAAAATGAACTATCACTATCAGATGACAGTTTCATATAATTAGGCTAAATGGATTCTTCCTCTCCGTTGAATAATAGTCTATTGTTTTAATATGAAGCACCTATTTTTGGCCCTGTCAAACTTCAATGTACATAACATATATGACATGAGTATATATTTGATGTATAATATACACGACATAAATATATGATTAATGTACATAGCAAACATGCCATGCGTAGATATTTGATGTATATAATAAAAATGCCATGACTGTATATTTGATGTACATAATATACACGGCATGGATATATATTTGATAAATCTATTTTTTTTTCAATTCATAAATATATGTCCACAATATACACATACAATAACATCGTTGGAGTCCACAGAATAGCTCGTGGACACATTGCTGACAAGATGCTTATATAATTGTGCCACAGACAGCAATGATCTAAGATTTCGTAACCATTATGATGACGTGAGAGGGATACACAAAACCAACGTGCGTGTCCATAGTCATCAACCAGCAGATACCAGTCGTGTTTCGGACACCAGACAGACCGTTCAGGTTTCCCTTATGACATTCACGGTACCACCACCCTGCCTGATTACGCAGAGCACAGTTACTCGAAGTACTAGAATCTCTGTCATGGTCCCAGGTTGAGAACTCCATCCCATCAAAATAGTTCATTCTGTCAGCTATAAGATAATGTCTACCGTTTTACAAACTTATCAACCTACCCCTGCCAATTCTTACATCATCTTGCAGACTCAAAACATCTACACGCAGCTTTATAGGTATTATTAATTTGATGTTTAGGATCTACTTACTTAGATTTCCTGTGAAATGGTCAATCTGTATACGGTAGCCATTATTCTCTGTATCCACCATGAACCATCCGTACTGGCCAGTATAGATTATAGAGTCGACAATCAACTCAATCTTAAGTGTGTTAAATCCAGCTAATGTTAGCTCGTGAATGATTTCATTCCCTAAAAATAATAATAATTATATATATATATATATATATATATATATATATAAAGACTTTATTTTGTCTTCGTCTTATTATAAGAGGATTTACCGATGGTAATACACAGTTAACATTTTATTATTAAAACAATTCCTATATTAGAATGCGTTTCTGTCTTCAAAGAAGCAAGTGCTGCCTTTAGTGTTAAGGTACATTAAAACACTTGTAACCATACCGTAACTTACGACAATTCACCGTAGTATTGAGTTCTATGTTATAAAACTTTTGCATGAGCCGAGTGTTGATAACGTATGTTTACATTATTTGATAACCACTTCGAATACCATTTTAGATCATAAAAGCAATCACTCCCTCTAAACAAAAAACATACCTATCCAGAACTCAGAGTCAAAGGACCCGAATCCATTTTTGTATTCTATCCAGGTTCTGTAGAAATTGACAAGGCCGTTGTATCGTCTCTGGATGACCTATTAAATAGTTAGATGTGGTGTACAAGTTGAATTGTTGAAGTTTGCATCATTTGCACATATGCAGTATGTGCACTTATTTTAAGGGCTTTCATATCTTAGAGAGGTTTTGGCAATGAAGGTTGGTTGTTTGTTTGTTTTACGTCCAGTCGAGAATTTATCACTCATATTGAGACGTCACCAGCTGTAGGTGAAGTACCACAAATTTAGACCTATGCTTAGCGCTCAGGGCCGTAGCAGTGAGGGTTCTTTAACGTGCCAACGCCTACCGTGACATGGGACCTCCGTATTTAAAGTCATATCCGAAAGACCCGTGATTCTCACTTCTAAATGCCGAGCGTTTGGCGAAGGAGCAATCACTACCTATTTTTCGTCTTAGGTTTGACGCGGCCATGGCACGAGCAGGGCTCGAACTCACGACCTCCCGGTTACGAAGCGAACACTCTGACCACTGTTTCTGTGAAAATATGCAAATCTCTGCTGGTGCATTATCACACACTGGAGAAGTGCTAATTCATGATTACGCCAAATAGTGCATCAGCCCCAACTGCACAAAATTTAAAATATACAAAAATAAGTACGCATACATAAATTCAGACACTAGTTGTAAGTGAAGTACCACAAATTTAGACCTATACTTAGCATGGAAGGTTTTTCTAGTGCCAAAGCCTGTAACAAAGGACGTCGAGTTTAGGGCCTCATCTGATGGACCCGTGAATGTCACTGCTAAATGCCGAGCGTTTGGCGAGGAAGCAATCATTACTCAAGTTTCGTCTTAGGTGTGATGCAACCAAGGTACAAAATGGACTCGAATCCTACATTTCCGGATCACGAAGCGAAATCTTTGATCACCGAGTCATAATTTCAATGAAATATATATTAAAATCTAAAACGCAATGATATATATTTCTTATAGAAGATCATTAATAACTTTATTAACGTACAATCCATTCATCACCACTTTCCAAAACCATTGGTATCGAAAACAACTTCACGCCGAGTCCCAGTTCTATCAATGAAACAGACTTTCCGGGATAGACACACTGAAACGATCCGCCTGTAAAGCCCCGAAACAAAAAGAAATCACACCTACAAGTACCACCTTAAGAATATCGTTTGAAAATTGCTTCAATCATTTCTAGCACTGAAATGCCTTTGAAGCAAAGCAAGACAAATACGTATATTACTGTTGTGCTGTTTTGTTTTCCTCTGACTTATTGTATTTTATGCCAATGATATTCATCAATTTAGAATACCAATTTTCATTCATAGCTCTATTCGTATACTACAGTAAACTCTAAATAAAAGACGAAATAGATCTTTCAATATCAACTGCATATTTGGATAATTTGTTGAATAAGATGTTAACAGCAAACTCAACATCTATACATTAGAGGGTGTTCTCCATATGATCAAATTTTAAATCGATGAAAGTCACTGAAAAACAAGTAATGGTACAGGGGTTTCAACAGTCTAGTTCAAACTACTATTTCGAAATTTCTATCGCCATTATATTGTTTGAATTTGCAAATACAATCTTTCCTTATGCCGAATGTTTCTGATGCGTTTCATATCGTTCTTTTCATAATGATGTTGATAATAAATTACTCTATTTTTCTAAAGAAGAGATAGGATTAATTAGAGGAGTGGCCGTTGAACAGGGGATGCATACTCACCTGAACCCAACTTTGGTATTTCCAGAGGTCCGTGGTTTCTCTACTCATAATTTGGATTCTTTTCAGGGTTTGTGATATCTGTCACTGCTTGTGTATTTAATGCATTTTTTATAGGAAGCTAAAGTTCATTTTCTACTCTACCAATTTTTATGACAAGCAGACAAATATTTGAAAATATTTGAAAATTCATACGTATTTCCCAAGTTCCCTCTTCTTTGCAGATCATTTGAAAGTCGTAATATCCATATGTGTGCAAGTTACTGTTTTTGCATCTGTAACTTATTTTGAACCCTACACCTATAAAGAGGTCTCCTTCGTCTAAAACTTGGTCTGCATCAGAGAATATGGGCGAGGGTCCACAATCTGAAAAATCAATAAGCTGCAGAAATATAATGTTTACTAAATTTTTCTGAATGTATGCTGGAGATTCCTTATTTTACGCGAGATCATGAATTCGCCATTGATCTATTGATCAAAAGCTTTAAACTATATATTTCAGCAGTATAAAAAGAAAAGGGAGTAATTTGATTTTACGAGTGATACATCTCGCGAAATCACGCGATAATAAATTCCTCACGTATACATAGGAATCCAAATCTATTGTTACTACTTCCTTGGGCGGAAGTTAAAGACTACAGAATAAATTTGAAACGAGCTTGCAATATTTCATCATCAAAGACATTACCAATTAAAAGAAAATGTTCACATAATTTAGGTAAATATTCAGAGTAGATTCTTATACATGATTTAGCCTGAAGAACACTATAAAAGTTTTGCAAGACACATTTGATTAAACGTACTGTACTTACCATACAGATATTTGAGATTGCATCTTAGTACATGCATGCAGTCTGCATATACTAAATAAACCGATACAGTACTTGTAATCAAGGTACGTAATTTCCATACATTTATTGATCAACAGAAAATTCATTTGGAGAAGCATGGTCATTCTGAGCAATTTACAAAATCGACATTCTTGGAATGAAATCCGTCCTGCAATTCTTTTCGTGAAATCATTAATTTCATGAAATATATTCCTATTGTTGGGATTTCCTTTAGACAAATGAATTCATGAAAACCACATATATTCAACGAAATTCTCATAGTTACCTGATATTTTACAATGGTGCCCACCACTGTTTGCCACAGAAACACATTTCTCATTATTGCTGCATGAATTTTGCATGCATTGTCCAACGATGTTCTAATAATTAAAGGGAGGAAGCAGTGAATAGCAAGCTGCAAGTCTCAGCATTTCAAAGTTAATTCAAATTAATTTAAAAAGCATTGCCTTAGTAACATGCTATTAAGATAAAACTAGAATATATTGTATATGATCCCCGTGGGGATCCGGGTTAGAATAGGTCCTCAGTACCCTTTGCTTATCGTAAGAGACGACTAAATGAGACCACAAAAACTGGGGCCCCTGTGTCGTTGAAGGTGTGGTTCGATAAAGATCCATCGTTACTCAAAAACCCTAAGTAGTGACGTCTCCGTAGGAGTGAAACATATTCAAACGGGACGTAAAACAATATGCAATCAATCAATCACGATATATGCGCTTTTCAGATTATATTGCTTAAAAAACTAACTGCCAAAAATATCAAGAGGTGTTCGATAACCCAATGTACCTGGAATATCCATGCATGTAAATGTAAAATACATATAAAGTACATGTAGGTTTCTATCTAAGATCAGTGATTAAAACTATATTTGCAAGTGCGCCAACATTTATTTCAATATAAATTTGCACAGTTCTAAGCACTCCAGGAACATTTTTCACTGGAATGCAGACAAATAAATACCTATAAAATGCAGGTAAGTTTCTATCTGACATCAAAAATAAAGGCTAAACTTCCAAGTTCTTCAAGACCAAGATTATTGTCGTTACTTACTGCATCCCAGGAACTTTTGTCGCTGTGAATATAACCAAGAGAACCTTCTACATAACTACGAAGAAGCAGGATATTTCCAAGAGTGTCGATGCTATTCAACTCGCAAAGAAGATGTTGCCTTGAGTAATTCACCGACCCACACCTTTTCCTTCGAAGGCATTCTTCGACGCAGTCTATGAAATTGATGCCCTCAATTTTATCAAAAACGGATTCTGTTTGCCGCGTATTCCACCGAATGTCGTAAAATCCGCCGGTAAGACTGCATATGATATTGTCGAAAAATAACAAATGTCCCGCTACTATAAATCTAAAGATAGCAATTTTCATGATTTTATGATTTGAAACACCAAACATTTAAACAGATGAGATGCATATTTCTTAATAGGTAAAACTGATATAGCAGGAGAATGAGATTATATGAGGATTTATATGCACTATTATCTGTATATCTAAAAATAGAAAAAAATAGTGTCTAGAAGAGGCATGCTATTCGTTTAATGTTGTCATGGATGTCGATACACATGTCCAAAATAGCGATATCTCATTCTAAAAATAAATAAATACATTTACCTATACATTTACCTGCAGCTATATTGTTACCGCACTGTGAACAATTATAATACTGACAGAACAAATCATATGTGCATCAAATGAAGCTGATTAAAGTTTATACCAAAAAAATTTTGTTTTCTTATTTACAATTTGTTTTCGTTTTTTCTTGTATTGCTATGCAGAACTCTACATTTTTGATATTGGTCCGCTCTGAAAAGGATATTGATGGTAGCAAATCTTAAACTATTTTGTACTAGGGCGCTTACATGCTATGAAAAATGAAGACAACGAACAGTAACCAATCTAACAACTCCTACAAAGAATACAAAATAAAGAGTCGGGCACTTACCGCCCCCTGAATATACCTGAATATGGGATTAGACACCTTGCTGTCGACCGATGACACTCCTCGTGAGCCCTATATCTTGATCAGGTAAACGGAGCAATCCGTCATGTTTCAGTCATTCTTAATATGCTGTTTTTGAACGCAATCTTTTGAAATATCATATTGGAATCGGTAGTTTCCATATGACAGTCACACATGTATGGAGGAACAAAAATTACTTGAATATCAAATATCCAAAATAAGGAAAGTACACTTCTCTTATGAGTGAATTAGCCCTGCTAAATTGTCCTGTTCATTCCCGATTTGGAACAAAACATTTTTTGTGCCTACTGTAAGCATCAGTATAAAGCAGGGACTCATTATTCTGCTAACTACGAAGCAATTTTCCAACGGAGGTCGTATATACATGTCGAAGAATAGGACATGAAAATTTGTACTTTTTTGTACTAATGGTTGTGAAAGTTTGCGAACGCCAGAAAGCGTTTGAAAACGCAAATCGCCCTAATGAAAAAAAGAGGAATATTTATAACGAGGATTGCTGATTGTGCTCTATACACAATTAGGATGTCGATCAGGCCGTTTTGAATGGAAATATGAAAAAAAAGAATACAGTAGTGTTCTTAGTGAAGTCATACAGTACTACATCCTCTGAAAATCGTCATGATCATTTATTATTTATCATAACATACTTTTCCAATATTTGAAATGACAAAATGTGAAAATCATCAGCTCTGTGTTTAAAAAAAACCACACAGGCAAAATGATGTGATCTTTTTCCTATCTGCAATTCAGTTGTCAACCCACCCCCCAACACCCCCCCCCCCACACACACTGTCTGTAATGCCATAAAAGAATCAAATGATGATCTGTCTTTTACCTGAAAATGTTTACATAATGACATCAAATATTAAGACAATAGAGGGATTTCTTATTCAACATAAATGTCAGTAAAAATGATTCTGTTTTGGGTCCAATAATCAGAATTTCAACTGAATGTGTACTGTATTTGAACTCTATATAAATAACCGTAGTTGGATCTTTTTTGCACGTTCATTTTAACCACGGATTCCTCCGTTTGCCTGGTCGGGTGCGAGACTCGAAGCGGGTGTGGCCGGTCGACAGGGAATGTTTGATCCTCCTGGGCACCCAATCCATCTTTGGTATGTCCAGGGCTTTGTTTCCTTAACTCTTAATTCTGTATTCCTTATAGGAGTTATGAGATTGATCACTATTCGTTATCTTCACTTTTTCAAGCGAGTTAACTGTCAGCTAAAGTTTACAAACTTTTGTATAGCTGCCTGCTTAAGGTCTTCTCCGCAAAACAAAAGAGATCCCTAATTGCAGTGTTCTTGAAATGATTATTGGGGCTTTACAAAATTAAACTATATCTCCTCTGTTTACAGAAATATTCACAAACCGGTTTTGTTCATTATCAAAATGAAAGGAATGGAACTCAAGGAGAACATTTTTAAATACAACTCTGGCACAGATCAATTAAAACTTTCATACCGCCTCTACTCTAATAATAATCATAGAAAAATCCTCATTTTCATTTGATTACATTTAAACATGCTAGATTAAATCCCAACCTACAGGAAATTGTCCATCATTTATATGCACTTTGAAGGATCTGACAACGCGTGTCATGGTTATTTACACAATATATACGAGAATATAATGCAAACACATTTTGTGTGTCATATTTACAATTTATAAAGAAAACTACTTAATGGTAATGTAAATCAAATGTAGCGTTTTCCATATTTTGTCCAAATCACACAACAATTAGTTGAATTACATTTGGCTGAGATAAAAAAAATGCTTGCTCTAATCGTCAACGTTGTAGGCAGATGTTCTTTCCCCCCAAAATATTGGGAAGAACAATTTCTAGATACTTTTAGAATGTTAATATTTGTGAAGTCATCTTCCCAATGACGCCAGAAATGATTCTGATGACATTTAAAAATGAATAAATAGGTTGACTGATTGTTGTTTTCCGCCACACTCAACAATTGTTCAGTTATCTGGTGGCGTCCAGTTTTTGTTGGTGGAGGAGAGAACCCAGATACAATGTACCCGGGAAGAGAACACCGACCTTCCGAAAGTAAACTGGCAAACTTTCTCACATATATCGGCGCTAAAAATAGATAGATATTAACTATTGTTTGTTGCAATCTCTATGTAAAGGTATATAATGAAAGGACCAATGGTCAGAATGCATGATATACTGCCCAGTCCAGCATCGACTTTCTAATGGACGTTGATGTTATCACATTCACTTATATTTGTGTGAACTCGAGATTGTCCCTTGCAAATTTGTTCATCAGAAATTTCAGTAACAATTTTAGACTTTGTCATTATTCTGACCCTCAAGGAACAATTGTAATGTATAGTTCAAAAATGATATCTAATACAAGTTTTCTTTGATAGCATATTTTCCTTCCCTTGGATAGGTTTTCACTCATATTGAAACGTCACTAGTTTTTAAGTAAGGTGCTACAAATTTTGATCTCTACATGTTGCGTAGGGCAGTAATATTTTTAACATGCAACAATGCCTGTTGAGACAAGAGACCTCCGTTCAACAGGTCTTATCATAAAGATTCGCAATCCTCATCTCTAACTGCTGAGCGTTTGACGACGGTGTAATGGATACCTACGTAGTTTTGACGCAGCTCAGATCGTGACTCAGATTCATGACCTTTCGGTCACAAAACAAACATCGGTCTGGTTACTGATTGATTGTATATTGTTTTCCGTCCCGCTCGAGAATTTTTCACTCATATGGAAAAGTCACCTTTGCCGGTGAGAGGCTACAAAATTTAGGCCTATGTTCGGTGCTCACAGCATTTGAGCAGGGAGGGAGTTTTATAGTGTAACACCTGCTGTAACACGGGTTCTCGGTTTTTGCGGTTTAATCCAACGGACTGCTCTATTTAGTCGCCTCTTACGATAACCAAGAGGTACTGAGGACCTATTCTATCCCACATTCCTATAGGGTACACTGGTTATTTAGATGGAGATATCGAGAACTGTATGAACGACAAATTGTAGTCACGTTAAAGATCCTCACTGATAAAGCGGTAAGCCTACGCATAGGTCTACTTTTGTAGTACTTCACCTACAACTGGTGACGTCTCACTAGGAGTCAAAAATTTTCGACGGGACATAAAATAAACTACCAACCACCCCAATGCCCGCGGTTTTAGGTAATAGTATAGTCACATGTATAACAAAACACATGTCTGAAACATTGCCAATAAATGTATATCGATTGATTAGATATTTTTAAACGTCCCGTTCGAAACTTTTTCACTGATATGGAGACGTCATGACTGTCGGTGAAGGGCTGCAAAATATAGGCCTATGCTCGGCACTCAGGACCTTTGAGCAGGGAGGGATCTTTATCGTGCCACACCTGCTGCGACCCGAGACCTCGGATTTTGCGGTCTAAATCAAAGGACCGCCCCTTTCAGTCGCCTCTTACGACAAGCAGGGGGTATTGAGGACTTATTCTAACCCGAAAACTAGAGTTGTTTTCATTTTCACCATTGCAGCACTTTTGAAATCATAGGAAAACATTTCCGAAATATCTTTAGAATTTCTATTTCACATTATGATTGATTGATTATTTATTGCTCTCCGCCACACTTAACAATTTTTCAGTTATCTGGTGGCGTCCAGTTTTTGGAGGAAAGAACCCAGATACAATGTACCTGGAAAGAGACCACCGACCTTCCGCAAGAAAACTGGCAAACTTGCTCACATAACGCCACGCCCGAGATTCGAACACGCACCGACAGAGGTGAGAGGCCTTATGATTTTGATGCTCTAACCACTCGGCCACGGAGGCCCCCTTTTCACATTATGAAGACAGAACTTATCAACGTGACGAATGAACGGGTTATCATATCTATATTCGATTACAAAGCCTTAAAACTGAGACACGAGTACAATATAAAATTCAATGCATGCTCTAACAAACCCTTATCTCTTCACTAAAAGTGACTACTGTGAAAGACAAACTTCAACGCTACTGTGCCACAACACAGGACAGGGGATGTATATACCGATCACGGTGGCTCAGTGGTAGAGCTCTCGCCTCGTGAACGGAAGGTCGTGAGTTCGAGCCCCGCTCGGGCCGGCCGCGTCAAACCTAAGACGTTAAAATAGGTAGTGATTGCTCCTTCGCCAAGAGCTCGGCATTACGAAGTGAGAGTCACGGGTCTTTCGGATGGGACCTTATAAACGGAGGTCCCGTGTCGCAGCAGGTGTGACACGTAAAAGAACCCTCACTGCTAAAAGCCATTAGTGCTAAGCATAGGTCTAAATTTGCAGCCCCGTCACCGGTAATAGTGACAGTCGCCGGATAGCTGAAAAATTGCTCAGGCGACTATAAATAAAAAACAAACAAACAAACAGGGGATGTATATCGAATGTGCATTCTCAAAAGTTCTAAAGAACGTTTAGGGAATTTGAAATGTTTCCAAAATTAACAGATCAAAAGGTACGACTTTTTAACACTTTACAACACAATACCTCACGCTGAATTAAATACTAGGTTAGAGGTGTTTCGACAGTACCTTTGGTCATTCATCTAAAATATTAATTTGACAAGAACCATTTTGATTTGACATACAGGTACGTTAGAGTAATTATCAATTTTAAAAGATGCTGGCATTCTTCATTAATAATATCTATGTATGCTTTGACGATAACTGAATTCCCATAACGCCACACAAACAGTGGAACGTCGTCTAAACTTGTTCATGTCCACACGTGAGTGACAAAAATACTCTCAAACGTCACATAAAACAACACCAAAACAACCCGTACCTCCATCTGCAATTTCCGAAGTGCTAATCTTCTAGTGTAGACAGTACACATGTTAAGCGCTATGCATGAAGTAATGGTTATCTTGTTTACAAAACAATCTGCATTTACTCAATACCATATATGTTTCATTTTCCTATAAAGATTCCTAGTATAGAACACGTATTATTTGGTTCTCGGTTTAATGGAGACTGATTTACATTAGATAAAAAGATAAGCATACGATCAAGCAAAACGTGACAGAAAAGTGTGGGAAAATACAGAGCAATGACGTTAGCAATATATACACAAAACACAGTGCTATTGATTTATGTAAAATTACAGAATATAATCTGTAACTTAGAATTATGGATATCATACATGCTTTATAAACAGGATGTTAGAATATACATAAAAATATACCACACATCTAAATATCGAGTTGAAGGTCACAGAAATACGATAATATTTTTCGTTCTCAGTAAAACTATAATTTTCACACGATGATCGTCATTAAAAAGACGTGTTTGAATACGGGTTCAGTAATACAGTATCAGCAATTTGGAATGTTCGCAAGGGCAGATGTACCTTATGTAAAACAATGTTTGATAAACTAACTTTCAAATGATCCTTTAAAATACTAGAAAATGTTGTAAGGTATAGCATCTTTTATTGCGATGTGAATTACCTACGACATTGAAAACTACTTATATGACTACCCGAGTTGCTTCAATGCAAGCTCATTCAACGGTAAAAAGCACAGTAGTTGGTGATGTAAATGAACCTTTCATTATTCACCGACGCAAATATCAGCTAGGTGAAACACATTTTTTAATGTTTTTTGAGCATCATAATCACGTGGGAGGGATACGACCAACCACCAGTTGACAATACCCACGAGACGCCGTACAGTTGCTCAGCTCCGTATATTCCATTCAGATTAGCATAATGGCAATCTCTGTACCACCATCCTCCCCGCTGTTCCTCAGCGCAGTTACCGCTGTGAACGTCATGGTCACCGTCCCAGGTAGAAAACTGCATTCCATTAAAATACGCCAGTGCGTCATCTTTAATTAGATATATTGTACAACATCATGAAATCAGTTAAAAAACCATACGGTAGATTGTTAAATAGAAGCGGGGAAATTAGCATTGCGTAATTCAGCGAGAAGCATCACTCACGAAATAAAATCACTTGCTTTTATTTTTAGATACATGTGAAAACTCTTGATTAAACGTCCACGCGTTCATTTTCTCTACGAAGTATTTCGTCATTTTAAGTAGTCGCGAAAAATAAGGAAACTACAGTATGTGTCATAAGTCTTTCTCAGATTTGCGAATCGATCAAAATATGTCAGTATTTTAGATACTTTATGCAAAGTAAAGAGTAAACATAAATACTTAAACTGATTGATTTTGGTAGCGCACTAACTCATTTGATATCAGGTATGAAATGAAAGTTAAACTGTAATTGACATACTAACATGTATTTCCTGTAAAGTTACCGAACTGTGCTCGATAGTGTTTTCCTTCTCTGTCTACTACAAACCACGAGTACTGGGCGAAATATGATTTCGAATCAACTATGAATTCAACTCGTAGCGTGTTGTATCCTGCTGATGTAAGGTCGTGAATGATATCATTCCCTGTAACATACATTCTACAAGTTACCACTTGACCTATTTATAAAAATTACTGATCTTAGATTGTAATGCTTTTTCAAGTTCTTCACCTTGTATATACATTACACACGCTTGTGCGTTATGGATATATTAAAAAATTAAATTTTCGCTGAACAATTCTTTCTTTTACTGGGATTATGATTTGACGGTTCTGCCTAGTACTAAATGATAAAGTTCCAGAGGGTAGAACACTACAAGTTTGGATTCTATTCTTCATATCCTTTCTGTCTGTATTAATGACAGGAATTTAACAACATCTTTTCTTGTGAGAGTATTCTTATTTTGGTACATGTACGCGTTACAGGTCTCATTTGTTTGTTTGTTTGTTTGTTTATAGCCGCCTGAGCAATTTTTCAGCTATCCGGCGGCTGTCACCATTACCGGTGACAGGGCTGCAAATTTAGGCCTATGCTCGGCACTCAGGGCCTTTGAGCAGGGAGGGATCTTTATCGTGCCACACCTACTGCGACACGGGACCTCGGTTTATACGGTCTCATCCGAAAGACCGGCACCCACGTCCCACAGTGGGATTCGAACCCCCGACTCAAGGATCATCAGATCTAACCACTGCGCCACGCGGGCGGCTTACAGGTCTCAAGTAAAGTATATATATATATATATATATATATATATATATATATATATATATATATATCCTACTCGAGAATTTGTCACTCAAGTAAAGTATAAATTTCATTTATAAACTGATAAATTAAGACAACTCAGAGTTAATTTAAGAAAAGAGAAGGTTATGCAGTATAAATTATTTGGTATATAAAATGTTACAATATGAATACTGCAAACGAACTGTTATTCGGGAATGTGTGTCACTGTGAACCAGTCTATGTCTCTTTTAGGTTTGAAATGATTCGCGACAGTTAAGCACCGCAAACCAGTTCATCACCGGTAAACCGCGAAATCAAGCCGTCACGAAAAAGTAGTTTTCAATATTACTAATGATATTATGATGCAGAATACCACAACGACACACAAAAAGGAAAAATGTAACCTATCCAAAATTCAGAATGAAAGGACCCGAATCCATTTTGGTATTCCAACCAGGTTCGGTAGAAATCAACCAGGCCATTGCATCGTCTCTGGATGACCTAGTATAAGAAACATTTGATGTCAAATTGCATTTTGTTTCAAACGTTTTCTAAAAATTAAGTAAAAAGTTCCTACATGAAACCAAATCTACTCTTACTTTCAGAGAAGATCTTCAATTCGACCAGTCATTTACAGATATCTACAGAATGCTGATCGCATCATGTAATAACTGGTAGAACGTCTTCATTCTCCGAAGGAATCGAGCATTTTGAAAAATTAGATAAACTGTATTAACTGAATATTTGAGTGTAAAGTTGGACTTTCTCTCTTAGATATTGTTTGTAAGAAGCTGCATATTTTAAAATAAATATTCAGCCACCCAGACTCAAGGACATTTTGTGTTATTTGGACTGAGTATTTATACATGCTAGAATGAAAAAGTGAAAATAATGAACAATGATCCATCTCATAAATGCTATATAGAATAGAAAATTAAGTAGGTAAAAAAAAACTGTAGAAGGAATGACGTGTAGTCACAATATGGATGTACTATTCGGACAGAATGTGTACTATGATAACCTGCAGGTATTCCTCATTATTATCATCATCATCATTAAAGAGGATTTTCATAACATTTTATTTACCATCCATTCACTGCCACTTTCCAAAACCTTCGGTACCAAGAACAACTTGGAGCCGTACATAAATTCTGTCACGGTTGAGGGTCGTCCTGAAAACTGGCACTGAGGAAAATCAACTGTAGAATATAATCGTAAAAACATGAAAGATGAAGCGTAAAGTTTTACCATCTAGTGATGAATTCATTTCCAATGTACTAGACGTCGATTTGAAACATCTTACAAAACTTTTAGTACGAGGGACATGTATTTTCCTCGCTATCGATGTGTAGAATTGGTTTCAGGGCGTTAACATTTTATATCTTTGCCAATCTACCGTTAATCATACCAGACTTGATGTTTCTCTTCCAAGTTCCTCCCTCACCGCAGTACATCTCAAAATCGTAATCACTCCCGGCATGTAAGAAGCCAGATTTGTATTTATATCTTATTGTGGACCCTAGACCTATGCGGCCTGGTCCTTGATCTGAGACTGGTTCAGCGTTAGAAAAAACAGGTTGAAATTCACAATCTGAAAAACAAGAAGTTGTAGGTGCTAAAACAGAACGACTAATGTAATAATGTATTTATTCTGGGGAACCAAATTGGCTTGCAGATGATATCGAAAAAGATCTTTGTATATATTATATTTTACACACAAATATATATGTACATACATTTTAGTCGAATACATTGTGCTCTGCCCGCAAAGCCCAGAACCACTCGTATCCATAGATAACATTTTAGAATTTAAGATGATATTAGACAGATATAATAGTGAGAATACATAATTACATTATTTGATATGTCATTAATCTTTCTTTGAAATAAAGTAAGTGTGGTAATAATGAGAAGGATGTTTGACGTAGCATTCATATTATATTATCAAATAAATATTGGATAATATTAAAAAGATGCCAGAGTTCCTCATTGAAAAACATCTTCGTAGCCTTTGGTGAATGGGTCTGTTGGAATTCTCATGAATACGAATTGTGTTTCTTTCTTAGCTGATCTGTTTGAATATTCTTATGAAGCAGAGGTCATTCAAAAGCTACGATATGGGAAGAAAAAATCTATTGTTGTGGTTTTCAATTCGACATTTTGATATATCGACGACGTTTTATTTACTAACAATGACCATTTTCATTCATATTTCGATTCGATATATCCCAGTGAACTTGAAATGAAAGACACTAAAAAGTCTTCCACATCTGCTTCGTACTAAGATATTTTATTGCAAATAGATACTGGCGGAAAACTAACAAATCGTCTTTATGACAAACGGGATGATTTCAATTTTTCCATCGTCAACCTCCCTGATCTATGTGGCAATGTTCCATATCACCTGCATATGGTGTTAAAAGTTCCCAACTGATGAGACATACAAGAACTTGTTCTGCATATGAATAGTTTTTAAATCGAGGTAGGCTACTGACAAAGAAGTTGATGTTACAGGGATTTGTACAGTCTCGTTTAATATCAGCATTTCGCAACTGCTATGGTCGTTATAACGGTCTAGTTTGCCTGAACAACTTCCCATTAACTTGTAATTAAGTCAAATGCTGTCTGATGGTTCATACCAATTGTTAGGCCGTTCTTGACACACTGATTCTGACTGCGGATTACGCCGTTTATCTGATCATGATAAAGGGCTCACGGCGGGTGTGATCGGTGGACAGAGCATGCTTATTCCTCCTAGGCACCTGATTTCATCTCTGGGGTACGTATTCGCCCATCCCGTTCACCGGTCGCGGTAGCTCAGTGGTAAGAGCGTTCGCTGCGTAGCCTCCCGGCCGTGAATTTGAGCTCCGATCGTGCTATGGCCGCGTCAAACTTAAGACGTAAAAATAAGTAGTAATTACTCCTTCGCCAAACGCTCGGCATTTAGAAGTGAGAATAACGGGTCTATCGGATATGATCTTGAAAACGGAAGTCCCGTGTCACGGTAGGCGTTGACAGGTTAAGGAACCCTCGATGCTTCGGCCCTGAGCGCTAAGCTTAAGTTTGAATTTGTGGTACTTCACTTCCAGTTAGTGACCTCTCATTATCAGTGAAAAATTATGAACGGAACGTAAAACAATCAACCAATCTCTCTGATTTGTGTTTTCTATAGTAATTACAAGATTGAATACACTTCTTTATCTTAGCTTTTCATTCATTATGGCTTTTTTTGTTTGTTTAATCTACAAAATGTGGAAAAAAAATATCGAGGGACCTTGAGAAGTATCCGTTTCCTATATCCTTTATAGATTGCAGATACATGTAAAATCAAATTGAGACACAGCTAACCAAGACCATGATGCAATGTCTAGCATGTGTTTAGTTTTAGGGGGTATACTACTTGAATGGCAGGAAACCCCATACGGTATGGATATATTTGTTTTGACCGTTCCCTGTACTTACGTTTTGTCAAATATAAAAAAAAAATCCAAGCATAAGTAAATAATTTTTCGAGTCAATGACCAGTCGTTTCTTGGTACACATTTTACACACTGTAACATTTTTGTATTTCTTTCAGGGGTATATACCTGCCAGTTAAAAATGGACGGTGGGGATAATGCATGATTACGTCTTCATTAGTTTCCGGTTTCCTTTATCATTTCCTGTTCTATGAAAAGTTTGAATCCAAACCTTTTACACAAAATTTATGCATTGAAATATTGTTAGGTCAAAATAGCACTGAATGTCTGAACGTTAAAACAAGTTAATTATCTCGGTATAACAAATTAGTTATTTCGTTAGAACGAGTTAGTGTCCATTGAAATAGTGAATTAAAATGACCCCTCCTTTCCAAGTAAATTAACGATTAAAAATCATTTAAATCGTTAAAACGTTTGATAGAATCAATCAAAATATTAAATATAGCCTAGTACAATTCCATCAAGGGAACAGGATTCGTGATGTAGTGATTATGTGAGAATAGAAAACCCGTCGTTTATCTACGATTTACCATTAATTGTCATAAAGACGAAAAGAAAATGTTCATTCATGCGTCAAAGAAATGAAGAAGAGACGAAATAGTTTCTTGAAATTAAGTAAAGGATTTTTATTTATCATTTTAGCAAATTGTCAAAGTGTTCATTAATGGCTTGTAAAATTTTTATAGATAATTCAAAATTTGATATGAGAGAAAAATCAAGAAAGCTGGATATTTTATTGAGAATACAAATATGCATGTATTTATGTTAGGTGAGGCCTATTTAGTCGCCTCTTACGACAAGCAAGGGGTACTGAGGATCTATCCTATCAACCGGGATCGACACGGGCTTGGTAAAGAAAATTATCACTCAATGTACTCCAATTTGAATTCACGTGTGGAATTAAATTTCCTTCACAAGAGGATGCCACAGATAAATACACAGCAGCTCAATTTTATTTTCACTTTTAAAAACAAATAGGAAAACTGTTGTTTATTAAATCATTAACGTACAAGTGACTTAAAACGACTTAGTAACGTATTGTCTCCAGCTTGATATACGTTTTACAGCTGAGATATATATATATATATATATATATATATATATATATATATATATATATACGAGAGTTGTTCGATATGTAATGTGCATTGTACGTTATATCAAAAACATTTGACTCAAATAGTGAAATGAATATTATATCCCTTCAAAATATTCTCCGCGATATGAAATACGTAATTTCAATCTCTGAACAAATTTCTGAAATGCATCACGGTACGCTTATTTAGGTAGACCTCTGAGGCACTGACTGATGACTGAGCCATGAACTTGTCGGGTTTGGTTCGACGACCAGATACGAACTTTCTAAGTTTTGGAAAAAGGACAAAGTCGCATGGGACTAAATCTGGAGAGTATGGTGGGTGTGGCAAGACGGTAACCTTCTCCGACTTCACAAATTGCTCCGCAAGCTCAAATGTGTATGGTGGAGCATTGTTATGAATTAGACGAAATGCCTAAATCCCGGAAGAGGGCGTCGTTTATGATAATATTTCTTAAACGTTTTTAGTATAACATCTCGATAATGCTGAAGTGTAACACGTATGCCCTTCGGCACCGGAATTTGTACGGTTATATCAACACATGAGAGGAATATGCAATTAAGAACCCTCTTTGTGCTTGTGGTTCTTTTGGCAACTACAGGCCTTCTACCATGTTTAGTTAAGCATATTTCATGCACCCGCGATAGTGATATGCGAACAGCTTTGGCAATATCACGTATCGTGTACTTGCCATCACTTTTAATTATTCCCCTTACTTTTGAGACATTTGCCTTGCCTTGAGAAGAACATGCAATCAAGAAACTTCTTTGCTTAAGGTTCTTATGGCAACTACAGGCCTTCTATTGTGTTTATTTAACCATATTTTGTTTTCAACTTTTCTTGCTGGTTCGAAATAGTGAACTCATGTTTTGTCACCATTAAGAATGTTTGCAAATTGTCTTTGATTGAATATAGGAAAAATTTTGAGCAATTGCTTAGCGGTTTGTACTCGGTTGTACTCGTACTCGTTTTTGGTCATCTGTCAATATATGCATATATATATATATATATATATATATATATATATATATATATATATATATATCTGTGTGTGTGTGTGTTCGTGTGTGTATAAACAAAGAGAATTAAGATGATGATAGCATGGATTTGTCAATATTAATGCAATTAATTAAGTTGACTTGGCTATTTGCTTAGAACTGTAAGTTAATCAATACAAAATGTTCAATTTCATCAGCGTTTGACATATTATTTTCGAAAGGTCGGTGGTCTCTTCCTTGGTACATTGTATTTGGGTTCTCTCTTACACCAATCAAAAACTGGAGGCCACTAGATAACTGAAAAATTGTTTAGTGTAGCGGAAAACAACAATCAATCAATGAATCGATCAATCATTCAATTGATTGGTCAATCAATCAATCAATCAACCAAGCAATCATTTATAATTATTTCTTTATTTGTTTGGGTACATGTAATTATACAATAAGTACAACTTGTTTTAAAACTTAGCACGAATTCCGGGACAATACTATATCTTTATTTTTTTATCTTGTTATAATGAGAAAATTAATACATTATAACAAAATAATTAACTTGTTTCTTAATTAACAAGTTTCTTCTTATTTCGGATTTCCAACATTTTTGACTTGAGCATCACTGAAGAGACGAGACATTATTTGTCCAAATGCGCATCTGGTGCATCACAATTAGTATCGTTTGTGTTTTACATTATAACCACTGGGTCGATGCCTCTGCTGGTGGACTGTTTGTCTCCGAGGGTTTCACCAGCCCAGTCGCCAAGTACTTCGGTACTGGTATGAATTACAAATAAAACTGTGATAAAATTAAGAACTTCATTTCAAAATTAAGGATTATCTCCATATAGCTCTGATCCTTTGTCGGACTGGCTCCAGTATTTGGTATTGTTTGGTTCTTTCAGCCCTTCCATGTGTGTTCGTATTTCGGATTTCCAACATTTTGTGACCTAAGCATCACTGAAGAGACAATATTTGTCGAAATGCGTATCTGGTTCATCAAAATTAGTACCGCTTATCTTTTATATTATAATGTGATAATGAACTCGTTATAACCAGATAAGTAACTTCTTATAGTGAGATACCTAGCTACAATGAGATAACTAACTCACAATAAGATAAAAAAAACCTCGTTATAACAAGATAACTAACTCGCCAAAACAAGATACGAACTCACTATTATAAGTCGTGAGTTATTTTTTTTTCTTACTGTCGTAAATGATCCCTGTTGGCTCTTGTGAAAGTCGACACAAATCCTGATTTTTATACTAACCTGATACTCTGCAACTGAAATCTATATTTTCCTTCATAGAAACACATTTCTCATTTATGCCACAGGGATTGTTCATGCATCGTCCAACTATACTCTAAATTAAAAAGAAAGAAATATAATTATTAATAACATCATCTTGACAATGCAAAGAGATTTGGAATTTAAAATATACTAAACTATTATTTCTAAAAGATATTTACTTACAGCGTCCCATGTACGTATATCACTGTAGATATATTCCGGATTGTTTTCTAAATTGCTAATTAAAAACAGGTTATAGTGATCTTCAAAAGAATTTAATTCGCATGATAAATTAATCCTCATATAATTGACAGAAAAACATCTTTTCCTCCGAAGACATTCCTCGACACAGTCTATAAAATTGATACCCTCTACACTATCAAAAGTGTTGCTAGTGTGTCGTGTTTTCCACTGAATATCGGAAAATCCACTATTATGACTACAAAGGACTTCATCGTAGAAGTACAATTGTGCCAATGTTAAAATCTTTAAGACGGTCAGGTTCATGGTAAAGATTTATATATATACATATATAAATTCAATGTCTGAATAAAAAATGTGAACAAATATATATGGGAATCTATGTTTACCGTACATATTGATGAACCAATAAAAACGATCAATATTGATGTAGGTCACTTATATTAACATTTCCAAGTAACTTGAGGATATCCGATATAGGTCATATTCTCTCTCTCTCTCTCTCTCTCTCTCTCTCTCTCTCTCTCTCTCTCTCTCTCTTTGTGAGTGTGTTTGTGTTCTGCTAAGATTTAGATCTCACGCATTTTAGCTATAGATATTATAAGAGTGTTTTGTACCGGGTAGAAAACAAGAAAGAATCGCAAAATCGCAGGTATATGGATAGCTATTTCATCATTTATAATCGCTAATAATCGATATCATTAATTACTAGTATCCTGAAAAGATGATAAAAACAATCACAATTACGCTAAGACAATTACTGAAAAATGAATCATCAATAACATACTTTAAACTAAGAAATAAGATGCGGTGCTTCTTTATATCTAGGAATATGGCATTTGTCTTCTGTAGCACTTGCCTGCCGTTCCTGTAATAGGACCGCCACCGTTTCAATATTGTCACTCAATATCCTTTTGGAGATAAATCTCTTCAAATTAATGGAATAATATTTTTTCGATCATTGCTTTGCGGCAATCCATTGTCCATTTCAAGATGTACATCCGGTGAACATTGGTAAAGGTTTGAGTTTTTATCGATGTAAAGACACGTCAATTTCTGAACACTTTCGTACATAATATCAAATGTGTGGTTTTTAAGTGAACAATTGCTCCACAGAAAAGCTTTTCATGTGTTCAAACATACATTTGAAGATTTCAAGTCGTGATAATTTCTCATTAACACAACAGTGTAAATTATGTTTTCAATGTACTTGTACTAATGAAAAGACGTATTTAAATTTGCTACCTCCTCCCAAATATGACCAACATGGACTTCTTGATACGGTGTATCAATTGCATGGTTACACAATTAGTTTTCATTCTTTAGATGTCTAGATTTTGAAATGCATCGCAAATATTTAAAACACAGCTGTGGAGAAACAATTGTTATACCATAGATATGCCATTCGCTCATATTACATTACCTTTATCAAACTATTTACCAAAATATTACAATTATGACTAAATATATAATAATATTATGTTAGCCGACCTCTCTTTATATTCTTATGAAGCAAAATTCATTCAAAAACGTCTACATGAGAAGAAAAAAAGCTCTTGCTGTGGCCTTTAATTTGACATTTAGATATATCGAAGACGTTTTGTCTATTAACGATGATCATTTTCATTCATATTTCGATTTGATATATCCCAGTGAAGTTGCAATAAAAGACACATATGTTCTGCATATGATCAGTATTTAAATCGAGGCGGGCTACTGACAAAGAAGCTGATGTTATAGGGGTTTGTGCAGTCTCGTCTAACGTCAGCATTTCGCAAATTGTATGATCGTTATAACGATCTAGTTTGCCAGTACAACTTACCATTAAGTCAAATGCTGTCTAATGTGTTTTAGACCAATTGTTAGTCCGTTCTTGACACACTAATTCTGACTACGGATTGCTCCGTTTACCTGATCGGAATATAGGGCTCACGTCGGATGTGACAAGGGATGCTTACTCCTCCTAGGCACCTGATCTCATCTCTGGTATGGCCAGGTGTCCGAATTTGCCCATCTCACTGATATTTATTTTCTATAGGAATTACAAGATTCCATTATGACGTTTTAAGATATCAAAGGAACACACACACACACACACACACACACACACACACACACACACACACACACACCTGATTAATTCTACAAAGAATATGAAATTCAGTGTAGAACAAACACATATCCATGCAGACACCAAATTGGGATCAGGTGCCTAGGAAGAGTAAGCATCTCCTGTCGACCGATCACACCATCTGTGAGCCCTACATCTTGATCCAACCCAATATCCCGTAATCCAATTCAGCATGTAAATAACGGCATAATAATTTGTATGAAGCTCGTCAGACAGCATTTGACTCAATTATATGTTCTATCCGTGAACTTCTCGTAGATCGTTGTAACGACCATATGATTTGAGAAATGCTGACTATAAACGAGACTGTTGAAAACATCGTCTTTTTGTCAATAGCCCGACTTAATTCAAAATAAAATGATCATAAGCAGAACAAAATATTGTGTATCGAATAAGCTGAGAAACAGAAACACAATACGCAGGTGATAAAGGAATATTGCTTCCTTGATGGAGAAAATGAAATCGTATCGCTTTTCAGCAATTTTACCGTTAACACCTATATTCAATAAAATATCTAAATACGAAGCAGATGTGGAAGACTCTGTGATGTATTTTATTTCGAGTTCACTGAGATATACTGAATCAACATATGAATAAAAATAAATATTGTTAATAGATAAAACGTCGTCGTCGTCTGAATGTTGAATGATAGCAAGACATTTTTTCTGATGTAGAAGCTTTCGAATAACTTCTGCCTGATAGAATATAAAAAGAGGTCGGTTAACAAAGAAAACAATCCATGCCAATGGGAATTCCAGCAGACTGTTGGAAAACCCGATAACCAAAGACTACACATATTGCAAATAAGGAGCCCTAGCGTCTTATAAGACTTTTGTGTACAATCAGACAATGTTGTTATAAGCTTTGTCATCTAGAACCAAAACATATTCCTCATGTAACCTATCTAATATTTCTATCCATTCTGCTTTGCTAAACATAGATGTAGAGATAGTACCCACTTTTGTTTTGGTATGTTTAACACGGAATTTTAATATACCTCTTATACCTTTGATAATGTCATCTGCCAACAAGAGCTGTGAACTTGACCCTCTGCCCACATCTCTTGTGAAGCAAGAGGTCACAACTCTCGCTCCCATCATCACGTCCATCATAAATAAGTCACTTGAGAGTGGTTCCTTCCCAACATCTTTCAAAGGAGCTATTGTGACACTACTTCTGAAAAAGGCTTCACTAGACCCTGATGTACCAAAGAACTACCGGCCAGTGTCCAACCTTGCATATGTATCCAAGTTAATTGAGAAGGTTGTAGCAGCACAGATACATACCTACCTCAGTGAGAATGATCTACTCGAGCCATTCCAAAGTGCTTACCGTCAGGGACATAGTACTGAGACGGCCCTTCTGCGAGTTCACAATGATGTGGTTTGTGCCATTGGAGAGCAGAAAGCTGTCTTGCTAGTGCAGTTGGACCTATCGGCTGCCTTTGATACTGTGGATCATTCACGTTTGCTACAAATACTCAAGGACCTTGGAATTAAGGACACTGTGCTCATGTGGTTCGCGTCCTATCTTACCAATCGGACCCAGATTGTCAAAGTGAAGGGGGTAAAATCTGGTGCCACTGAGTTGGGCTGCGGTGTACCCCAGGGATCGGTCCTTGGGCCTGTCCTATTCAACATCTACACATCATCCCTGGGGACCCTTCTCAGAAAGAACAATGTCTTGTACCACATGCATGCTGACGACAATGAATTGTATATCAGCTTTAAAGTTCAACAGGTTGCTCTTGCAGTCAGTCAGATGGAGTCTTGCTTGAGGTCAGTTCAAACCTGGATGGCTCAACAGCACCTCAAGATCAACACAGACAAGACCGAGGTGCTAGTAATATCCTCAAAACAAATGGCATCTAAGCTGCACATACCATCACTGCAAGTAGGAAACGATTCTATCACTCCTGTTGCTAAGGTCAAGGTAGTTGGTGTAACAATTGACCAACACTTAACCATGGAGGCACATATATCATCAGTGTGCAGAGGTGCCTTCATCCACCTTAAGAACCTGGGCCAGCTGAGAAGATATCTAGACAGGGAATCGTTAGAATATGTTGTCCATGCCTTTATAACAACAAAGCTGGACTACTGTAACTCTCTCGTTTGCGGCTTACCATCAACGCAGATCCAGCGGCATCAATCTATCCAAAATGCTGCTGCCAGAATCATCTCAGGCACCAGCAAATATGACAGAATTACACCTGTACTACGCTCTCTCCATTGGCTTCCAGTTCAGCAAAGAGTCATCTTCAAGACATTGGTGTTGGTGTACAAAACAGTACACAACACAGCCCCATCCTATCTGCAAGAACTCATAACACCTTATGCTCCCTCCAGAATACTGCGGTCCAGTGACCAGAGCCTACTACGAGTGCCATTTACCACCTCAACGGTGATTCAAACTCGAGCCTTTAGTGTTGCTGGCCCTAAACTGTGGAACGCTCTTCCGTATATCAGAACTGCCACCAGTCTCTGTACCTTCAAATCTAAATTAAAGACTGATCTGTTCACATGCTACAACTAATCTTGGACCTACTATGATCTGTTTTTATATACCTCATTTCACTTATTTCATTATTGTTTAAATAGCGTTTAGAGCAGTATGGACTTTACGCTTTACAAAATAAATTTATTATTAAAATAAATTTATTATTATTATTCAATGTAATAAGGTATCACGTTCTTCATTTTAAAATTTAAATACACCATCAAATAATTATATGCAAATTTGATTGATTGATCGGACTAACAATTGTTATGAAACACGTCAGAGAGCATTTGCAGGCTGGAAGGTTGTATTGGCAAACTACATAGTTATAACTACCAGAGAATTTGAGAAATGCTGACTTTAACCGAGACTGTAAAAATCCCTGTAACATCAAAGTCTTTGTCAATAACCTGCTCGATTTAAAAATTGATCATAGTTGGGGGATATAAACACCATATGTAGGTGACAATGGAATATTGCCACAGAGGTAAGGGAAATTGACGATGGAGAAATGGAAATCATCCCGTTTGTCATAAAGTTGAATTGGTAGTATGCGGCCAGCATCTATTTTCATTAAAATAGCCAAGGACGAAGTAGAAGTGAAAGACTCTGTGAAGTCTTTTATTTTAAGTTCAATGGGAGATATCGAATCGATATATGAATGAAAATGTCATTGTTAACAAATAAAACGTTGTTGATATATTCAAATGTAGAATTAAGCACAGCAGACATTTTTTCTTGTATTAGCTTTTGAATAAATTCTGCCTCATAAGAATATAAAGTTATGTCAACTAACAAAGAAGCACAATTAGTGGCCATAGATATTCCAACAGACTGTTAGAAGACCTGATTACCAAAGAATATGACGATGGTCTAAATGTGAAGCTCTAGCATCATTTTAGAAGAAAGATAACGAATAATGGACAGTCTCATAAATCATCACAAAGAATACAAAATTAATAGCAGGATAAACACGGACCACGGGATGGGCCCGAGTGAGATCAGGTGCCTAGGTGGAATAAACATCCTTTGGTAACCAGACACACCCGTTGTGAACCCTGTATGTTGATTAAATAAACGAAGTGGTCCGTGTCAACATTAATGTACATGAAGGACGAGCACATTTTTTTTCCTAGTCGACCTATGTGGCTACAGTGCATCAACTTGCATGTCGTTGATACTGAATACAGGATCGCTTAGGTCATTATCAACTATATCCTGCAGTAGGAGATCCATAACATCTTCTTCAACTGACGATACCAGGTTGTTTTCAAGATGAAAACATAAGCATTTGCTTTTTGAGATCTGGATCACGAAACACAAGCATAGACAGAAAAAATTACTATTCATAACAAATATTAAATAATGTTTATATTCAAATATGAATAACTTTATGTTCTTTTTTAAATATGTATCATTTCTGACAGACCTGGCCTAGTTATGCTATGATTTGCAGAAAAGGTTTTATGTTTAAAAAATATTAGAGAATAGCAGGCTGACTATTTTAAAATATGCGTATATTGTCTTTTGTGCATCAAAAGGCATTTTTAGCAATAGAGGAAAATAGAGGTAATGTTTATGTTATAAAGCAAACAACTGGTCTTGTCTCAATTTGAGTTTATCATAAAGAAGTACCTAGAAATATAACACAAATAACATCAAAAAGATTTTCTCTTCTATCACTGGGTGAAATCAATTTTCCTTATTTTACAAATAGATTGATTGGCTGATTATATATTGTTTAACGTCCCGCTCGAGAATATTTAACTCATATGGAGACGTCACCATTGCCGGCGAAGAGCTGCAAAATTTAGGCCTATGCTCGGCGCTTATGACCTTTGAGAAAGGAGGGATCTTCAACGTGCCACACCTGCTGTGACACGGGGCCTCGGTTTTTGCGGTCTCATTCGAAGGACCGCCCCATTTAATCGCCTCTTACGACAAGCTAGGGGTGCTGAGGATCTATTCTAACAACCCGGATCCTCTTTTTCCCGAAGAAAACAAACCGTTCATGAATGGTCGAATGTTTTTAATACGTCGTATCAAATTTATTTGATTTAACAATTTCTTGCTCTTGCCATATGTACTTTTAGTGTAATAAACTCATGTCTAATTTTAGCTGGTCACGTGATCCAAAGGACGTGATGATCCACGTTTATGTAACCATGTGACAGTATTGCTTCATACATTGAATCATTACTACAATAGATGTATCACTTGTCTTTTATTTTCCATTGATGATCCAACCATATGCATGGTATAAAACGTTGATTTAGAGCACTGAATAATGCAGGCTTCCTTTCCGTCACTAAGTATTAAATTCCGAATAATCTACAGTGATTTGCTTTGCATCTGTATGTATCTAAAGACCCCCACCGTCTCGATCATATGGACTAAATGCAAATGAATTTCACAGCTACCTAGATTCATTGACAACAACCAAGGAGATGTTCATCTGTGAGGCTTTAATTTCCATATAGATGACTGATGAACATGATGCATCTAGATTTTTGCAAATTCTGGATGACAGGAACAGCCCATCCATGTGAAAGAGACCTTCTCGTCACGAGGTCGACATCGAATATACCTTTGGCATTCCAGTTGTTAAAGATCCTCACCTTTATGAAAGAAAAGGCAGTCGACAATGTGATCATTTGGGTGTTCGTGCGACATCCCTGTCATGAAATCGGACCCACTAAGAAGGATTTCATAAAATCAAGAAGATCTGTTTATCTGATTTACAAAGCAAAATCACAGACAATGTTGTTATTGCTCAAGATATAAATGTCAGTGACAATATTGTACCTTAGTACACCACCAAGCTAAGGTCTATTCTAGACAAGCTCACTCCTAATATTACAACCGTAAATCTGTCATACTCTGAGCACAAGAACGTTCATTTATCGACGAACTGCGTGCATCTAAGAAAGGCGTAAAACTGAAAGGCTGTGAGGACATAGGGGCATGAAAATTGATTACGGAGAGGGAATCTAATTTACAAAGCTAGGTGGGACTACTGTCTATGCAAAGTTGAGGAAAGCATTTTAAGGCGTTACGGGGAAACGGCATCAATCTCCGCTACCGAGTATTTCAGCTGATGTTGATCTCGTGGATACTTTATCAGACTTTTTCATAACCAAGGTGGTTAAGTCTATCTGTCAGGCACTCTCAGAATGGATGGGGAATTCAATGGAAAACATCTAACGCGCTTTGATATCTCGACTGTAGTCGAAATTGAGTCAATCATCAAAAAGATGGTAGACAAGTTTTGTGAGCAGCTCCCCGCCTATTTGATAAAAGAATGCTTAGACATTCTTCTTTTTGTAATAACATCTCTGATTAATGCGCCCCCTCTGAAATTCAGTTTCTTCCACCTTCAAGAGGGCAATTATAACACCGCAGCTTAAACTAGGGCTCAATACAGCATTCCTGTCAGCAATTATCGCTCTATGACGCATGCGTCGGAAAAACGTTCACCTATGTTTCCATGTTCCTAGTTTTGTAATCTTTGTAGGATTTATGAAATTGATAACTGTTCGATATCTCCACTTTTCACTGTGTGTTATACATAAGAAAAAGGAAAAAGAAAACTTAGCCATAAATAAGATACATGAGCTTAAACCAAGGATTGCCTATAAAAGTCATATGCATTATTTCCCATGGAGGTCATTGTAGTTTAGAAAATGGTATACACCATATACTCTCATTAAAAGAACACGGAACATATTTCCAACTGATGAACAATGAATGTTTTTCAAGATGAAATACCAGAATACGACATCGGGTTATAAGAAAGCGTGATAAGGCATTTATTCTTTACCATGTAAGTGATCTATTAATCTATAGTGTTTAACTTTCTCGGCGACTTTTTTAAAGTCTTCCTTGTCTATATTTTATATATATTTCCTTGTATATATTTTTATATTCACATGAAGCGGAATTTGTTCAGAAACTGTTACAGGATAAAAACAAAAACTTTCCGTGTCCTTCAACTATACATATAGATATATCGATGACGTCTTATCAATCAACAATCATAATGTTCATAATTATGTCCATTTGATATATCCCGATGAACTCGAAATAAAGGACAATACAGAATCTGACGTGTCTGCTTCATATTTGGATATATTACTTAATATTGACTCTAATGGCAGACTGACAACTACATTATATGACAAGTGTGATGACTTCAACTTTGCAATCATCAACTTTCCATATCTATGTAGTAATATACAACTTTCGCCTGCTTATGGCGTGTATATCTCCCAGTTGATTCGATACGCGAGAGCATGCCATGCGTATGGGATTTTTTTTAAAGCGAGGTCAACTACTGACAAAAAAAAGTTGATGTTGCAGGGTTATAACGAATCTCATTTCCTCCAAGTTTACTATTAGATTTATTTGCTTTTAAAGGATTAATGGCACCGTAAAGCCCCGAATATCGAAGCGTGCAGGCCACGCCCAGCGTTTCATCTCAACCATTCACAACCATTCACAAAGCTTGCAAACCCCGCCGACCGTTTCATGCAAACCGTGCAGATCATTGAAGAAATGGGAAGCGTTTCGTGCAAACCGTCCAGCGTTCCGTGCAAGAATCGTTTCCTTTCGTTTCTTGCAAGTGGAACACATGATAATTAAAAGAAAAGACCAACAAAATAACAGGTATAAAAGATTACAACCAGCTTGCGTGTATTGTACTGAATGACTACGCAATATTTTTGTGGAATTATAGGATAGATTTACACTGTGAATATAGCGAATACATCCACGGCGAGTTATGTCCCCTATAGTTGAAAGATATGTCATGAATGCTTTATGCTACTTGAGGTAGTGATGTTAAAACACACAAATATAAGATTTGAGCCATGCGCAGACATATATACTTTGTAAAATAAAGGTTTCTCTATATGAAATAATTGGATTTGTAGTTTTCTGGTCTATTCCAGTTTTTTTTATCAGAGAGGTACAATTCTCCACTTCATGTCAGCTACACAGCATTCCAGTTCAAATATAATACAGACCCCATTGTTGGTAGACGTTAGATTTTGCAAACTGGCTATAAAAGAGTACATTAAATGCTGATCTCTGCGGAATGCCAAATTATAGATGATACTCAATAAACATGACGATTCAACAGCAACGCATCACTAAAGTAATATTTTCTTGACATTACGTTATACCAAAGAAACATTCTAAGGATCATACGACCTATGATATCAGAAACTACAATTAAGTTTAATATTACTAAGGAATAAAAGTCATTACCCAATATAGTTTGAATTGAGGCAGGCCTAAGACGATATATATATATATATATATATATATATATATATATATATATATATATATATACACCCGTAATGGTAACGTCTCCATATGAGTGAAAGATTCTCGAGCAATATACAACCAACCTTAAAATGCAATATTATTATTATTTATTTTTTTTTTTATTATACTATTTTTATATAGCGCCTTATCTAATTATATAATTACTCTAAAGCGCTTAACATGTAAAACAAGGGCAATATAAAAACGAACATTATATAAATTGAAAGGTCACAAAAATAATAATCATCTAAAGTCGAAATGGGAGGTATTAGTAATTTTTTTTTTTTTTTTTTTTTTTTTTTTTTTTTTTTTTTTTTTTGTATTATCATTTTTGTTAAAACAGAAAATAACTGGATACATTATAAATCAAAAGCAAGTTTAAAAAGATGTGTTTTTAGCTTTTGTTTAAAAACAGCAAGTGATTGTTCACAACGAAGGTTCAGCGGGAGGCAGTTCCACAGGGTGGCCGAGGACACATCGAACCTTCTATCACCATACACCCTGCTGTGAGTGCGTGGCTTTAGAAGGCACAATGAATCTCCAGACCGGAGTGTACGTTGTGGGCGGTATACCTGAAGCAGTTCCTGGATGTATGCTGGGGCTTTTTGATGCAGTGCTTTGAAGGCGTACAAAAGGATTTTATAAGTTGTTCGATATGCCACAGGTAGCCAGTGAAGGGATATGAGAATCGGTGTAATATGCTCAAATTTCCTTGAACGTGTCACTAGCCTGGCAGCGGTGTTTTGAACTTTCTGCAATTTCTGCATGGACGTGGCCTTCACACCATAAAGAAGAGCATTGTCATAATATAGTTTAGATGTAACGAGTGATCTTACGATTGTCCTGCATGCATCCTCAGTTATGAGGGATCTTATCCTACCGATGTTACAAAGATGGAAATAACAGGATCTAGACACTGAATTAATTTGAGAATCCATGCTAAGTTCACTATCGAAAAGTACCCCAAGAGTTTTGACACAGAAAGCATTAGTGATGACAGATCCCCCAAAGGCAAGTTGACATCCTGAAAATTCATTTGCCTTACGTTTTGGGGAAAAGATGATTAGTTCTGTCTTTTCTTGGTTCAGTTTTAGTATGTTGTTTCTCATCCAGTTTTCTACATCCGAAAGACAGCTTTCAAGTCTATCTGCAATGTTGTCCCAGTTTTCCTTCGGATTTATGATCAGGTATACCTGAGTGTCATCCGCATAGCAGTGATAACACATATTATGCCTCCTGCAAATCTCTCCGATTGGTTTGGAGAACATACAATATAGACGAGGCCCCAGGACAGAACCCTGTGGGACACCAAGGTGGAGTAAGAACTCTTTGGACAGCGCAGTTCCAACAGCAATTTGTTGACTTCTACCTGACAGATAAGACCTCATCCATGATAAGATAAGACCTCATCCATGATAAAGCCGACCCTGTGATACCAAATGCGTATTCAAGTCGCCCGATGAGTATGTTATGGTCTATAACATCAAATGCAGCCGAGAGATCAAGCATCACGAGGGCAACACATGAATTCCTATCCAATGCAGAGGTAATACCATGGTGCACCCGCAAAAGGGCAGTTTCAGTCGAGTGACAATTTCGGAATGCAGATTGCACTTGGTCATGAAGCTGGTAAGCATTTAAGTGTTTTTCGAGTCGAGCTGCCACTACTTTTTCCAATACTTTAGACAGGAAGGGTAAGTTCGAAACAGGTCGGTAATTTTTTAATTCTTCCTTGTCAAGTCCCTGGCGTTTGATTCATGGCCGTACTATGGCTTTTTTGAAATCCACTGGTACTTTTGCAGCAACGGTTGGTAAAACACACTCTAAACATTGTTTCAAAATTTTCGTTGGTATCGGGTCTAATTCGCAGGACTTCGTTGGTGCATTACTGATGATATCACGCACCTCAGAAACTGACACTGGCTCAAACATTTCCAGAGGAAGACCACTAAACTTGATGTCAGCTCGAACAGCATCATCCATAGACGATAACATGCTCGAAGAACATAGATTATCTCTAATTTTCTGAATCTTCCCAATGAAGAATTCGCCAAATTTGGATGCAAGATCCAATTCTTTGTCATGCTCAGGCAATACTGATATATTTGTTTTCCCCATGAGACTGTTAGTAAGCTTGAAAAGTTGTTTCGAGTCACTGCCTATTTCCTGAATTTTGTTTGTATAGTATTGAGTTTTACAGTGCCGCAAGAGTTTAGTAACCTGCGTACATTTCTCATGGAAAATTTACTCGTGTACAGATAGTTTTGTTCGTCTCATCACCCGTTCAGCCCTCCGCCGATCTCTTTTGGCGGAATATAAGTCATTGGTAAACCAAGGAGTATTTGGTCGTAAAACGATCTCCTTTGATTTCTGAGGGGCATGCAAATCGATGGTGGTTTGCAAGATCGCATTATAATTCACCACAAGTTTCTCAACAGATGTTTCTTCATACGTTATATTTGAAAAATCCAAATCATTTTTGAAACTGCTAATGTCGATGTCACCAATTCTCCGAAAAGTTACCGTTTTCCTCTCCCTAGGAGGTCTGATAAGGCGCAGTGAAACATGAATTGCAAGGTGGTCCCCACTTATGTTGCCATTGTTGTCACATATACCAGGATCAACCACGAACGGCGTTCCATGAAATGTTCGACAATCATCCCTGGTTATTAGCACATCTAATGTATGGCCATGAAGATGTGTTGCATCGGAAATATGCTGCGTCAATCCATGCCCCTTTAATATTTCTGTAAATGTTTTAGCATCCTTGTCATTAGGATCATCTAGATGGAAATTGAGATCCCCTGTGATAAGTAACTCACCAGGAATTAACATGAGACCATCTAGATAGTTGGTCCATTCTTCAAAGAAAACTGAGTTCCTGAGATTATTAGATTTCGATGGTGGTGGGCGATAAATAACAGAAAGGCGAATAAAGTTGTTTTTGACACCAACAGAGCATTCTAGGTGTTCAAAATGTGTATAATTGGCATCTTTCTTCGCCGGGATCACACGAATATGTTGTGAGTGGACAATCGCTAGGCCTCCGCACCTACGTCCCAACCTTGGTTTATGAATGAAATTGTATCCATCTGGTGTTAGTTCAGACAAAATGGAATTATCCGCCTCAGATCCTAGCCAAGTTTCAGTCAGTATCATGAGATCCACTTTATTTGACTGAATGTAATCGTTGATGGACAATGATTTATTTCTGGAAGACCTACAATTTAACGTACACAGTGAGAGACTTTCTGATGTGTTGGCTTTCAGAGAATCAACTGTGTCAACCATGAGCAAATTCGAAATATCTCGACCGTTTGGATCGTCAATTTTCGTTGCCCGGTGTTGGATCAATGTTGGGATAGGGAGAGTTTTGCATATATTCCCCCATCTGATAAATTACGTTTTGCAAAAGAATTTCTAATTCTTTAGACTATTTATTTAGTAAAGCGATAAAACTGTCTATTCCTTGAAAATGAAGTATTCCCCATCTGAGAAATAAATTCCTGCTAAACCACTACTAATTCATTGAAGTACTTATTAATATATTTCAAACGTTATATTATCTGCAAGTTAGGTGTGGAAAATTATTGTTGCGAAATTGTGATTTTCCGTTTCAATGACAGAGTAAAATGAAGTTTGAAAAAAAAAATCTATTAGTATTTGTAAAGAAAACCTATTCAGAGACTCTAAATGAAGCAAAATTACATTATTCTCTTCCCGTACAGAAATTTATTTTTATATTCTGCTATGTATTCAATAAATATGAAATCTTTATTTTGATGAAAAGGTCAAGATAACTAACAGTATTCAATATCGTAATTCCTAGGGAAAATACAAATCCGAGAGATGGGTAAACACGGACCACTGGTCATACCAGAGGTGGGATCAAGTGCATAGGAGGAGTAAACATCCCCTGGCGACCGGTCACACCCGCCGTGAGTCCTATATTTCGACTAGATTAGGATGTTAGGAACGGCCTAACACAGCAATCGTAATGATTTTGTTTAAAGTTACTCACAAAACGATCATAATAACAAATTTCTTAATAATAAAATATAATTTTCAGATTTAGAGCAAATTTTACTTTAAGCAATCCCAGTATTTGGTAGGTGAAGCATTCAAAGAATTATGAGCTCGCAATATCACTAGCACATCTTTATATGTCTCTTTGATCTTGACATAATGTCTGATAAATAATCCCTATAAATCTTTTCCGTATAATAAAATAGACACAAAATGGATTCTTCCGGAAATTAGCTTTGCCGCCTTGGGAAATAATGATTGGTTGTCTATTTTGTACTATAGTATCCCTTGTTTTACATTTATTTACCAAAAGAAAATTTCATAGCTAAACCTTTTCATGCAGAGAATTACAAGTTAACCCGGAATGCAAACATCAATCATTCATTACACATCAGCCGAAAGTCCACCTGATCAATTAATCATAATGAAGTGTATTTACGGTTTTCGTTCTGCTGAATATCAACAACATTATACATTATATGCCTGTACCTATTCGTGTTTTTTTTTTTTATTTGAAGAGGCTTTGTTCTGTTAATGTCGTAATTAGAGATTCCCAAAGGTCCTCAGCATTGCCATTCGACAAAAAATAGACCAACATATATGTGATATTACAACGTTTGACATGCTGAAATATTTATATTCAGTTTCCAGTCACTTTGCGCTTCATATTGTTTTACAAACACCAATTCGTGTTGTCAATAGTTAGAGAAGAATCCATGATCACACATTACCATATGGCGGCCAGTATATCTACTTTTCTAATCTATACATACATGGTAAGCAACGTCTACGACGCAAATGGATTGAACAACGTAAAGTGGGGAACACAACTAACTGGCAGCGTGATTGACGTGATTGCTGGGGTCAGTTTTCTGGACTGTGTAAAGGAGTGTCAGTCTCGGGGAAGATGTTCATCAATCAATTACAGACGAGGAACCTTGTTTTGTGAATTGAATTCTGAATCATTGAATTCTGTTAATACCAATTCTGATTCAACATCTGTGTATTCCGGTGTACAGTCATGGGAAAAGGTAAAGTATTATATAAACCGTCTCTAAATCATTCATTACATTGCTGCAATGTATGTATCAATGCATACAAACAGATATATATATATATATATATATATATATATATATATATATATATATGATTGCGCCTATGACAAAAGGTCCTTATGGCACATTGTATAGAACAGAGAAATTACATCACAAAGATTTGACGTGTTACGTAGCGCCGTAACAGACGCATCTACTCATGATTCAATGCCACATGTTAGATCTAATAATGCAGAGTAGTATCTACGCTGCAAACCAAACCAGAAAGTCAGTTTGGAAGCAGTATGTTTGAATGAAATGTTAATAGAATTATTCAATGATTTTGATGATATACAAAATCTTATTTATCCTGCGTCGCTTTTTTTTTCGGTAGGCGTACGGACAAAAATAAAGCATATAGATATTAACTCCAAGAACACTCATCTATGATTACGTTTATTTCTTTGATCAATTAATTATAGACGCCGGATAGCTGAAAAATTGCTCAGGCGACTATAAATAAAACAAACAAAAAAAAAAAACAAAAAAATTATAGACGAGTCTGAGGTTAAAACAATTTCATAATTATCAATACAAAAGTTCAATGGACTTTTCCCCCCCAAAAAATGAAGCATTGAATCATCTTTTAAAAATGCAAGATCCGCCTTATGTTTTGCAATGTTTACACTGTCAATTGCAATGTCAAACACATGATTTGTTATTTATCTCCAGTTTATAAGATTATACACAATTATAAATAACTATTTACTGTACAAAATATACAAGGTAGTAAAAAGTCATGAAAAAACTTGTATATTTTTGGGTTTAGTTAATTCTGTATGAAAATTTTGTACAACTGGTAATCTATTTATAAATCTAAGAAAGATAACTCTTTGACAGTAACTTAGCTGCTGGGATACCCAAAGGGAAAATCTGATGTGTTAATGTAACCAAACAAGGAAATATTGTGAACTTTTCAATCAATTATTCATCATATCAGCTGATTTCAAGTTATAAAGTGCAGATTTTTGTAATATGTTGATATCGATGAATATTTAAGATTCATATTGGTTTCGGATTTTATAAATTCCTTTGAAGCTAAAATTGAATAACGGAGAAGAATTTGACCTCACATTTTTCTTTTCATTTTCGAACAATTGTTGACAAGCACAAATAATAATAATAATAATGATAATAATAATAATAAACAAAAGCAATTAATAAGAAATGAAACTTTAATGACGTTATCACTCTCTAACATTAAATTCAAAATCTTAATTAGGGGTTGGGGGTTGGGATTATATTAATCCTTCATTAAATGGGCGCGATTCATGAGCTCCATCTTATATTCTTACTTTCTGAAAGTAGAGGGCCAGTTAGCCAATATGACTTACTTTGCATTTGAAAACAACCAAGTTTGCAAGTAAAAACAAAGGAAAATGTGGGGACTCCCCCACTCCTTGTTAGGAAACAATATGATATCGAATGCAAATACTCATTGAAAATAGGAACATATACGACAGTAACAACAACAACAACAGCAACAAAAATTAACCCGATTTTGATACAAGTCAATCATCAATCCCCTTTTGCAGACTGTTCGCTTTTTGGACTAATTTAAACGATATCGACAATAAAAACATGCATTGACAATATTTTTCTCATATGTTTGATTTCCTTCGTGTGGTACTCGTTGGTGGCCTTTGTATGTCGGTCATATTTGATTAACTTTTT
>JAMZEH010000025.1:1107500-1272500 GCA_024699665.1 Ostrea denselamellosa
TTTGACGCGCAATGGTAGCAATAATGAAAAAGGGAAATCCCAATGATTTATTTGACGCGCAATGGTAGCAATAATGAAAAAGGGAAATCCCAATGATTTATTTGACGCGCAATGGTAGCAATAATGAAAAAGGGAAATCCCAATGATTTATTTGACGCGCAATGGTAGCAATAATGAAAAAGGGAAATCCCAATGATTTATTTGACGCGCAATGGTAGCAATAATGAGAAAGGGAAATCCCAATGATTTATTTGACGCGCAATGGTAGCAATAGTGAGAAAGGGAAATCCCAATGATTTATTTGACGCGCAATGGTAGCAATAATGAAAAAGGGAAATCCCAATGATTTATTTGACGCGCAATGGTAGCAATAATGAAAAAGGGAAATCCCAATGATTTATTTGACGCGCAATGGTAGCAATAATGAAAAAGGGAAATCCCAATGATTTATTTGACGCGCAATGGTAGCAATAATGAAAAAGGGAAATCCCAATGATTTATTTGCCCAGTATTGGGGACTTAGACATTAGCACGGAGCTCGATGGACATCTAACACGGAAACTGGCTGTATAAAAATTTGGACTTCATGGCATCTACCAAATCTGGAATTTTGAGTTCATGTACCACGCGTTGAGGCTCAGTTTATGGCTACGGGTATATGGATCATCTCATGAAATTAACCAATCTCATTTTAAACTGTTTTCTTTTATTCCTATCATGAAACGTATTTAAGTACATTAAGTTCATAACTAATAAGCTGTTTAAAACATATGGTTTTAATAAAAAGAATTACTGTTTACGAGTCCATATTTCGTCAATGTCAATGCACCAACAATGAATATAAATAACAAATTCAGACATGTAGTTGGAACAAAAGTGGCTTATGATTATAATATGTGTAAGTATTGACACACGGGTGACTGTTAAGATCATCAGCATGTATGAGAATCAAGGATATTTCTGAAATACCAAAGCAATTTACTTTACGTCTTGTAACCTTTAGATCTTCTTGAAAGAGAGAACAGCGAAAGACGGTCGTTACCATGTAAAAGCAGTTTGAATCATTGTCCTTTAGTAATCGTACTGTGACCTCCGTTGACGCATCACCATTTAATGCTTCTAATGAAAGTCCTCAAAAATTGAGCACTGATTAGAACAATACCTACAAAGTCATTGAGCTTCCTAAACTCAAGTAAATGGTAAACTAAAAAGTATGGAAACAAGACAGTTTGAGTATGATTGTCCCCGTCTGTCAATAGTCTGACTAAGAGCAATTCATTCAACAGATCAACAAATCAATATTTATTTCGGGTTTTACTATTTGCCATAGACTTGTGAAAGTATGATTAAGAACAGTTAATTCAATATATTAAAGGGATCTTTATTTTGCGTTTTATATTTTGATTGTCATAGACTGTGGACCAGTCAATACATCTAACAACCCTGGCCTGGTAGAAGTAAAAGATGTCGGTTACCCAACCATAGGAGTTGGATCCAGGAGAGGGTTTCGTTGTGAAGGTTTCCTAAACAATAAGATCGTTAGCTACATCCAGTGTCTTCCTGGTGGTGTTTGGTCCAATCAGACACTGCAATGTGGTAAGGTATCATTACACAATCAGTAGACAAACAGATAGTTTGTAATGTAAAGGATAAAAAAATAACAGTGATCAATCTCATCAATCGAAAATGGAATGCAAATTAGAGAGTTGGGCAAACACGGACCCCCTGGATATACCAGAAGTGGGATTAGGTATCTAGGAGGAGTAAACATTCCCTGTCGACCGATCGCACACGCCGAGACCCTAATCGTAATCAGGTAAAAGGAATAATCCGCAGTCAAAATCAGTGTGCAAAGAACAGCCTAACAATTGGTATGAAACACGTCAGACAGCATTTGACCCAATGAAAGGCTGTATTTGCAAACTAGATCGTTAAAACGACCATAGAATTTGCATCCCCTGTTAACTCAATATCTTTATCAGGTAAACGGAATAATTCGTAATCAGTACACCAAGAACGGCCTAACAATCGAAGGAAATACAAGAACAAGAAAGATAATGATATTGGTTAAATTAATACTCAAGTCTTCTAGTCTGTTACATATGAAAAGGTGAAGATACCGAACAGTGGCCAATGTCCTAACTTCTTAAAGGAACACATCAATAATCTATCATATCACAAGCATATGCCACGACATATGATCTGATATACAACGTACGGGAATATCATAGCAGTATCTTGGAGGATTTCGTTTCCATTCTAACACGTGTTAATGCATTAATGTCTATGGATGTATTAAGGGCAAATTAATACATCTCACTGAACGTGGACGCTTTGTACTCAATATCGTTGAGGAAACGCATGATAGTGCGTCTAGAAGTTATACTAACGCGTAACCATCTTTATATCTAAAATGCGACAGGTTTAGAAGAGTTATATCCTATTAGTTTTACAAAATTGCAAGATTGTTTTACTATGGTAAAAGACAGTAAATGATTAAAAAGGTTCATCTTCATGTCGATTATATGTCGTTCATTTTTACGTCATACTACTACATGGTATGGCGTTATTTGTATTGAATATAAATATAATATGGAACACAATTCAAAATTGTGACTCATCGGGTGTCGATTGTGTAATTCGTCACTGAAATTAGCATTACCAATGGGTGTTTTCGGTATCCTGAAAAATTCCTTCACAAGTTCTGTATGCGGTAACAATTAACCAACCACCCTGCATACAAAATCTTCCGTGCAACCCTGTCACAAAACGCTTACATTTGTGATTTTATTCTTGTTTGATGAAATTCAGAACATAGACAAAATTCGTACAACAATTCTGGTTCAGGGTTGAGGAGACAGCTTTCCGATATAATTCATTTTAGATTCTACGAACGGGTTTTGCACCCGCATTTAAACAAGGGCATTTGCTGCTTGAATTGAAAACGCGAGTTTCGCAAAGATTGTGACCATTATATGTGCATGTTGTCAACCCGTGCGAGGAGTTCCTCGTCGTTATCGGTAGGGATCAGCAGATGTGTTCACGGCATAACGTTCAGCATCTAAACATTTTGATCTGGAAACATATACCATGTACCGGGTCCCGTTTATTTACTCCAGGAACAAATCCAAATGGAATTTTTCGGCTATAAAGTATTACGACTTGTATTTTGTATCTATTGCAGTCTGTGATTGCCGCGGATATTCTTCCATGATGGATGGCACTACCACAGTTAACGATTTACAAAACATTCCCTACACAGTGACATTTTCCCATCAATGGCTGGTAAGAAGATGAAGGTTAAAAATCGTAATTCTTGAGCATTTGTTTTGATTGTATATTCTCAAACTTTCTGCATATGTAGAATCTGCAGGTACTTTTGAATCTCTCTCTCTCTCTCTCTCTCTCTCTCTCTCTCTCTCTCTCTCTCTCTCTCTCTATCTATCTATCTATCTATCTATCTATATATATATATATATATATATATATATATATATATATATATATATATATCACTATTGAAAATTTGTAAGCTGTACATCAATGAACATCTAGATACAGGATGAAACTTAATTTCAGAATGAGCTTGAGTTTTATTTTCTATCCTCACAAATCGTGTTACTAGGATGGAAATCACACAATGTGCTGGATAGATACGCATATAAACATATACAGACACCAATCATCATATAACTCGCTATATCGTTTGAAGAGTACTACCATTTTCTACTCATCATTTGTCTCGTTGATCAATTTTACCCCTTTATATATCTTAAACTCTCACCATAATCTAAACACCAGTGAATTATCATCTCTAGGAAAAACTTGATGCATTGAAAGAAGTTGCGCCAAACTCTTCTCCGTCTCCTTTGTATTACTTGCCATCTAGCGGGTAGTGGAGACGGCGAAAGACATTGTTTCATAACGTATACACATGACGTAATGCTAATTTAGGAGAGGGACTAGTAAGTTGTAAGAACTTGTTCCCAATCCTATTGATTATATCAATAAAATATGTTCAAAACAAAATGCTAATTCATATAAATTTTTCCTATCTATTAAGATTATCCAACGACGATGTGGTGGAACAGAAAATTTTTTTCGAACTTGGGCGGAATATAAGACAGGATTCGGATCCTTTGATGCAGATTTTTGGATAGGTAAATATCATTCTATTTTAAAGTAGAGTAAACACATTACCTAGCAAGCATACACACAACAGAGGAAAGAGAAATCATATATCAACTTATCCTAAAATATCTACTATATCTAAGTGACGTCCCTCAGTATCCTCCCAGTAGCAACACAATCATCTGTCACTTAGGACGTCTTAATATGAGTTAAACATTCTCGACGAGACGTTAAACAAACAAACAAACAAACTTAGTTCATCATCTCATGTTTGAATGACGCTGCCCAACTTGCAGTTTAAACCTGAAACGTCTAAGTGATGAACCTTATATTTTAGATAGATGAGATATTTTGCCTTGGAGGTAGACGTTCATAGCTCTATAAACGTGTTCTACTGTAAACTGCCTTTCTTCCTACCGATAGATTGCCCGCTTCGCAAGTCTGATGTCGAAGTTCAAATCTCAAAGAAATCTAAGCCGTTCATTAGAAGTAGTAATTCTTCCCTTGCTAAGCACCCGACATTAGAAGCGATTTAAGTTCGAACAACAAAGAATCCTCAATGCTACGGTCATGTATAGCTCAAACTCTGGCTGGCGATATATCTATATTAGTGAAAACTTATTATATGAGTGAACAATTTTGCAATGGAACGTAAAATAACATACAGCCAAACATAGTTAATGAACAAGCAAACAAGCTCTTAACTTTTATATGAATTATTTATAATGTCCATTCGATGTATCCCAGTGAACTCCAAATAAATGACACACAGGAGTCCTCGACTTCTGCTTCGTATTTACATATTTTATCAATAATATATATTGGCAGCAAACTAACAACTCACTCCTATGACAAACCAGATGATTTAAGCTTCTGCATCGTCAACTTACATATTTATGTAGGCATATTCCATAATCACCTGCATATGGTGTTTATATCTGCCAACTTATGTGATAAGCAATAGCTTGTTCTGAGTATGATCAGTTTTTAAATCGAGGCAGGCAACTGACAAACAAGTTGATGTTACAAGGGTTTTAGCAATCTCGTTTGAAGTCAGCATTTCGCAAGTTCTACGGGCGTTATAACGTTCTAGTTTGCCGATATAATGTGTCATTGGGTTAAATGCTGTCTGACGTGTTGATACGAATTATTAGGTCGTTCTTGGCAAACAAGTTTAACTACGGATTACTCCATTTACCTGATCAAGATTTAGGGTTCATTGCGTATGTCGATAGGAGATACTTACGCCTCCTAGGCACATGATCCCACCTCTGGTATATCAAGAAGTCTGTGTTTGCTCAACTCTCTAATTTGTATTCTATATAGGATTCATGAGATTGGATACCATTCGTTATTATCGCCTTTTCATTGGATTCTATGTCATGTCAACAAATTGCCTAGTTCAGACGGTTGATCCTGTTTGATGTGATATTATAATTACTAATTTGTCGTATCTTCATCATATAATCATTACCAGTTTTATTTTTATCATTAATATTATATTAGTATTTTTATCATTATAGGGAACGAAATCATATACCAGCTAACTTCCGATGGATTTACATTATTGCGAGTGGAGATGATGGATTACGATGGACGAATGTATTTTGCAGAATACACCAATTTCCACATTCATAGTGAAGATGAAGATTACAAGCTACATCTTCATGGCGACTACTCAGGCAACTATTGTAATAAGCCACACATTGATTTCTAAACACAATTTTATTTACTGATAAAGTATTTCGCAATCACAATATAAAATAGCTGTGCAAAGTGTCGGAAGTGTATTTATTTGATACAATTCAAACCTGACATCCAGTGGAATATATCATAACAACAAATACATACTGAAATAGAATTCAAAGTACATTTCATTGTCTCTTTCTTTTACCGCCAGCTGGAAAATTTTCATATCACAACGACATGCCTTTCTCAACAATGGATCGAGATAATGACAGGCATTTAAAGAACTGTGGTATGAATTTCAAATGTGGATGGTGGTTCAGGTCATGTTTTCATGTGAATCTCAATGGAGAGTCAACATTAGGAATAAAGTGGATGGATCCCAGTGGTAAACTTCAACCTATGAAGTTTGTAAGGATGATGATCAGGCGACCTTGATAGCTGTACATAACAAGGTTATATACGTGTATCTGTGTACATCCCTTTTTAAAACACGTGATTGTTAGAAAATCATGTTTATTTAATTCATTAAAAAAATATCGTCCGAATATCATATATCACTGTGTATAAAGTTCTCATATTAGAGAATGAAAGTGCCGAAGATACAAATACCACATAAGGATTATCTCCCTCATGTATAGCTCTGATCCTTTACCGGATTTGGCTCCACTATTTAGTATTTTTGGTTCTTTCAGCTCTTCCAAGTTTGTTCTTATTTCGGATTTCCAACATATTTGACTTGAGCATCACTGAAGAGACATAATTTGTCGAAATGCGCATCTGGTGCATCAAAATCGGTACCGTTTATGTTTTATAATGCATTCGCCGAGGCTCGTCAAATATCTTAATGGGTCTGTCAATCAACTGAAACGTTCTACTTTACCATATCTCCGTTCTCCCACCGTGCGCTCACCGTTCGCTTACCGTTCAGAGTTTAACGTTCACATTGTTCATTGTACATTTTTTGCACTGTCTTTCAGAACAGGAATACGAAAGGGCAATATCCATTGCAATGAGAAAATTAAAAAGGAATGTGTATAGAAGGAAGTGGGGATGTTAAGGCAGGTTATAAAAAGTTTTTGAATAAAATCCGCGAAAAAAACACAGCAATATTAAGGCTTCCGAACTATGTAAAGTTAGAAAAAAAGTGTCACTTTGCAAATTCGTTATTATAATCCATGTCGCTACATATATTTTTATTAGTTAGACGAAATTATAAATATTCACAGTACCCGACAGAACCCATTTTGTTATTATCACATGATCATAACAGTCATGTGACCCGTTATTTATACATTCTAAAGGTCCTGAAATAAATCGCGTTGACACAAGTGAAAGGTCCTATTGCACTCACATACAAAGTGGTAAAGAATAGTTAAATTTATTTGGGAAGTTCATAAACATTCCCAGTATACGTAGTTAATATGAAACCAAAAGTGTCAAAGATCGTCAAATTTGAGGTAATTTCCATCGGTTAAAACCGTACCAGAATAACTTGTACTGTCCCCAAGCAAGATTCGCTTAACTTCGGGTTTCCTTTCCTGGTTTCACACAAAATATCAGCAAAGAATCCTCATCTAATCACCTGCGCTAAATCATTATATGTACGCACGATCGACTTTCAGTAAGATGAACTATGCTCCCCGGTAGCGACAACAGGGTTACAATGTAACCGTATCAATATTACTTAGCTCATACAAAAAAATAAAAAAAAGAATAGAAGACATATATATTATCAGAGAAAAATAGAAAGAATCATTTGGCAATATTTAACAAGAAGATTTACAAACATACAGCTTTAACACTTGATAACAGAAGGAAATAACTACAAACTATTATGACACTTTCCCAGTGTTACAACTACATAGACCTGTAAGTCGTGACGCAATTTTATATTGTGACGTCACATAGTGCAAAGTGCACCGAGGTACATTATGTGATTTTTACTGGGAAGCCTTAACTGCACTGTGAATGTGACGTCATAATTAAACTAAATATGTCACTAAGTATACATATTTAACTCGGATTTTATATTTATGTAAGTTTTAATCATACACAAAATAAACCATGCAGCTATTAAAAAAAAACCAAAAAAACAAAAAAAAAACTACCGTTGAGTAATTTGTGGCTGATCAATATGATATGAACTGGTGACGTCATAACTGTGCATCTAATGAGGATGACAAATGTGTAAACAATTTGTGAACTGTGGTATGTAAATATTGACAAAATGTGGAGTATTTGAAGTGTATTTCATGGAATTTATGGAACATATATGTTAACACTAAGAATTTATTGATATTATATAGATATGTTGACCCCATTCATTGAGAATTTGTTTCACGGTAAAAATAATTCATTTAGCTGGTCGATCCAATTTTCCTCTGTCACACACTGAAATAAAATCCCTAAAGAACACACTACACGCATATCAAAACAACTTTTATTTGCATATATTTCTATAATAACCCTTAAAGATTTGTGCGTTTACTGATAAAAGCATGTGAGTGTGACGTATATCGAGACATCTTCGTTAAACGGTGGAAGTAAATGAAAACACAGGGAAGGTTTAGTCAGATGTTCCAGTTCCATTATTTTAAACAGTCATAATTGTAGCTGTAATTTCCTGTAAATTTATTATGTTTGCCAACAAATTTTCAATTTATATTCTAAACAGTCGGGATACTGTGTAACTTTTGAATTTTTATTAAGGACGTTTCATGTGCTATTTTTAGACGCTTCGCGAAGACAGGTACATCAACTCAAGGGAGGTAATCAAATACATGAGTAAAACTCATTTCTTTATAAGAGTAATACCTTTATAGGAGATAATCGGGTCTATTATAATAAATAACAGACAAACATGGAGCATATGTTATATACCACCAAACATTTCCTCAAGGTGACCTTCACCTATCCGGGTAACTGCACTTTCAGAAGATGAAATTCTTCAACAGCATGCTTCAGTTTTAAACTCATTTGATATCCCAGTCAATGGAGCGGGTGAATATGAGTTACCGTACCTAGATTCCCAGACTCCATAAAAACCTTAGAAACAATCTTTGTATAGATGGTACGCCTTGTTGTTCTGTGTGATACAGGATTGTGATATTCCTCTTTGACTTTTTATCCATTCTGACAAGGTATCAAGTTCTTTTTCAGATTTAGCACACAGTAATTCTCTCGCCAACTAGGCTAGGTTCTCTGAATTTAGGATCTTTTAAAATAAATGATTTTAGGTCTTTATTTTTTATTATATCAACATTACCAGTAATAACATGTACAGTTGGACTATAGTTATAAAAAGGCGTCGAACAAGAACACGTAGGTGGATTGATTATAAGATGGTCTATATCTAGGCACTGTAAAGTTTGTTTGTAGTTAAAAAGTTTGGATGCAATAGGGAAGTATTTTTGTAGAAAATACAAGATGTAAACATGAACTTGAAATATTCTGGAATGCAAGACTGAACTGTTTTATGACGAAAAATGTTTTTGTATGTTGACGGCATCAATTCCTTTGTCAGTAAATTTTGATTTAAGGAACTGGTGGCTTGATTCGGAAGTAATATCACCCAACACCCATGGTGGTTTAAAGAGCCGGTGATGGGCAACATCCATAATCACAGAATTCAATCTATATTCTTTTGTTGAAAAATCGACTTACGTCGTGGTTTATTTAAATAACTCTTAACGGAACAGAGAAAAGTGTCTGGGGAATATAATGTGGACCTAATTGTTTGTTACCGCAATGTAAAAGTGAGTCAAGTGTGGCATCGTCTATATTAGGTCTTTGATATGAAAGATGTCTATGGTATTAGAAAAAGTCCCATCGCCTACGCGTTATTTTCTTGTGGATTAGTCATATTTCCTACATTGTTGCATCCATATGGAACAACAGTGCCTACAGTTTTAATACAGTGATCTCCTCGTTGTCTATGGAAAGGGTACTCCAATCTAATTGTCCGTATGGTGGTATTTGCTCCCGGAATCCCGATCCTTATGGACAAGATGGAATGGTCCGGGGAATTAAAATGTTTGTAGAGAAGTTGATTACCACCATTATTATTTTGAAACTTGTGACCGGACTTTATCTATTTTACAAAAGATAAAATTTGTGATGAAGAAAACTGTTAGAAATAAAAAAAAGATAATTTATTTTAAGATTCTTTAATGCATACACATAAAAATGTGTGTCTGTATCATGTAGACTGCATCCGGGGAGTTTAAACTAAAGCCACTGTATTGTTTGCTAAAAAGCAACAGTATTATGAATTTTAAAGCAGAAAAAAACATAAAACCTTGATTACATACTGCCAATAAAAGAAGAGAAGTACAAGGTCAAAATCTGCATAAGAATTATTTTACTGATATATAGATTATATGTCCTATGATGTTTCAAATATATATATATATATATATCCTGTGGGGACCTGGGTTAGAATAGGTCCTCAGTACCCCTTGCTTGGCGTAATAGACGACTAAATGTAGCGGTCCTGCGGATAACACTGCAAAAACTGAGGTCCAGTGTCACTACCGGTGTGGCACGATGAACATTCCTCCCTGCTTAAAGGCTCTGGGCGCTAAGCATAGGCCAAAGTTTTGCGGCCCTTCACCGGGAATGGTGACGTCTCCATATGAGTGAATGATTCATGAGAGGGACGTTAAACAATATACAATCAATCATTATATACATATAAATATATATATATATATATATATATATATATATATATATATATATACATATATATATATATATATACTCTGCAAAAAAAGAAACGCATAATGGAGTTTTTAAGATTTTAGTAGATGTATTTTGGATTATGATTTTACAATAAAAAATGTAGATATTCACTAGAATTGTTTCAATTGAAAAAAAATACAGTCCAAACCTTAGATATTGGTGGAAAAAAAGTCAGATCATCACAGTTAAGAACACTTCCTGTCACGTTTAAGTTAGTACCGTGTATGACCACCTCGAGCTGCCAACACAGTTCTGCATCTCCTTGGCATAGAGTCAATCAATGTTCTTACGTTATTGCGTGGAATTGTTCGCCATTCCTGATGTAACATTTGACGGAGCTGATCGAGGGTCTGAGGCGGAGGTTGGCGCAGGCGCACACGTTTATCCAGTTGGTCCCATAAGTGTTCAATCGGATTCAATTCCGGTGATTTGGAAGGCCATGGTAGCACATTAATGTTGTTCTGCTGAAGGTAGTCAATTGTTAAGCGGGCTGTGTGAGGCCTAGCATTGTCATGTTGGAATAACTCCCTCTGTCGGTCAATTACGCGCATAAGGTGAGATTGGAGAATTTCGTCTCTGTACCTTTGAGCCGTTAAATTGCCCGGGACATGTACCAGTTCTGTTTTACGGTCATTAGAGATCGCCGCCCACATCATGACGCTACCTCCACCGAAGCTATCCACTTCTTGGACACACGACGAAGAGAAACGTTCATTCCTGCGCCGGTATACACGGATTCTTCCATCACATTTCTGTAGCAGAAAACGGGACTCATCGCTGAACCAGATTCTACGCCAGTTGCGGAATGTCCAGCCCCTCAATCTGTTGCACCATCGGACTCTTTCTCGTCTGTGTAACGGTGTCAAAACTGCTCCAAAATACGGTCTTCTGGGTCTAATACCATATTGTCGAAGTCGGTTGCGGACTGTCTGCGAGCTGATTCTTTTCAATCCAGGTATTCCGACTGCAGTAGCTGTTGCAGCAACGGTTCGATTCCGTAGATGAAAGACCCGGATGTAGCGATCTTGTCCAGGAGTCGTAATGCGAGGTCGCCCACTCCTCGGTCGGTCATTAGTAGAGCCAGTCTGCTGGAATCTGTTCCACAGCCGAGAAATTGTGCTCTGATTTACGTTTTCAGTTCGTGCAATCTCACTTTGGGATACTCCGGCCTGGAGACGGCCAATGACGATATTTCGAGTAGCAGGGTCCAACCTTGGCATGGCAGCATTTTAACGTTATGATGAATTCAAGCTTCAAACTTCGTCCTTTTATACGCTTTAATGTAGTGGTTGAATTAAGCACAAAGTTCTCGTGAAAAACGTAAGCCAAATTCCATGGCGATAGAGGTGATGTGCAATTTTAGAGAGTCGCCGAGCTAATTTGGCAGAGAGCCAAATCAAATGAACAGACCTTTAAAGTTTCATACTTACCTGTAAAAAATCAATTACTCAATTGACCATTTCAGTTTACCTGGTAAAATACATAATTTGCATTTTTAAAATTTCAAAAGGGCTATGCGTTTCTTTTTTTGCAGAGTATATATATATATATATTTAAAAAAGGTAGGGTAAACTGTATTTTGTGATCAAAATGTTCACATATACAAAGGGATATGAAATCATGTTGTTTAGTTCCTTAACGAGCATTTCCAAAGAAATTCATCATCCAAACACACGCATCACACTCTCACGATCTGCACAGGATGCTACTGATGATAAAGGGTGTTGTGTCACAAATTCACATGCCTCTGAAATGGAAGGTTAGAGCCAATCTAAAGGACGATTTTGAAGAGAAAGTGTAAGAGTATCAGTTGTTGAAGTCGTGAATTAAACAGATACCATGCGCCGTCTAACAAATGGGGAGATGTTCCATGCCTTTGGCATGCTACAGGATGGCAAGGGCAATGCATGTTTCCCGTTCTGTTATCAGCAGATCATGGTCCGGACATCGTGTTACAAGATCTGTTCAGGAGAGACCACGATCCGGTCGACCAAGGGCAGCAACTCAGGCTCAGGATAGATTCATCTGCACTATTGCCTTAAGAAATCGTCTGGTAACAACAAACCAGATAAAGTCTCAAATTCAAATGGATACTGGCTTGGCAGTGAGTGGCCAGAACATCAGGAATCGACTGCACAGATTTCACTTACACGCCCGACGTCCTCGTGTCATTCCCTGTTTGAGGGATTGTCACATTAGGGGCCTCATCCAATGGTGTCGTCACCATCAACGCTGGAATAATCGCTAATGGAACCATGTAATGTTCTCAGATGAGTCGAATTTCGCTATGAATTTCCTGGACAGACGCAGTACGGTTTGACACCGACGTAACGAACGTTTTCATGACGTTAATGTCATTAGACATGATGTGGGGAGGCATCACTGTTGCCAGAATAGAAATGTATGTTGTTGCTGGACGTATTAAGGGCAGTACGACCGGGACAACATCTTGGCACCCAATGTTGTGCCGTTTGCACGTCGTTAATACCGTCGTTTCATTTTCAAGATGGCAACGCCAGATACCATAGGACCAGGATCGTTAAAGATTATCTCTAACAGCAGAATATTGCCACATTACCATGGCCTGTACTCAGTCCGGACCTTTCCCCATCGAGCATGCTTGGACAGCGGCAACGCCAACGTCAACACCCTCCTGCCAATGTCCAAGAACTTGCTGCAGCATAGCAACAGGAACTCCTGAAGATTGAAAATGAAATTAGTTGATTTAATAGCGGCGTTCCGATTTTTCTTTATGATACAACTTGTTTGGATATTTACCTATATTTGGATTATATATATATATATATATATATATATATATATATATATATGTGTGTGTGTGTGTGTGTGTTTGTGTGTGTGTGTGTGTGTGTGTGTGTGTGTGTGTGTGTGTGTGTGTGTGTGTGTGTGTTTTCCGCCACTCTCAACAATTTTCAGTTATCTGCTGGCGTCCAGTTTTTGTAGATGGAGATACAGGGTATCCGGGAAGAGACCACCGACCTTCCGAAAGTGAACTGGCAAACTTTTTCACATATATCGGCGCAAAAGGGGATTCGAACCCGCACTAACTATCAGAATATCAGAACTGCCACCAGTCTCTGTACCTTCAAATCTAAATTAAAGACTCATCTGTTCACACGCTACAACTAATCTGGGACCTACTACGATCTGTTTTTATATACCTCATTTCACTTATTTTATTGTTGTTTAAATAGCGTTTAGAGCAGTATGGACTTTACGCTTTACAAAATAAATTTATTATTATTATTACTAACTAGAGGTGAGAGGCCTTGTGATTTTGAGCGCAATGCTTTAACCACTCGGCCACGGACCCCCCCCCCCCCCCCCCCACGAATCCAACAGAAAATAAATGTTACAGAAATATATATTATGTTGACATCAGTAAAAAGTTCAGTTTTGACATTTGTCTTTCATGATATTAGCCTATAACCAATAACAAGGTCTTCATGGAAGACACTATTTCTAAAAGTTTCATAATTTTGGAATACGGAAATGCAGTCTAAATAAAACAACTGAATTTCTTTCTTTTCAATTTGACATTCCACCTGTACATTGTAACCTTTTAAAAATCAATGGTAACCACAAACGTCAAACAGGATGTCATGCTGATGCTGCTGGTATCATCGTAGGGTAAGTATTAAAAACTTTTCACGTGAAGTTACCCGTGAATAAATTACTACTGTAACCAAATATAAAACCCAAGGATTTACAAATAGTGATCTTTTTTTATGACAAGAAATTTTGCACATGTGTAAAATGACTCCAGATCAAAATCAAAATTAAATCTACTTCACAAACCTTATGTTTGTAGTTCTTAAATATATACTAGAAGATTTCAAAAGAATGTTCCAATATATTACAGTGCAAACGTTAAACATTGTTGGCACCCATTCCAAGTGGTCATGATTTGAAGATAATTGAATCAAGATTTATTGCATATCAATTTCCTTAATTGTAAACAATTGTGTGGTCCTTGCAATGATTTTCTCCCTCAATATCCTGCTTACTTCTCGAACCCTGTAATCAAGTCTTTATTTTTGCCCCCTCTTAATTGTGTATTATTTATAGAAATTATGAAATGGATTACTGTTCTTAAATTCACCGTTTTGTATTTCTGCATAAAATTTAAGCTCCAATAGTGAACCCTGGAGTAATTATTTCAAAAGATTTGAATCAAAATTAACGAGGATATTTACATAATCAAATGATAAATTTCGTACCTTCCTTCTTCTCTCTCTCTCTTTCTCTCTTTCTCTCTCTCTCTCTCTCTGGTCTTATGAAGAATCTTAAAAGGTATAATAAATTAATTACGCAGATACTCCAACTTTTAATGTTTAATTTGAGTTTAATAAAGATTTGAAACTATGGTATTCTATGAATAATATGAAGCTAAACTTTATTAGATATGCATAATAAATATAGTTGTTGAGATTAATGAATACGACCCGTGTTTTACACGTCTTATGACACGAGCTGAGTGCTAACCACGTGACTTTCTTACTGCAGTACCACATACTATTTTTAACAAGTGCATGGATGTGCGCATATATAATTACCCTTTAGTGTTTACATATGACTTGGTACAGTGAATTGGACTGATAGATTCTTATTTCTATCCCCACAGTAGATGAACTTGATATCAAAACATAGTAACGCCATTTTCGTCTTTCTTTTTGAGAATGCTTGCAATGTGTACATTCAAACAAATTAGTTGTACTAAATATATCCAAGATCGCCATTTGTCACAAATGAAGTTAAAGTTTTGACCCAATTATTTCATCTAGGATTAAATCAAATAGTTCACGATGCATAAGATATTTTATGTTGCCATCATAGATCAATTAACCATGTTGGCACGGGAACACAAATATATGTATCATAGCTTTTGTACCTTTAAGCTGAGCTGATATATTAATCTGGAAGGATTAACTGATTCCATAGCTCAGATACATTAAACCACAACTCCTACCAATTCAGTCCCGTGGGAATCTGGGCTAGAATAGGTCTTTAGTAAGAGGCGAGGTAATGGGGCGGTCCTTCGGATTAGACCGTAAAAACCGAGGTCACGTGTCACAGCAGGTGGGTGTGGCACGATAAAGTTCCCTCCCAGCTCAAAGGCCGTAAACGCAGAGCATAGGCCTGAATTTTGCAGCCCTTCACCGGTAATGATGACGTCACCGGAAAGTTAAGCAAGGATTTCTCAATTGCTCCGTCTCCCTATGGTTACACTGACATTTAACACAGTGTTTATTTAACACAGTGTTTATTCTGTTCTTTCTATTTCATCTCCTCATCGGAGCATGCATTTCCTTTGTGCATGTCTGAGTGTTTTGCATTACAATAAAAGTCGTTTCAGAAATGTGTAGATTATGTGTTCATAGTAATATATATTATATGTTATACTCAAGCATAATTTCAATAAGGAAAAATAATTCTTCTATCAAGAGAGATAGATAATTTGCTACCTTCTTAATTAAGTCCGAGCTGCTAAATCTCCCCCCACTAGATGTAGATATCGGATACTAGTGTTCATTTTTCGCATGATATGATTTTAATTACACAAATCATGAACAAATTGCACAGTGGTGAAATATCTAAAGTTTCTAATCGATATGTTACTTGGGCTGTATTTTCAGAAAATGCATCCATTCGTTAATTTTGGAGATTATTGTCATTGGAGTTTCGCTCAATTATTGATGAAATGTACCTAGCCGCTCTACACAGTACAATGACTTGTTAGACATGGTAACTTGGTTAGCATTGTACTTAAGTTCAGTATATTAAATAATTGAATATTTTCTATGTTAGCAAGCATAATGAGGCGTCATAACGACAAAGAGTACTCCTAAACATGAATCGTAAAAAGTGCGTGGAAGAACTATCAAAATTAACATTTGATTTAGTCATTTGTTTACATAAATTGATCTTGCATATTTATAATATGGAAATACGGGAAATGACATTTATGGTATGTAAACGTCCCCAATTAGTTCCAGTACTTATGAATTTTTTTCTAATCTACGGATTCAATAAATATCCTTCCAATCTCCTATCTTTGCTCCTCACGAATATATTAACTGCTGTGGTGGAGAATCTTCAAACTCACTGTGCCACTATACATAACAGAAGTGGTGTAAATCAAATGATTGATTGATTATATATTGTGTTACGTCCCGCTCGAGAATTTTTTACTCATATGCAGACGTCACCATTGCCGGCGAATGGCTGCAAAATTTAGACCTATGCTTCTTAAGAATATAAAAACAGGTCAAATAACAAAGGAATAGATATGGTGTCCATGGGGATTCTTATAGACTGTTGGAAAGACCTGATCACCACAAAGTACGAAGAGATTGTTAATGAGGTACTCTAGCATCATTTAATATCAACTTCGGAGTACTTGTGCGTGGAGTCAGAGTGGAGTTTAAAATAATTTTTTGGATGACTGATCAGTAGATAAGAATATTTTCGTTTATCATTTTTGTTGATGTATAGCGAGATATGGTTGTGTAAAGTGGTGTAAAGTTGTACATTTTGGTGTGGTTGATTTGGGGAAAATTTTGTGATTTTAGATGTACTAAACGTTCTTTAGATATTTTAAGAATCCACATTTGATTTACACCCCGTGAGGATCCGGGTTGTTAGAATAGATCCTCAACACCCCTAGCTTTTTGTAAGAGGGGACTAAATGGGGCGGTCCTTCGGATGAAACCGCAAAACCCGAGGTCCCGTGTCCTAGCAGGTGTGGCACGTAAAAGATCCCTTCCTGCTCAAAGGCCATAAGCGCTAAGCATAGGCCTAACTTTGCAGCCCTTCACCGGCAATGGTGAGGTCTCCATATGAGTGAAAGATTCTCAAGCGGGACCTTAAACAATATTTAATCAATGAATCCTTAATCGACGACGTTTTTTGATAAACTATGGTAATTTTCATTGATATGTCGAACTTGATATAAAAGACACCACAAGGCCTTCCAGATTCCAGATCTGTTTCGTACTTAAATTTGATGCAGATGGCAAACTAACAACTCAACTTCACGACAAAAGGGATGATTTCAAATCCTCCATCGTCAACTTCCCGTATCTATGTAGCAATATATCATTATAACCTGCATATAGTGTTTACCTCTCTCTCAAGTGATTCGATACGCAAGATCTTCTTCTGCAGATAATCGGTTTTCTTTTAAATCGAGACAGGCTACTGACAAAGAGGTTGATATTACAGGGATTGTACAGACGTCTCTAAAGTCGGCATTTCACACAGTTTATGGTTGTTATAACGATCTAGTTTGCCAGTACAAACTTTCATTTGGTCAAATGCTGTCTGGTTTGTTTCAGAAAATGAATCCTATTCTGTTCTGATTCATTTTTAATATGCTGCGAATATCTGAAAGAGATGCCACAAGTCCTTCTGAAATATCACAGATATCTTGATATCCCTTCACTGCATGCAAAGGTGAAGATAAAGAACCATGATCAATCTCATGACTGTGATAAGGAATCTAAATAAAGACCAGAACAAACACGGACCCCTAGATATACCAGGGGTGGGATCAGGTGTCTAGAAGGAGTAAACATCACCTGTCACCTGTCAACTGGTCACAATCCCATATCTATAAAGGTAAATGGGTACTCAAGATAGTCAAAATCAATGTGTAAAGAACGGTTTAACAATTAGCATGAAACACGTCAGACAGCACGTGACCTAATGGATAGGTTGTATTGGCTAACAAGATCGCTATAATCTTCAGTACTACTTGCTTGTCCTAAAGGGCAGTCCCATGTCACAGCAGGTGTAGCACGATGCCTTGATCCCTGTACTCGGTGATGTTCCACAGTTGTGATATGAAGGTGCAGATTAAGTTTTCGTGATAAATGGATCTCCAACTACAGTAAACGAATCTTACAAATTTTACTATGAGAAGTAGTTCTGTAAAGATTTATACATTTACCTTTCTCTGTTTCATATCAGTTACATACACCGCACAATAGAAGCTAGTGTTTTCCAATTCTATGCAGGAATTTTTGCTACGTGTACATGCCGTAATGTTAATGTTTTGTGTAGTAATGCGTTTTATTTTCAATGTTGTTACATATACTAGCTGCATAAAACGATGTAAAACAGTTAACATTCAGTGTGTGTTCGTTTATGTACTTGTGTATTGTACGACAGTCCATTTGGGTGTTTCTTTTATCACATTCCAACAATTTGGTTGAAGGTTTCTCTGCGTAACTAAATGGATTTACAGTGAAGGTCTGCCTGTGGTTACCTGGTGGGCGATGATAACTTCGACATTTAGTGTATTTGTGGAGCCGGATGATATATATATATATATATACATGTAACAAATACATATACTTTTAAACTGAGACTATTACCTTTATATGCAGACACGTGCAAATACTATTCGGTCACAATGGCGGCGTGTTTACGTTTGAAAGAGAAAGGGAAATGTAAATGACCTTTCCATGCTATATTTGGATTGTCAGGATGTGGATTTTTTTTAAAATTGGTCACATGATACATCATGTGGTACCTAGTTATCGTCTGCTGTTTACAAAAAAGGGAAAAAAAACTACGAAATATCAAAGATGGGTCGGAGAGGAAAAGAAATAAGGTTAGACGTAATAAAGGTCACTGCAGAGTGGATACAACAGGAGAGAGATTAGTAAGATGTAAAAAGTTACCCAGATCGAGTGTTATTGATGGTCGTAAAATATTTTCGGAATCTGGATCAGTTGAAAACAAACCTAGAAGTGGCCGGCCATTAAAATCAAACCCGGGATTATCGGCAGTTGTAGAGGATTGTGAAAACTAATCGCAGGTGTTCACGTTCCGATATCACAGCAAAGTTTAATGAAGAGAGTCATAATCCGGTGAGGAAAAGGACCTTGCATCAAAACAATTATCGGAGGAGTGTTGCCAAGTAGAATCTTGTCATAAAGAGGTAAATCGGAAGAAACGGCTTGCTTGGTGTTGGGGTAAAAAGAAAGTGGACTGTAGACAACTCGAAACGAGTGCTATTCTCAGAAGAAAGCAAACTTATGTTAGGACATGATGAACGAATCACGGATTTGGAGGAAAAGATATGAAGGATGGCGATCTGATCTCGTTCAACAGCACACACCTCGCGCGAAGTACTACGTGATGATATGGAGGTGTATCTGTTGTTGGAACGATGACACCAGTGGAATGCAATATCAAGGCTGCTTAATATTAAGACATTTTAGAGGACAACCACATTTTAGAGGTTTTCCACAAAATGGATATTTTCTTTTTACAATACACCCGTCCATCGAATCCGATCAACTCGGTGATATGATATGTGTTATTATCCAGTGTATCCGTGGAGATCTGAGTTAGAATACGTCCTCAGTACGTCTTGTTTGTCGTTGTTTGTTTGTTTTACGTCCCGTCGAGAATTTTTCACTCATATTGAGACGTCACCAGCTGTAGGTGAAGTACCACAAATTTAGACCTATGCTTAGCGCTCAGGGCCGTAGCAGTGAGGGTTCTTTAACTTGCCAATGCCCACCGTGATACGGGACCTCCGTTTTTAAGGTCATATCCGAAAGACCCGTGATTCTCACTTCTAAATGCCGAGCGTTTGGCGAAGGAGCAATCACTACCTATTTTTCGTCTTAGGTTTGACGCGGCCATGGCACGAGCGGGGCTCGAACTCACGACCTCCCGGTTACGAAGCGAACGCTCTAACCACTGACCTACCGCGACCGGTTTCTTGTTTGTCGTAAAAGGCGACTACATAGGATTAACATAGGTCTAAATTTGTGGTACTTTACCTACAACTGGTAAACAATATGAGTGAATATTTCTCAACGGGACATATAGTAAAACAAACAATCAATTAAACCGTCATAAAGTAAATTCTTTGGAAAATAAGCTTCGCCGCCTTGAGAAATAGCATGTTTACTAGGAGTACAAACTTTGCGATTCTCATTCTACATTCGTAAGATATGAAACATCAATATAGCATGAACGAAACAGTTAATGAAGTGAAATGTAGATTTCTCTAGATTTTTTTTGGGGGGGGGGGGGGGGGTCATAGAAACAGTTAATGAAATGAAATGCAGATTTTTCTAGTTTTTTTTTGGTTTTTTTTTTTTTTGGGGGGGGGGGGGGAATCATAGAGACTAAATGTCTGTTTTTAGTATCATATCAATTGCTTTGCTTTGCACACACACACGAATCTTTAATTATGTAGCGGTCTGAATTGCATGTGATCAATTATTCCTTTTACATGTAAATTATCTCAAATCCCCTTGGAAGTACACTCACGGATTTTGATCTATTGACTATCGCCAATGCTACGTAATCTATGTTTTTAAAATACCATTCCCTATCTCTTTTTAATTTGAAGAAACGTTTTCCCGTTAACGTTGTCTTAATAACAGATTCCTCCAGGTCCTTATTATTTCCATTCAACAAGAAATAGACAAACATGTATGTCACTATTTAACATGCTGGAATATTCAGTGTATGTTTATTGACGCTTTGATCTTCAGATAGTTAATTCGTAAATACTGGAATCCGTTGTCAATAGTTTTGGAAGAATCCACGATCGCACATTGAAATATGGCGAGCAGTATACCTACTTTGCTAATCTATACATATATTATTTGCAACATTTACGACGCAAATGGATTGAACAACGTAAAGTGGGGAACACAACTAACTGGCAGCGTTATCGACGTGATTGCTGGGGTCAGTTTTCTGGACTGTGTAAAGGAGTGTCAGTCTCGGGGAAGATGCTTATCAGTCAATTACAGACGAGGAACCTTGTTTTGTGAATTGAATTCTGAAGCATTGAATTCTGTTAATACCAATTCTGATTCAACATCTGTATATTCAGGTCATCATGGGAAAAGGTAAAGTATTATATATTATATACGATCTCTAAATTATTTATTAAAATGCATGATATCGGTGTCCTTTAGAGTTGAATGTTTATATATATATATATATATATATATATATATATATATATATATATATATATATATATAGGTTAGTATATAGTGATAGATTGATTGATTGTATATTGTTGTACGGGACGTGAATCTCTCACTCATATGGAAACGTCACCATTGCCGGCAAAGGGCTACAAAATTTAGGCCTATGCTCGGCGCTTGCAAGCAAGGGGTACTAAGGACCTATTTTAATCCGGGTCCCCATGGTATATAGTAATAGGGAAATCATATTATATACAAGATTTAAAGACGGAACAAACCGGTCCACCTCTTTTGCCATGTGAATATAAAGAAAGAAAACATAAATCCATAAATGAAAAAGTGAAGTAAACTATTAATGGTCTATCTCATAAATCTTATACAAATACAAAAATGGGAATAGAGCGAATACAGTACCCTGGGCACACTAGGATGTGGTACCTAGAAGGAGTATGCATTATTATTGACCGGTTACATCTGCAGTGGGTCCTATATCTCAAGAATAAAGTGTTATCCGTATTTATAACATGTATTTAAAGAGCAATCTAACAATTAGTTTGAAACACGCCAGACAACATTTAATCTAATGGCACGTTGTACATGAATCAAACGACCATATAATTTGCGAAATGTTGATTTTAAAGGAGACTGTTAAAACCCTATAATATCAATTTCTTTATAAGTAGCCAGCCTGTATTTGAAATTTATCATAGGTAGGGCATGTTTTTGTATCTCAAATTAAATGAGAGAAATGATAGACTAAACACCATATGCATATTGTCATTAGTGGAAGCAGTTTGAGAGCAAGTGGTTAAATGTTCATCCAGTATGAATAGTTTTGATGTACATCCAGAAAACGTTTAGAAATGTGTTTTATAGATTTTGAAGGATCCATGTATGGACATGCCTTATGGTGACCAACAGAAATGTGTCCCGTCAGGCAATGGGGATGTTAACAAGTACTCGTGTCAGATAAGAGGTTAGTGCAGAACAATATCTAAATTCGTAAATAGATGAGGTATTTACTATCTGCCGTCCATAAGTGTTGTCTGACATGTATTGATATTCATTCAGCACACGCATCTTATTCATTGAACATGCAAATTATGAATAATATCCTAAGCGAATGTATTACCGGGTACATATCGAAAGTCATATTATATTATATTCTACCTGTAGTAGTATATCATATAGTATGCGTCACTTGCAAATTTGATCGTTTTATCAATGCAGTACTGTATTTAAGGAGCATACACTATACTTAATCAACGAAGATCAAAAGCAACAATAATATAATCGTTTACTAGTACATGTACGAGTATGAGATTATGAGACTGGGGAATTCCAACGAAGGGACAAAATGTAGAGTCTAGAATGAGGTTTTTATAAGTCTTGAAGCTTTTGTTTTAGTAAATAACGAAAGTTTCTTTAATCAAATTTTATCCACAGTCTAGTACATTGATTCAGGGGTTTTGAGAAAATTTAACATTCTCAGAAGCCTTGTTTGAACTGAAAAGCAATAACTAACCTTTACATTTGCTAATGTTTTGCATTAAATGACACTACTATTCGATTTTTCGTAACATGAAGTCAATCACGTGATCAGATGTTTTCTTGCATAAGGATACAACCAACGCTTTAAAAGTATTTGAGTCAATCTTACTTGGTTCTTTCACCTGCCTTGTCATCATAACAAAACCAAAATAAATTAAAGGTATCGGAACATTTACGTAGAGTTTATTTTGTAAACAGACAAGAATTCATTAACGAATAAACAGAAACATTAACATACCGTTCAGTTGTTTAATGTAAATAAACTGCAACTTCTGAAGTATGGCGAATTCAAACCATGACTATGATATTTAATATTAACATACTGTTGAATTGTTTATTTTAAATCAACTGCAATTTCTAAAGTATGAAGAATTCATATCATGACGTTGATGATGGTAACTTGTTTTCGGTCAATAGCCATCAACAACAAGAGCGAGGCTGATTTCGAGTTCATAAAATTATGTTCAAGGCATCGCTGCGAATCTTCATTTAAATCCTACAACAAAAATTTCTCAGTTGAACGTTTATCTTTTCTTACACACCCTGAACGTAAAAAACCTGCACTTCATCTAAATCCGTCTAATGCTACAACCATGAGTCCCAATGATGAACTCCCAAAACTTGGAAAACCCTGACAACGGTGTTCCCTTCCCAAAACCTGACGGATCTCAATCGTTAACTTAATCCATTTATCTATCAATAGTTCTATTAAATCCTCAGAATTTTTGTCGAAATCTGTGTTCAACAATTGCGTTTTTTAACTTCAAGTAAGGTAGGCCACTGTCACCACTTCTCCATGACCGATTGATCGGATGCAGTTTACTCCGCTCTCCTCTTAATCAATTGAGTTGACCTGAGATTCAAATTTATGTTTAATTTACACTTGTTTCATTTTTTATTCATTCTAACATAAATATTTATACTTTATAGTATCCTAGATATTGTTCCCAATTACTTATCTGATAACAATGTAACGCACTATATTTTGTATTGTATATACGTCTGCCTACACAAGTATGGAAGCTTGATAAGGGCAATACAAATCGAAACAGAAATGTAAATATAAGGAGTAAGATATCACCTTTTCAGTGTTGTTCGGATATGGCATGACGTTGGTACGTGATCAAATCTACGATACCCACTTCGGGCGTTATAGGATTTGATCACGTGACCAAGTTCATGTCATATTCCAATATCACTCAAGAAATGATATCTTATTTCTTACATGACACAGTTCTGATAGAGGAACAAGGGATTTCTTGCATGGGCAATATCTATCTCACACTAGTGAGTAATAGAGAATATGAAGGAGTTTTTATGGCATATGAAATTTATGAAATGAGTTGCCAGATATAATATTTCCCGAGCTTTTTCGAGGAAGATATTTAACTCTGGTAACGAATTTCATAAATTGCATATGCCATAAGCACGAATGTGAGATTCTATTTATCACACATCTATCAATAAACGCATATTTTAGTTACTTTCCATTTCAAATTTCTATATAAGCAAGTAATTTTCAGCTTATTGGCATCGTCTGAAAATGCCCTTCAGTAGAAGAAATAAGATCTAAAGATCAACTCGTCAACGTGATACAGGTAACTCTCGATAACTCGAAGTTCAAAGGACCTCGATAAAACTTCGAAAGATCAAGGGTTCGAGTAATCGAAAGTTCATGGAAAGCCGAAAATTAACGGTCTAACATTATGGTTCAGATCGGGTTCAGATTTTATGGCAACCGGAATGGATATTTATAACATTCTGGCATTCTTTCGACACGTCGTTCATATTGTTAAGTATATGTAATTGACTTGAATTCTTAACAAGGAACTTTATAAAAATATTTTTGAAGTTTATGTATTTGTTTGTTTTTTTCTCCAGTTAAGATAGACGTACATTTACGAGACAAATGTTTCGTCCATAACGTATTTTCTCAGTTACTAAGCCTAACACAAGGAGCACAATCTATCGCACAAATGTTACAATTTTCAGTCACTTTACGGAAAACACAAATTCTAGCAAATAACGGGCATGTCTCTAAATTATATTCTCCAAATTATAGTTTCATTGTTAATTCCAAACTAATCTTTAATTTTGACGTAGTCGAACTGTAACGAAAACAAAGCGCTCGGGGAGGGTTAAATTGACCAATTAACAATGAACTATCCACTGCACAAGGAAACACTGCATTTTTGTCCCTTTATAAACACCTAATTAACACAGCTGAGCTAGCCCCAGGTGTGAACTATTATCCAGGTGAGGTCCAAGCAGAAATAATTATAGGTGTACGCTACCAGCACTTCGAGAGACCGAGAGTGAAAAACAATGAAATATATGTTATGGGACTCAAATTTCACTTCATTAACATTAAGATCGTTAGCTACATCCAGTGTCTTCCTGGTGGTGTTTGGTCCAATCAGACACTGCAATGTGGTAAAGTATCATTAGAATATTAAAGGACACATCGCATGTTTCCAAAGTATACAAAATTATACACATGATATTGTCCTTATCATATAGTTTTATTCACCAAGGACAACATTTATTTCGATGTTGACTAATTCCCCAAGTCTTAACATTCAAACAAATGTTTGATTCACCAGTGAATATACATATAGCAATGTAAAAGTAGCGATGAAATAATGAATACATGGGTCATTGTCTCTATGTGCTATTTCGTAGGTTATTCCTGTAAAAATGTCTATAATTGCCATTATTTTTATAATAAACTGTGCAATTATTTTTTATTTTTGGATTAGAAAAACTATACATATGCGTTACAGTGTTGACAACTAATCCTACTGTACGTCACAGGTGCATTTCGAAAAATGTGAATTAATGAAACAACACCAGATTTACAGTAGAAATCACAATATTTTATCTTAATAAAGCAATACTATTTTCTTCGTTTTTCTTCTTTCAATTTTTGTATTTATTTTTTTAAATCGTAATCTATAGGTCGTTAGGAAGTGGGAACATATCACTATAAACGTTCTGTACTTGATTTGAAAAGAAAAATAAAGCATTATAATTCAATCAAACTAGTCATTACAATATTCTATTACGCATAATTGCAAGTTCAATTATTTCCGATCTTTATTTGGTTTTTATCTACTAGTTTGTAGAAATAGGTATCACATACATATACTATTATAAGGTCGGTTTATATCCAAAGCTGCAAGCGTATATTTTGTGAAATGATGACGACAAGAACAAAATGCAAAATGCAATACTGTATGTCTAGCTTCAATATGTATATAACCATTTTCTCATAGTGTAACTGAGTATCTGCCCAACTGCGTGCTGCAAACATATATGAGACTGTTTCTTGACTTTTCGTTTCATATGGCAAAGTTACTGTGCCAACTCAAAAAATACCCGCAATTTTTTCTTCACACCTTCACACCCTCTTTCAGTTTTTTTCCGATAGCTAATACACCCTTAAACGGTACATGACACCCAAATGCAATGTTATACACAAGTAGTTGAGTTAAAAAAAAAATGGGTCAATTAAATCAATCCAATCTGTTAATGAAATGGCTAACAATTGTTTTAAAAAAATATGACGTCGAACATAATGACGTGTAAATTATAAAGCAAGCAAATACGCATATCGCAACATTGAATTTCGTCGCGATTTCAAAATATGCAAACTACTTCATTTATGACTGGCTAGACGTGTAGTACTATTGAATATAAAGTATGTGGAGGGATTTAGCTACCATTCTAAAAATTCCCTTTTTGACAATAATATCGGTGAGCGGTGTATACAAATAGTTGGTTGTGGGGTAATGTACTGGATCAACTTGTATCATTTTTTTGTATCGCTTTTAATTCCTTTTGATTGCGATTTTTATTTTTTTCTGTGTTCTTATATTTTCATTTTAGGTCATATATACATTATTATATGTAGTTTAAAGCATTATTTATTCAATTCAATTATTTATTGATATCACCAAACATGTTGGTATACATCATGTCAACATAAAGATAATGGACCACAAGCTACATAACTAACAAAATGAAATATTTGTTTGTTTGTTTGTTTATTTGTTTGTTTTACGTCCCGTCGAGAATTTTTCACTCATATTGAGACGTCACCAGCTGTAGGTGAAGTACCACAAATTTAGACCTATGCTTAGCGCTCAGGGCCGTAGCAGTGAGGGTTCTTTAACGTGCCAACGCCTACCGTGACACGGGACCTCCGTTTTTAAGGTCATATCCGAAAGACCCGTGATTCTCACTTCTAAATGCCGAGCGTTTGGCGAAAGAGCAATCACTACCTATTTTTCGTCTTAGGTTTGACGCGGCCATGGCACGAGCGAGGCTCGAACTCACGACCTCCCGGTTACGAAACGAACGCTCTAACCACTGAGCTACCGCGACCGGTACAAAAAGAAATAAAATGAACAGCTAACTAGAATGAATTTATTTCAAAATATGCTCAATTTATAAAAAAGAAAGCTGTTTACCAAAAATGATGCCGAAGATATATAGAGAGAACCCGTTCTGCTGAAGCCCATCTTCATACCTGACAACAAGGAACGTAGTGCCTGACAGTCTTCCTCCCGGTGGATTAACTTTAGAGCGACAACGCTACCTCTTTCCCAAAGTTTTTCCGTGCTCCATACAAGTCTCATACAAGTATACCACTTGTTCAAATGCCAAAGTGACGATGATGAAATTTTGTTGTTGTTGCTGATTTACACTATTACTTTTCCTTGTCCATAATTTGATCACTATTTCAGAAATCACCTTTGTATTGTTTATTGTCATTAAAATCGTAACTATTGGTATATTCGTTGATTCTTTTGATAAATTTCAATTACATTCAATATTTTTACGTTGTCGTTCCAATGAAATAACGATATGTGACGTCATTAAACAACATATAACGTTATCTCATGGTCAATGCTTATATTTCATAGCAGTGTAACCATGAGTTAGGTGTAGCTGGCAAAGTAAAATTTGATATTAAAATAATCAGTAAGACCAATGCTTTGAGAAACAAACACCCATTTTCGAAAATTTCGTCCCTAAATCCCTTTTTGCTTAACGCAACTCTCTCTCTCTCTCTCTCTGTCACACACACACACACACACACACACACACACACACACACACACACACACACATATATATATTTTTGATGTTCTGCGATTAACAATAGCATTTGCTGCTGGAATCTAAGACTTGGGCCTATTACATGTGTAAGTTGACGAACTGTGCGAGTTCCTCAAATTATCAGCAGGGATCATTGATTCTTCCAAGGCATAATGTTTAGCGTCTGGTGATCTGTAATCACATTGTGTCATCCAGGCCCCGTTTGATCAATAAATACAATTATTCTTTGAATAAATAAAGGAATACGACTTATATATTTTGTATTTATTGCAGTCTGCGATTGCCGCGGATTTTCCTCCATGATGAATAGCATTACCACCATTAGCGATTTACCTAACATTCCCTACACGGTGACCTTGTCCCATAAATGGCTGGTAAGAAGGTTACAATTCATAATTATTAATACGTTTTATGGATTCAATGACCACACAATATTGTACAACATATCTCTTTCACTGGTCTAAAATTGGTGATTTTCTGACTCAAAGATATGCTAATAATTTTAGTGGAATAAATTTTGGTGAACAAAGAATTCTTTGCTAAAAGAACATAAATAATGGAAAGGTAATTTTAAGTTGATTTAAAATCAATGCTGATAGAGGAAGTTCGTCCTCCAGATGGGTGTTTAGTGCTTTCCCTTCCATGTAAAATGTTAACAGTACTAATTTTGATGCACCAGATGCGCATTTCGACAAATGACGTCTCTTCAGTGATGCTTAAGTCAAAAATGTTGGAAACCCGAAATAAGAATAAACTTAGAAGAGTTGAAAGAACTAAAAATGACAAATACTGCAGCCAAATCCGGCTAAGGATCAGAGCTATGCATGGGGGAGATAATCCTTAATTTTAAAATGATTTTTTTTTAATCTTATCACAGCAAATTCTTATTCGTATTTCATACTTTTACCAAATCTACTTTTCCCCGAATAGATCTTTACTTTTCACCATGGGCTACACATGAATGAAATTTCAGCTACATAAAAAGCTTGATGTAATGAAAAAAAACATGCATATATTTAGCGTCATTTAGCGGGTAATAAAGACGGTGGAAGCCGTTTTTTCAAGAACGTCAACACATATGGTTATGCTAATTCATATAAGACTTGTGTTTTCCTTTTTAATATGATTATCCAACGAAGATGTGGTGGAACAGAAAATTTTACTCGAACTTGGGATGAATATAAAACCGGATTTGGATCCTATGATGCCGATTTTTGGATAGGTAAGTATTAGTTCATTGTTTTGTTCGTTAAAGCACAGTCCCCACCATACAGACAGCAGCGAAATCATCATGATCAGATGACAAAAACAACTGATACGAATCATACATTATCTAGCAAACAAATATTTTGGCAAACCATGACCCATGGATATACAAAGTGGTGGGACCAGGTATATAGGATTAAGCATCCCCTATCGATTGGTCATACCCGTCATGATATATCTCACTCGGGTAAACGGGGAAATGTGTAGTCAAAATTAGTGTACAAAAAACGGCCACAGTTGGTATAAAATGACAGGTGTATTGGCAAACTAAATCGTTATGACGACCATAAAATTGGCGAAATACTGACTTTAAACGTCCTGAATCCCCTGTAACATCAACTTAATTGTCAGTAGCTTGCTTCGATTTAAAATCTGAAATTGATCATACACAGAACGCAGCACATGCAGCAGATGCATTGTACCAGCACGCAAACTTTGTCGTTGAATACGGTTTTGCCTTTGTGGACTGGTGGGGCAATTTTATTGCAGGGTGTTGATCTAAGCGTCGTGGATGTTCTCTTACATAGAATTCATCTGAAAACAGATGTAATTACTGGACCAGTTACCGTACGTGTTCAACCTACTCATCCTGTTTAAGGCGTTTCTTTGTTGCTAGGCAACGATTTAGCTAATGACAAAGTTGTACAAGACCCCATAATGAGTGAGAAAACCACATGTAATGTCACGTCCGATATGAAGACGATGACTTATATCCAGCCTCTACTGTTACCAGAGCGATGACTAGAAGAAAAATTGACTGATTGATAGTTTAGGGTTTTACGCCGAGGTGGCAATATTTCGACCATTTTTCGGCGGACTAGAAGTCAAGGCTGACCAAAGTTAAACCCTTAACACGGTCGGCTCTTCTCATGAAATTAACCTCTTATAACATTTCCGCTTTGACCTTGATGGCAGTTCACATGAAAACAGACAATCATATAACAGTGAGTCTACACTGAAAACCAGTGACGATCCTTAGACACAGTTTGAACAGGGCAAGGACACCCTCGGTGGAGAACAGTTACTGTCCGAACGCAATAAGGACCCTGATATTGCCCAACTTAGCAAGAGGTCTCCAAAGTCGTAGAGTACTTCTGCACCAAAGACGAAATCCTTATGCGAAATTGGCGACCAGCTGATGCACTCCGGATTAAATCTGCCGTGTCGTTCACCAGATAGTGATCTCAGTAATATATCACAAGGGCAGTATGAGTTTAGCTAAGATAGACCGTTCTTGGCACACTGATTCTGACTTCGAATTGTTCCGTTAACCTAATTGCGATGTAGGGCTGACGACTGGTGTGATAGGTCGACAGGAGGTGCCTCCTGGCTCCTGGGCGCCTGATCCCTTCCCTGGTATGTCCTAGGGTCCGTGTTTGCCCATCTCTTATCTTTATAGGAATTGCTAGATTGAATACTGTCAGTAATCTTAGACTTTTCATTGGCGGAACATCTCCAAATCAGGCGTGCGTTCTTAGCATTCTCTCAAAAGCAAACTTAACAGTGAACCTTGCGAAGAGTGACCTTGGACATGCTACCTTACAATATTTAGGTCATAAGGTAGGTCAAGGTTCTGTGACATCTATCATGGAGTGAAGGCTATCGCAGTTAATGGGATGTTTGGGCATGACTGGTTTTTACAGAAAATTATATCCAATTTTTTCTTCAACAGCTGGTTCACTTACCAACCAATTGTAAAATACAGTTAAATTTGAATGAACAGTGGATTGTGACGACTCGTTTTGTAAAATTAAATCTGTCCTCATGAGCAGTTCAAATCTGTCAGATCCAACTTTTTCCGAATTTAAGCTTACTGTTGATGCTAGTGATTTAGATATCGGTCCTGTGTTATTTCACGAATATAGTAACAATGTAGAAATGATTGTTTCTTATTTTCAAATAAGCTTACAAAATGTCAACAAAATTATTGAATCATTGAAAACAGTGTTTTTCGTTATTGTTAGGCTTACATTTTGATGTTTATTGAATGTTACTGCGCATCAATTTCTTGTTTTTTACTGATAAAACCCCATCACGTTTTGCATAAAATTTCAAACTATAATCAAAGACTCACAAGAAGGAGTTTATTTTTCACAGGAGTATGATATTGATAGTAAACAAATCAAAGACAAAGGCAATGTTATTGTAGAATTGTTTTCAAAAGTGTCATGAGAATGTTCTGCTTTTGTTGCCTTGATATAATGGACATGTATGTGTTTGTGTATTCAGGCATTCAGTTATGGATAATTAAAGTTTTCATTGACATTCAAATTTAATCAAGAGAGATATGTTGTGTACATCATTAGACACCTCTGACCTAGATTTTTCTAGATGATCCATGTTTTTCACTCCATTAGAAAGATGACATAACAATTGTTTTGCTGTCAAGATTAAATAACCATGTCTTTCATGAATACTCTACAACCTTCATTTTTATAAATAAACTGTGGGTTATGTCATATCAGGCTTTGGTTGACAAATATTTGACGACGCACTGGTGATTAAAAGCATTCATAATCAGATTTTGGATCTATCTAGGGGACTAGAGGAATTACCTTGATTAGAACTGACAGTCAGTTTGTGACAGTTTTGTGTGTGAATTCAGCTCGGCGTTCCAACCCTCAATGGGCACTATTATTGTAAATCTATCGTAAATTAGTACTGTTTTATTATTATGTAGTTTTCTTTCAATAATGTAAATAAGTCGTGCTATTTTTAATGACTTTGTGATTGAATTATTTTATTATTATGTAGTTTTCTTTCAATAATGTAAATAAGTCGTGCTATTTTTTAATGACTTTGTGATTGAATTATTTTATTATTATGTAGTTTTCTTTCAATAATGTAAATAAATCGTGCTATTTTTTAATGACTTTGTGATTGAATTCTGCTGAGCTAAGGGAATTCTAACCCACAACAATAACTGGATGTTGAATGGATGTCTTTCTGAAATATTTAAAATATCTACGTGATGCCCCTCAAGGTCACTTCAGCAGCAACATAATCTTGTTTTACTGAGTTCATCATCTCATGTTTCCCCGTGAGGATCCGGGTTCTTAGAATAGATCGTCAGCACCCCTAGCTTGTCGTAAAAGGCGACTAAATGGGACGGTCATTCGAATGAGACCGCAAAAACCGAGGCCCCGTGTCACAGCAGGTGTGGCACGTAAAAGATCCCTCCCTGCTCAAAGGATATAAGTGCGAAGCATAGGCCTAAATTTTGCAGCCCTTAACCAGCAATGGTGACGTTTTCATATCAGTGAAATATTCTCGAGCGGGACGTTAAACAATATATAATCAATCAATCAATCATCTCGTTTCATGGGAGGAGATCGATCTGCTGCATTACAGTTGTAGCATGAAACTGCTAAGTGATGAACGTCACATTTGTAGAGAGATGATATATTTTCCTTTGGAGATAGAAATTCCCTTGTTATCTGAAAATGTTCTACTATCGACTATATCGAATGGCGAAGTAAACAATATACATATCGTAATCATTAATCCCCAAGACATATACCTTTATATATTCGAGTGTAGGGCAACACGGACCTCCGACAAAGCGAATGTAGGATCAGGTGCCATGGAGGAGTAAGCATCCTCTGCTGACCGGTCACAGCCGCCGTGAGCCCTTAATCGAAAATACGTATACGGGATTACCCGTAGTCAAAGTTAGTATGAAAAATGACAGTTTAACAAAGGGTATGAAACAAATCATTCAATATATATCCCAGAGACACTTTGTAATCGCAAACAAGGTCATTATAGCGACCGTAAAATTTGCCAAATTATGACTTCAAACGAGATTCGTTATAACCCTGCAACGTCAACTTTTTTGTTGACCTCGCTTTAAAAAATTCTCATACGCATGGCATGCTCTTGCGTATCGAATCAGCTGGGAAATATACACACCATAAGCAGGCGAAAGTGGTATATTACTACATAAATATGGAAAGTTGATGCTTGCAAAGTTGACGTCATCACGCTTGTCATATAATGTAGTTGTCAGTCTGCCATTAGAGTCAATATTAAGTAAAATATCCAAATATGAAGCAGACACATCAGATTCTGTAGTGTCCTTTATTTCGAGTTCATCAGGATATATCAAATGAATATAATTATGAAAATTAGGATTGTTGATTGATAAGATATCTTAACAATGAATTTTCTGCTCTGCAATGCGGAGGTCAAGTTTGATTCTCAACAAATCCTACTCGTAAGACATTCAGCACAAATCGTAACAATTCCTTTGCGAAGCGGTTGAGATTAGAAATGACTTAATTTACTGGGGTTTTTTTGGAAAGAGAAAGAATCCTGAGTTACACGGTCATCGGGGTCTTGTATAGGACTAACTGTGTGTCACTTGATCCAAGGCTGGTTCTGTATTTACAGTAAAATTTTATATACGTGAAAAGCGTAAACAACACACACACACACACACACACACACACACACACACACACATATATATATATATATATATATATATATATCAAGTGAGAGTTCAAACGGACGCTTAGGTTTGATATGAATTACATTGGGTTCTATGTCGTGTCATTGTGTTTCTTAGTTATATATTATTATTGATATTGTCGTCATCATCATCGTCGCCATCATCACAATCATCATCTGTTTAATTGTTATTATTATTATTATTATTGAAGGGAACAAAGTCATACACCACTTGGCTTCCGATGGATTTATAGTACTACGAGTGGGGATGATGGATTACGATGGACGAATGTATTTTGCACAATACACCGATTTTCATATTCAAAGTGCGATTTTAATACAAAACAGCTGCGAAATGCCTCTGAAAACTATTTTCGCGCTAGAAACCAATCCTGACATCAAGTTAAACTTGTCACAACTACACTACATAGGGAAAATGAGTTCTAAATACAGTTTATTTTCTCTCTCTCTCTCTCTCTCTCTTTCTTTCTTTTTCCATTAGCTGACAAACTGTCCCTTCAGAACGGCATGGTTTTTTTTTCAACAGTGGATCAAGATAATGATAAAAGTGTTCACAACTGTGCAGAAATATTCGAAAGCGGTTGGTGGTATCACTCATGTTTCCACGTAATTCTCAATGGTGTGAGTAATGAGCAGTGGGCAGAAATACACTGGATGGATCCCAGTGGTGACGTTAAGTCTATGAAGTTTGTAAGGATGATGATCAGGCTAGCTTGATGTCTGTACATACCAATGTATTATACTCGTAGAAACATATTTACTCAAGTAAAAACACTTTTATTTCTAAAACAATGATGGGCGGAAAATCATATGTTACTTTGTATAAAGCTCTCGTGCAATAGAATAAGTGTTGAAGGTTTTAAATATCACATACCTCCGCCTAATCTCCCTCAACACTTGTATGGGAGAGCGTGTTCTGAGTATGTTCAGTTTGCTGATCGTAGTGATCAGAGCAAACTGCTTATTTTTCAGTATCCAACCTGTTTATAGTGATTTATCAATAAATAAATGATTTTATTAAACACAATCGTCATCTACATTCCATCCTTACACTTTTAGAAATGTACCAATCGTTGCATGCTATATACTAAGGTCACAAAAAACCCTATAGTATTATGTAAAAGGGTATCATTATACACAAATCTTTTAACTAAACTGAAATCATCTAATTTTGTAAAAGTACTGACCTGATAGTTTAACACTAAACAAGATAGGTAATGGATGTTTTTGATAGCAATAGCAAAACATTATATTTCAATAACGATTCCTTATTTTTAGATGGCACAGTACATGGAACAAGATTTGAAACTGAAACGACGATTAAAGTTTTAATAACTTCCAAACAATTTGTTTTAATTTTAAAACTTTTCAGCAGTTGAAGACCCTCTAATAAAGATACGCCACTCTTATCAAGAATGGACAGTGCGAATTTGAAATATCCATTTAAACATATGATTTACTGTTGTATCGTTATAAATAAATATAAAATACTTTAAACATTTTCACTAGCCTTCGAATCCATCTACTGAAGGTTTTTCTAAATGAAAGTCCAAACTGTAGCTTGTCCAAAAAGACGTATTTTATCAAAACAGTTATGAAAATCCAAATTCCATAACAAAAAATGATGAATCCATTGCACAGGGCCTTTTTGTTCAGGAATATAATCAGATGAAAATAACGAGCTGTGACCAATCTCATATGTCCTATAAAAGATACAAAATTTGGAAAAGGCAAACGCGGATTCCTCGACATACGAGAGGTAGAATCAGTTGCAATGAGGGAGAAAGCATCCCCTGTTAACTAGTCAAACCCGACATGAGACCCAGATCTTGTTCAGATAAATGTAGTAATCCAGTCAAAATCATTGCGTAAAGAACGGCCTAACAATTGGTATGGAATACATCAGCCAGTAGTAAAACTCATTATATCAAGGACATATCTCTGTATAAACATGGGACCGTCATGCAAAGCCGATTGTATTTATTTTGAATTGTATAATTTCAACAAAAAATAATTGTAAATAAGGTTCTTTATAACTTAGTATTTCTGATTTTATTTTGATAATGTGAAAGTAAAACGTATTTTGACGCAAACACAACTGCCAAAACAGTGATGTAAAATGATTTTAATACACTGGTGATTGATTAAGAAATACATTTGGAGCAGTTTTGATCCACGCCTATTTTTTTCTCCAGGGTCAGTTCAGCGTACACCCAATGACTTTCGATCGATTTGTAATTCGGGTACCGGTATTGTACTAGAATATTGCAAACAAAAAATGCTTGAGTGTATTGATAAAGGAATTCTGAGTCACATTCTCCGCTCTGAAGCCAGTACGCGCTGACAACAGTGAATCTACCGTATATTTCAAACTCCCCGTTCTGACGTACGTTCATTCCATGTGACTTGTCCAAGCGAAATCAAAGGTATAATGTACTTGTGAAAGTCATTTAAAAACACCGGAATTCTAAAAGCATTGACATGGGTTTTATGTAGGTATAGTTCTGACTGCATTTATTTTATTCCTGACTTTTAGTAGGAGGTGATTTTTTCATATCTGCATGTATTTATGATGTAATGAAATGTACATATGGTCGAATAAATCATTGTGCACTTGTAATTGTTTGTGGAATAATGTTTTGTTTTCGGTAAATAGAAATTGCAGACTCAATACAGATAGATTAACTCGAATTGTCAGCATGGGCAATTCACACACTTCATTACCTTTTGGTTTCAAAGCACTAAACTATTAATTGGGAAGCAACCATTGTAGGTACAATATTTCAGTATACAAATAATCACATTTCCGTCAATTAATTGACCCATGTTTATTCAGAAATATTCAAAGGACAAACAATCACTCTTCACATGCGTTAGGATGTATACAAGAATTTCCGACATTACGTAAGCAGGTGGTTTCGGTATGGGTGTACCAGTCCAAAACAAAATGACCCATAACTTTTCGAGAAATGCTTTCCAAATAAAAACTCGTTGGCGCACTAATTTTGGTGCAACACTTCACGTGTGATAATGACGTAAACTTTATTAGAGCGCCAATTTTTTCCCGTTTTACAGCATTTTGTTGAATATAGTATATATCAGGAAATCTGTCGCTATGCATCTGTCATAATATATCTTTCTATGTTAACCAAATACTGCATTTTCTACTCGCGATTCATTAACGCTTTAAATTAAAAATTCAAGATAACCAACAGTGATCAATGTCATAATTTCAATAAAAACTACACAATGAGAGAAGGACAAACACAGATCCCTGGACACACCAGAGGTTTAATACCAGCAAGAAGGGTTAATAAATACACAATGAGAGAAGGACAAACACAGATCCCTGGACGCACCAGAGGTTTAATACCAGCAAGAAGGGTTAATAAATACACAATGAGAGAAGGACAAACACAGATCCCTGGACGCACCAGAGGTTTAATACCAGCAAGAAGGGTTAATAAATACCCTTTGATCTCCACTTGAGAAGAGCAATGACCTTAGAAATGGACAAAATTTGAAGTTCCTTTACTCGTATTTACGGTTTGGTTGAAATTGACTCAATATTTTGTTTGCTTGATTTTGCAAGTTTTGATAACTCTGTTTCAGGTTGCTACATGAACATGAAATGCAAGAGAAAAGTTGTATTTTCTGTTGACCACCTGGGGCATATATATAGTAGCAGTAAACAGTTTTGAAAAAAAATATCTGGGATTAAACACGTTCCTTGAAAGGTACACGAGCTCCAACTTTTTGTTGCGTCTAACCTTAGTATAATAAATTTATACTTCGGTATTCTGAAAATAAGGGATTTTTTTCGACACACAAACCTATCTTATTAACGTATCATATCCTTTGTTTTCACCAATGCAAAGGTAAACAAATCCTATAAGGAATAAAAAATTAAGAATTTAGCAAACACGAACCCCTGAATATACCAGAGGTGGGATCAGGTGCTTAGGAGTAAGCGTTCCCTGTCGGCCGGTTACACCCTCCTGATTCCTATCTCTTGATCAGGTAAAAGGAGTAATCCGTAGATAAAATCCGTGTGTAAAAAATGGCTAACAATTGGTATGAAACACATTAGCAGTTAACCCATTGTTATACTGGCAAACTAAATCGTTATATCGACTATAGAATTTACGAATGCTGACTTTAAACGAGACTGCTTAAACCCCTGTAACATCATGTTGTTTTCAATAGTATGTCTCAATTCAATTCTTGTCGTATGCAAAATAAGCTCTAGCATATCGAATCAGTTGAGAAACATCATCACCATATCCAAGTGATAATGGAATAGTGCTACATAAAAAGTTTACGACAGAGAGGCTGAAGTCATTCCGTTTGTCATACAGTCGAGATGTCAGTATGCCGTTGTCATATATATTCAATAAGATAACAAAATACGAGGCAGTTGTGGAGGACTATAACTAGCCTTTATGTCTTACAGATAACTTAGCACATTGAATTTAATCTGATTGTATCTCAGATCTATATATAACTTTGATGTCAAAGCACACAAACGGCGTTATTTTTTTTTTCCTGTGGAAAAGGCGCAATGTGCACACAGTCATACAACTTAGGTGAACTAAACATATCCACGATTTAACTTTGCCGTGAATGAATTTAACATTTCAACGCAACTGTTTCATTTCGTATTAAATAGCTGCTCGCTGTACAAGTTATTGTATTAAAGTTGTTCGCTATGTAATGTATATTGTACGATATCTCAAACATTCCACTCAAATAGTGAAATTAATATTACATCCCTTCAAAGTATTCTACGCGGTTTGTAATACATAATTTCAATATCTGAATCCATTTCTGAAATGCGTCACAGTATGTTTATTTTAGGTAGACATCTGATGGCTGATGGCTGTGCCAAGGGCTTGTCGGGACTTGTAACGCCGACCAGATAAAAACTTCTTAAGTTTTAGAAAATAGATATTAAAAAGATGTTAAAGTTCCTCATTGACTATATTTTCATAGTCTTTGGTGATCATGTCTTCCAAAAGTCTGTTGGAATTCCCATGGGCACGAATTGTGAAGCAGAATTCATTCAAAAGCTTCTACACGAGAGGAAAAAAACCTCTTGTTGTGGCCTTCAATTCGACATTTAGATATATCGACGAGGTTTTGTCTATTAACAATGATCATGTCCTTCGTATGTCGATTTGTATCTCAATGAGCTTGAAATAAAATACACCACAGAGTCTTCCACTCTGCTTCGTGCTTAGATATTTTACTGAAAATATATCCTGGCAACAAACTAACAACTCAACTTTATGACAAACGAGATGATTTCAATTTTCCATCGTCAACTTCCCTTATTTATATGGCAATATTCCATTATCACCTGCATATGGTGTTTATATCTCCCAACTGATTCGATACGTAAGAGCCTGTTCTGATTATGGCATTTGTACAGTCTGGTCTAAAGTCAGCATTTCGCAAATTTTATGGTCGTTATAACGATCAAGTTTGCCAGTACAACTTACCATTTAGTCAAATGTTGTCTGATGTGTTTCATACCAATTGTTAGTCTGCTGTACTGATGCTGCCTACGAATTACTTCGTTTACCTGATCGGAATATAAGGCTCACGGCGGGTGTGACCGGTCGGCAGGGGATGCTTACTCCTCCTAGACACCTGGTCCCACCTTAGTTATGACAAGGAATCCGTGTTTGTCCTATCTCTCAGATATGAATTTTCGATAGGAATCACGAGATTGAATACTGTTGGTTATCTTAGCCTTTTCCTGATAATGTTTCCTGATCGATTTTAGTATAACATCTCGGTAATACCGGCCTGAAACACGTTTGCCCTTCGGCACCGGAAATTGTACTGCTATACCATTACATGAGAAGAATATGCAATAACGAACCTTCTTTGCGCGTGTGGTTCTTTTGGCAACTTCAGACCTTCTGCCGTGTTTAGTTAGTGATAATTTGTTTCCATTTTTACTGGTTCTAAATAGTGAACCTATATTTCTTCACCAGTAACAATATTTGCATATTGTATTTGATGAATCTTGGAAACATTTTGAGTAGTAGCTTAGCGGTTTGTACTCATATCCGGTTTTTTTTTTAGTCATCTGTCAATATACCCGGTATCCATCTGGTACAAATATTTCATACTTTTAAAATACGCTCCAAAATGAAATGTATCCGCGATATACCAACAGCTTTGACAATATCGTGTATCATGTACCTTCCATCACTTTCAATTATTTCCCTGACTTTTGAGGCATTGGCCTTTCCTGTTACATCAAAGGTCGTCCAGATTTTGCTGCATCTTTGACGGACGACTCTGTGTTATTCGAAATTCTTTTCTCCACCTACGAACAGTCTCATAAGATGCCTTATCGGACCATTAAACTTCCTCCAATTCAGTTAATTACCCAATGATCGAGTTTTGTGCAAACTTTCATATTAGCTCTAATTTCTCAATATTCTCAACCCGTTACCCAACCATTTTTACAAAAGTGGCCAACGACTGGTTCTATTGAAATGACTATAAGTTTAAAACTATGTGGAACTGAAGGCTCGTGTTTATACCGTTAGAAACGTATTGGATAGAGCTATTCAAGAGTATTATCATCATCATGGAAATCGTGCAAGGCGTTATCGAGCTGTGGTACAATACACATTATATATCGAACAACCCTCGTATATTAACATCATATACATTTTATTTACTAATGTAGGTCCAGAAAGAATAGATATATAGTAGTGCGTTTATACGTTTGCACCTTCAAGCTGTCAATATGTTAATGTAGAAGTTTCTACTGATTCCATAGCTCAGGAGAAACAAATAATAACTCATAACCAATTAATATTCTGTCAAACTGAACAATATCCTGATAACCTCATGTAGACAGTCCATGCTGATTATTATAGACTTGCCCAATCCTAGTTTTAAAACGTCATCGGGAACAAATGTATGGGTAATCTTTGGATGCATAAAAATGTGCAAAATTGGAAAAGATGTGAGATATTGTTTTGATTTGTTTTGTTGTTTTCCGCCACACTCAAATTTTTTTCCCCGTTATCTGGTGGCGTCCATTTTTTTTATTGGTGGAGGGAGGAGAGGACTCAGATACAATGTACCTGGGAAGAGAACACCGATCTTCCGAAGAAGATGGGAAAGACATTTCCACTGAAAGGTAGGGAAGAATTCTGCTCAGGTTCAGTCGAACTGTCGTTACACCAACATCTACGACAATCGTTAGTCATTCTTATTCCTGTTCTCTCTTTATCGGATTATTTTGTTTGTGCACATCTGATTGTTTTAGATTACAGTGAAAGTCATTCTGTACTTGTGCTTATATGTGTCCATAATAGCATATGCTGTGGTATACTCAAGCGTCATTTCATGACAGAAAAAGAAAACTGATTCTTGTAATACGACAGATAAATGGTTTATTTTTGGAAGATTTTCTTTATTGACATAAATGAATAGAATTTAGACCCAGGTCGAAAGCTCTCCTGGTGGACTGTTAGTCCCCAACGGTTTTCACCAGTCCAGTTGCTAAATACTTCAGTACTAGCATGATAAACGGATAAAAATTTGCTGTGATAAAATTAAGAAATTCATTTCAAAATTAAGGAGTATTTCCCTGATGCATTGCTCTGATCCTTAGCCGGATTTGCATCCAGTATTTGGTAATTTTGGTTTTTTCAGTTCTTCTAAGTTTGTTCTTATATCGGATTTCCAATATTGTTGACTTGAACATCATTAAAGACGCATTATTTGTCGAAATGCGCATTTGCTGCATCAAATAGGCACCGTTTGTTTTCCATCATGAACAAATATTGCACATTGGTGAAATAATCAAAGTTTCCAGTCTGTTGTTGATTTGGAATGGGTTTTCAGAAAATAAATTTATTCACTAATTTGGAATATGAAACATAATTCTTTTCATGAATTATCATTAGTGTTTCACTCAATTATTGATGAAATGTACATATCGTTCTACACAGTACCACGGCTTGTTAGGCATGGTAACTTGTATTCTGAAGTTCATTTTATTAAATGACTGCATAATTTTCAATGTAAGCAGGTTTAATGAGGCGTCATAAGGACAAGTCGTACTCCTAAACAAGGATTGTAAAGAGTACATGCAAGAACTATCAAAATGAAAAATTGTTTTAGTGACTGTTTTCATAAATTCCCTTCGAATTTTGATTTTTTATGATATGCAAATCACACCAGGGAAAATGACATCTGTGATCTGTAAACTCCCCTCATTTGTTCCAAACTTCCAAAACAAGAATTTAAGCTTCCATAATACGTAATGGTTTTCTTCCACTCCATATGGCCCCAATAAAATTTATATAACTTATATAAACCGATTAGAGTTACAGATATTTTCACTTGTTGGCTTATCGGTCAACATGATAAGTGCTCTCATAGCTTTGATCTTATGTTTTGGATGCCACAATTCGAATGCCTGCAAATGCGTTCCACGTCATCCACAAGAACAATTCTGTGGTGCCGAGTTTGGTATGTAGACATCAAACAATTCCTATTCAATTGCTATTTGGTAATGTATCAAACATCATTTAATTGAATTATACAGATTTCATCGAATATGCAACAAAAGTTGATTTATTTTAACATAATCTAACATTTGTTTAAAACTCCATTAATTATTGGGAATACTTCTAATAAGTCAAGGAAAGTTTACACAGTACAATTAAAACTCCAGTGTTTGCTCATACCTTTTCTATTTACTTATTTTGGAACTCTATAAAATTTAAGATTCTATATTAATGTTTGATCAATACTCGATTATCATTTTTATCAATACATTCTCAGCTGTTAAAGCAAAAGTTCTTTCGTGGAGAGAAGATCCAGACTGTCCAATCGGAGAACGCATCATTTACACTATTGAGATATTAGAGGAATTCAAGCAACAGTTGGTAATAAAATACAATTATTGAATAAAGACATGGTTTACTTATTTAAAATCGTTCTCATCAGAATTCATTCTTTTACCAGAATCCAAAATATGCAAAAGAACGGATACGTGAGGTATTCACAAGTGAACAATCTTGTGGGATATCATTGGAAGTTGGTGAAATCCATTTCATTTCAGGTCAGTCGGAAAGACGTTTAGTTTAATTTTAATTTTCAAATAACATGGACAATATCTCATGCCAAATTACAGATCCCGAAATCCTGTGATTTTTGCAAAAGTAATGTTTCATGATATTATATCACATTATGAAAAAAATGTTTAACACATCTATTTTTAAGAACTAAAGGTTTAGTGTAATTGTGTTATTCATATTGTTTTGTTTATGGGTATAAATAGGTTGACGATGTGGGCACAAAAATATGCGATCTCTAAAAAGGATGCACTTTTATTGGTTACACATGCCTGTTGTATTCTCCTATACTTTCAATTACTATTCCTCGTGAATTCATACCTTTAAAATTCATCTCCGCAAATAACAAAACACATAACTGGTCAGGATGACAGCAACTGGCTTTCATATCATTCACTGACCAATGTAGTTTGAACACAACAGCTTCAGAAACCTTTGAAGCTTAGCACAAATGATGGGGACTTCAGATTATCTGGAATATTAAAAAAGTAAAAACCACGCTGATTGAATTGATTCTAAGCTCCATAGGGTAGATAATTTTTATGCATGAACATAACGCCATTTATTTCTCATAATATGTTATGACAAAATTTTAGACCGTTGGCAGGCCTAGGGTTGACAGGAATTTTGTGACCTTATATACCAACATCGATAGGAACATTTTCGATAGCATTCAGGATAATAGCGACTATTATCCTGACCTTACAAACACTGACAATGCTTAGGTGAGGACAATGACGAAAGTATGGAGATGTCTTTTTCCCTAACCTCACAAACACTGATAATGCTTAGGAGAGGACACTGACGAGAGTATGGAGTTTTCTGTTGTCCTGACCTCACAAACACTGATAATGCTTCGGACCCTCTTTGGCAAAGTGTCTAGTCTCGCGCAACACCTCTCCAAAAACCGAGGGGGTAGGGGGTTGGGTTTAAAAAACTGTAATACAGCGATGGGAATTCACGCGAATATTGTGCGGCTAAAAATAAGCCAAGACAGCCAATGTAAAGTTCTACTTTGTTTCTCTAGATATTGGTGCAAATATTGGAGAACGTACTTTTTGAGATTTTCTTATTAATTTCACTTTTATTTGTATACTTTTACAAATATCTGTCACATATATGATATCTGTTTTTACATTATGCTATAAATGAAAAGATTTAAACAAACGTTATCAAAAGTTTAATTCTTGAAATTAAAATTTAAATCATTTAAGATATATCATCATATCTTTTTAGCAAATAACACGGTACCTTTATCTTTTTGCCATTGTATATCCTAATAGTTTCCACTAATTAATTACATTTCTACATCATCCGGGTGTGGGTAGCGAAGCGCGGCAATAATAAAACAAAAATCGATGTCATGGCTGTCTGGAGTAATCAGATAAAATATAAAAATTGTCCATATCAAGCAGAGTGATAAGAACAATTTCTATGAATGTAGTTTGGAAATTTGTCATTAAAATGTTTCGTTCTCATTCAAACTCTAGGAACTGTAAAGGAGGACCGCTTCATCACAAATGGGTGTGAATGGAATTATCTTTACGATGCATTGAGCTTCTTTCAGCGTCATGCTCTAGAGAATGGGCTGTACCAATCTGGTTGCCATTGCAAGGTATTACAACTAATGTAATTCAGTGAGAAATAGACATCACTATTCATAATTTCATTTTTTTTTTCTTGGATGGAATAAAATATCTCCACGTGTTCAAAATACTGAAGTTAAGAAAGACACGGGTATATTTTTTGATAGATTGTATTTTCCCATTTTAGTTTTTAAAAGGACAATTAGTCCATAATTGTTGTCTTAAGAGACATAACAATACCATACGATTTATTTCTGATAAGACAATGTGGGGATCCGGGTTGTTAGAATACATCATCAGTACCCCTTGCTTGTCGTAAGAGGCGAGCAAATGGGGCGGTCCTTCGGGTGAGACCGTAAATCCGAGGTCCCGTGTCACAGCAGGTGTGGCACGTAAAAGACCCCTCCCTGCTCAAAGGCCATAAGCGCCGAGCATAGGCCAATATTTGCAGCCCTTCACCGGCAATGGTGACGTCTCCATATGAGTGAAAGATTCTCGAGCGGGACGTTAAAAAATATTTAATCAATCAATCATATTTCTGCTAAGAGTGAAAACTCCAATGATCTTATGATTTATACTCTGCAAAAAAAGAAACGCATAGCCCTTTTGAAATTTTAAAAATGCAAATTATGTATTTTACCAGGTAAACTGAAATGGTCAATTGAGTAATTGATTTTTTACAGGTAAGTATGAAACTTTAAAGGTCTGTTCATTTGATTTGGCTCTCTGCCAAATTAGCTCGGCGACTCTCTAAAATTGCACATCACCTCTATCGCCATGGAATTTGGCTTACGTTTTTCACGAGAACTTTGTGCTTAATTCAACCACTACATTAAAGCGTATAAAAGGACGAAGTTTGAAGCTTGAATTCATCATAACGTTAAAATGCTGCCATGCCAAGGTTGGACCCTGCTACTCGAAATATCGTCATTGGCCGTCTCCAGGCCGGAGTATCCCAAAGTGAGATTGCACGAACTGAAAACGTAAATCAGAGCACAATTTCTCGGCTGTGGAACAGATTCCAGCAGACTGGCTCTACTAATGACCGACCGAGGAGTGGGCGACTTCGCATTACGACTCCTGGACAAGATCGCCACATCCGGGTCTTTCATCTACGGAATCGAACCGTTGCTGCAACAGCTACTGCAGTCGGAATACCTGGATTGAGAAGAATCAGCTCGCAGACAGTCCGCAACCGACTTCGACAATATGGCATTAGACCCAGAAGACCGTATTTTGGAGCAGTTTTGACACCGTTACACAGACGAGAAAGAGTCTGATGGTGCAACAGATTGAGGGGCTGGACATTACGCAACTGGCGTAGAATCTGGTTCAGCGATGAGTCCCGTTTTCTGCTACAGAAACGTGATGGAAGAATCCGTGTATACCGGCGCAGGAATGAACGTTTCTCTTCCTCGTGTGTCCAAGAAGTGGATAGCTTCGGTGGAGGTAGCGTCATGATGTGGGCGGCGATCTCTAATGACCGTAAAACAGAACTGGTACATGTCCCGGGCAATTTAACGGCTCAAAGGTACAGAGACGAAATTCTCCAACCTCACCTTATGCGCGTAATTGACCAACAGAGGGAGTTATTCCAACATGACAATGCTAGGCCTCACACAGCCCGCTTAACAATTGACTACCTTCAGCAGAACAACATTAATGTGCTACCATGGCCTTCCAAATCACCGGATTTGAATCCGATTGAACACTTATGGGACCAACTGGATAAACGTGTGCGCCTGCGCCAACCTCCGCCTCAGACCCTCGATCAGCTCCGTCAAATGTTACAACAGGAATGGCGAACAATTCCACGCAATAACGTAAGAACATCGATTGACTCTATGCCAAGGACATGCAGAACTGTGTTGGCAGCTCGAGGTGGTCATACACGGTACTAACTTAAACGTGACAGGAAGTGTTCTTAACTGTGATGATCTGACTTTTTTTCCACCAATATCTAAAGTTTGGACTGTAATTTTTTTCAATTGAAACAATTCTAGTGAATATCTACATTTTTTATTGTAAAATCATAATCCAAAATACATCTACTAAAATCTTAAAAAATCCATTATGCGTTTCTTTTTTTGCAGAGTATATATGAATTTTGTTATTAGTGCATAAAAATCTAAAGTTGGGGAATACTTTAAAGATGTAATGCTAGTATTCTCAGAAACGCCAGAGTTAGAAATCGCTTCTGCATAGTATTATTTATTATTATTTTTTGTAGATTCATGATTGTTCATCCTCATACTGTCGACAAACCTTTCAATCTTGTGACATCACTTCAAACAAGTTTTGTTTTCATAAGAAGAATGCCTGCATATACAATCATACCTGGAAAATCTGTAAATGGTTCTCATCAAGATGTAAGTAATGTGTGCAAGATCGCAATCCATGGCCAATATGTAGGTCCTCTCCCATTCTGAGGAAAAAGAAAGCTAGAACTTCAGGACGTCTAGGTTCATCTCTGGAATCCCTCGGCTCGTGTGATAGCGTTATATACTTGCACAATAAATTGATTTTGAAAACCTTTTTTTTTTTTTCATTTTTTTTTTTAAAAATTCTTTGTAGGTATTGCCAGTGCCTTCGGGCGATAGCATATACTTAGTTTTTTATATACTGGACAAAAAAAGTTAAGGATCATAATTTTGACCTCAAAATTTTTTATCAACCAAATAATTATTTTGACAAATTTTAATATGTATAGTTTCTCCAATGTGTCCTTAACACAATAGATTTACCTGGTTTCATATTGACGTCATAAGTGCACGATTTTTTCGCCCAAACACAAGCAAGGGGGCCAACGTGTATATTGAAATTGAACATTTGTGATTTTTATTTTATTGTGGGTATTTATTGCTCTAATCGCCTCTTAGGTGAACAATCATAAGCCATGAGGCGCCATTTAACTGCTCTGGAAGCTGGTCAGGCAGTAGGTATGCTTCAAGCTGGCCAAGTCCAGAGAACTATCTCTAGACATTTTAATGTGTCCGAAAGTGTGATTGCAAGGTTGTGGAATCGTTTTAGGCAGACAGGTAATGTTTCTGAGAGACCGAGATCAGGTCGTCCAAGGTCCACAACCGCTCGCCAGGATCGCTATATGTCACTTATGGCTCGTAGACACAGGTTTCAGAGTGCTGTCCAAGTCAGTATTACTGACTATCATGCAGCAAGTGGGGTGCGCATAACACCACAAACTCTCAGACAGAGATTTCATGCTGCTAACCTTCGGGCTGATCGACCTGCTGTTCGTCCCATTTTGAGGAGAAGAAATCGTGTAGCACGACTCAATTGGCCTCAAAATCACATAAACTGGCAACAGCGTCATTGGACGCCTGTTCTTTTCACAGACGAGTCACGGTTCTGCGTGGACTTTCATGACGGTCGTAGGCGTGTATGGCGCATGCGTGGAGAGCGCTACGCTGATTGCTGTGTAGCAGAGCATGATCGCTTTAGAGGTGGCTCTGTGATGATTTGGGCCGGAATCAGTATTGGTGGATGTACTGACTTGCACGTGATTAATGACAATCTTACCGGTGCAATTTACAGGGACGAGATACTGCATCCAATTGTGAGACCTTATGCGGGAGCTATAGGCAACGACTTTGTGTTAATGGATGATAATTCTCGTCCCCACAGAGCACGTATAGTGACAGACTACCTCGATACAGACAATTGAACGTATGGATTGGCCGAGTTGTTCTCCGGATTTAAATCCAATAGAACATGCCTGGGACATGTTGCAGCAAGCTGTTTCCAGACGCCCTGTACTTCCGACAAACCGCCAGGAGCTTACGTTAGCTTTACAGCAGGAATGGGAAAGGTTGCCACAAATTGCGTTCCGCACGTCATCAGAAGTATGCAGAGGCGTTGTCGTGCCGTTATACAGGCTCAGGGTGGACATACACCCTACTGATATTGCCTTTATTCAATCATTTGTAATGAAATTTGTATTGTTACTCATATCGATTTTCAAACTGTTTTGGGGGGTTACCTGACAATGGTTGCTCTGGCTGCTTAACGTATGGATGAATTTGTAAAAACAGGTTTAAAATGTATTGTTCGATTGTCGTTGAACATTTTAAGTATATATTTAACATAATTTATTTGGTTTTGTTATGAATAAAATAATTCTGAAACCATGATCCTTAACTTTTTTTGTCCAGTATAGCTAATGTGAATGTTTGGGAGCCATAGTGCAGGATTTGGGACTATCTAACCTGTGAGGACCCGGGTTGTTAAAATAGATCCTCAGTATCCCTTGACTATCGTAATAGGCGATTAAATGAGGCGGTCCTTCGGATCAGACCGTAAAAACGGAAGTCCCCGTGTCAGAGGAGGTGTGGCAAGTTCAAGATTCCTCCCTGCTAAAAAGTCAAAAGTGCCGAGCATATGTCTAAATTTTGCAGCCCTTCACCGGCAATATTGAAGTCTCCATGTGGGTGAAAAAATCTCGAGAGGGACGTTAAACAATACATAATCAATCAATCAATCGGAATATCTATATTTATTTTACATATCTGTTACATAATTAATACAGCTTGTCTTAAAAGTGAAAACGCGACCTTTATAATTTGGAACCTAACAGTAGCACGTGATCGAACGCATGTGTATGAAGGGGAGGGGGAAGCTTGCATTTGAAAAAATATATATCTATCAAAATCAGCCATGTTCCATAAAATTTATTTAAAAAAAAAAGTTTTATATGCTTTGTGAAAACATTTGATTTATAATTCTTAATAATAAGCGATTAATGTAATCAATGTAATTTATATTTACCTCAACAATACTAATACCAAACGAAGTAATATACATTTGTTCATATCTGAAAATGGATTGATTGATTGATTGATTAAACATTGTTTAACGTCCCACTCGAGAATCTTTCACTCATATGGAGACGTCACCATTGAAGGGCTGCAAAGTTAGGCCTATTCTCGGCGCTTATGGCCTTTGAGCAGGGAGGGATCTTTTGCGTGCCACACCTGCTGTGACACGGGACCTCTGTTTTTGCGGTCTCATCCGAAGGACCGCCCCATTTTGTCGCCTCTTACGACAAGCAAGGTGTACTGAGGATCTATTCTAACAACCCGGATCCCCACGGGACCTGAAAATGGAGATCATTTGTGAAATTGACTGACTATTTAAAATGAAAAAAAAAACCAATGTCATTCAACCATGTCAGAATCAATATTGTGTTTTATTTTTGTCAGATTTATACCACTTAGTCAAGGTATATTGATGCCAGTCTTTTGTCTTTCGATTAATGTACATATATAAAACTCAAATGATATTATCTACACTGACTGTGTCCCCTGTTGAATGTGAAGATAAAATTTCAGATCAAATACAAGTTTGACTCTTAATTCTGAGGTTAAAAGTCAAATTTACAAATATTACATATTGATCCATTTGTCCTATATACATCAGTACAGCTTTAGCAATAAGATATAATGAAACATGTGCATGTTTCAAGATAAAAAAAAAAGTCTTTTAAAACATATTTTTATTTAAACCTAGAATATTAAGTTTATGTTAAAAACACATGCGTATGGTCCACGTGTTACAGTCCCTTTTCTAGGAACTAGTATTTCTGTCCGTGTCGCTGCGCTGGAAAATACTGATGGATGCAGTTCCGTTGAAGTCACGTGGTAAACCACGTCTTGTTACTAGTTGATAGTCTACAGGTATTCATATTAAATGGTTGAATCTCAATGCATCTTTAATTTGACAAAACTTGGATCAATGCAAAGTTTTGTAGTCAAGGTATCTTTGCTATAAAGGGTCATTTTCTAATTGCTTTCACATTATGATAACTGTCAATGGTTTGCCTGTACATATGTAGCTTTGTGTTTCTTCTAAAATGATAAACAACATGCAATTTCATCACGTGTGATTTTTTTTTCTTTACATCCGAATTTGAAATACATCAAAAATGTACACATAGCTCATCAATGATTTCACTAAAAATGCATCATTTGAAATCCACGGGGTTATATCAGTCTTGAAGTGAGGTAAACGTATGATCTAGGAATATTACAGCAAACCTTTTAAATTCATGACGAAAAAATATGGTTGGGTGAGTGTTAAATTACAAGAAGTATAATGTTCCAAGCCTATTCTTTTAAAAACAAAAATAAAATCCTTCTCTGCAAAACTCTGTATCAATTTTGGTAGTAATTGTTGCTACTTAAAAGTTCCAGTCGGGAAACGTGAGAAGAGGCCACTGGGCTACCGTATTTATGCAGGAATGTAATTAATACCGTATCTACATTCTTACTCCGCAAAGAAGATTACTTCTTTAATTCTAAACTGAATTATATGATGTAAATTACTTTACATTTATTTATAATTTGTTTATAGATGCCTTTCATTGTATGAAAAAGTCAAATGTGATTTATTTATTTTATTTGAAAATTGAAGACTTTGTATTCGTTATATCCAGCTTCCTTAAGTCAGCTATGATTAATTTATTAAATGATTTATATATCCATTATGCAGTCATACAATAAAATTTCCATACACTTCCTGCCACACATACAGGTCATAGAAAGTATCCATGTTAATCAATTGCTAAGATTGAATTTTAATGATTGATTTATACATTTTTTTTATTACCTCTACTTGCATAGTAACTAATTATTGATGTGGCGCAGACAAAAAGATAAGCTTGTTATTGTGTATCGTATTCATTTCGCTTTCTCCAAACTCTCGCTCTCCAAGCTTTACAAAGTCGAGATAGCGAGAATCTAGGGAACGCGAGCCTAGCATCGCAATCATCCATTCACCTTTTTATGAGATGTTGGTAATCCGTTGATGGGGATATCTTGAAACTATTTATTAAGGATGGTTTGATCAAAACTGAAGTTTTGTATTCTGAGAAGCCTATAACATCAATTGTCTTATTTAATTCAATGTGGTTTTTGTTTGTAAAGGAAATGTAAATATTCTAAAGCAATTTCTCAGTTAACTAATGACTTGTCATTTCAATGTGTGAGACATCGCATTTTACCGGTGCAAAGGAAAGTAAATAAAACCCTTAAATAGCTTAGGTTCATATTCCCTTAATAGTACCAACCTGTAACCAGCGCAAGATGACACAAGTATGGAATGCATTTACGTTGTCCATTTTTATAATAATACAAAGTGCTATTTAAAGAAACAGATTGCCACAGACTCGCAGCTTTGTTAAGGAGGAAAATGTATCAGTGGTTCCAAACACATAGTTAAAAGGGGGCGATATATGGCAGTCGGGACACGCCCCTCCTACTGAGGTAGGAACATCCCTGTTGTTCTTCACACTACAAAAACGTTTCCCCATGAGAAAAGTACCCCGTTTCTGACTAGTATACTCTCATAATTATATAAAAACAAAAATGAATATTACTTCATTTGTTAAACATATTGAATTCACTTTAATTAACAGAAATTTAATTGATAATAATTTTCAAATACGGAACAGGTGTATTTTATAAGATAAGGGGACACCGTTGTGAAAAGCCTAAGATGACGAACAGTATTCAATCTCGTAATTCCTACAGAAAATAAAAGAGAGATGGGCAAACACGGACCCCTGGATATACCAGAGGTGGGATTAGATGCCTTGGAGAAGAAGACATCCGCTGTCAATCGGTCACACCAGTCGTCAGCCCTACATCTTGATCAGGTAAACGGTGTAATCCGCAGGCAGATTCAGTGTGCCAAGAACGGCTTAACAATTGGTTTGAAACACGTCAGCCGGCATTTGACTTAATGAAATATTGTACTAGCAAAATATATTATTTCGCGACCATAGAATTTGCGAAATGCTGACTTTACACGAGACTGTACAAACCCCTTTAAAATCAAGTTGTTTGTCAGTAGCTTGCCACGATTTATAAACTTATCATATGCAGAACAAACTCCTGCGTATCGAATAAGTTGATAGATATAATCACCACATGCAGGTGATAATGGAATCAGTTGATAGATATAATCACCATATGCAGGTGATAATGGAATCTTGCTACATAGATAAGGGAAGTTAACAATAGAGATATTGAAAACATCCCTTTTGTCATAACTTTGAGTTGTTAATTTGCCGTTTGCATCTATTATCAATAAAATTTTTAAGTATGAAGAAGATGTGGAAGATTCTGTAGTGTCTTTTATTTCAAGTTCACTGCGATATATCGAATCGATATGTGATTGAATTTGAGCATTGGTAATAGACATCGATGACATAACTAAATGTCGAATTGAAGACCACAGCAAGATAATTTTTCTTTTTCTTGTACAAGGTTTTGAAGGCATTCTGCTTCATAAGAATATAAAAACAGGGTAGCTAACAAAGGAGCACAATTCGAGCTCATGGGAATTCCAACAGAATGCTGAAAGACCCTATCACCAAATACTACGAAGATATTGTCAATGAGGAACTCTAACATCTTTTTGATAACAACTCCAGAGTACTTGAGCATGGAGTCAGACTGCTCTTCAACATTTTTTTTTCCTTTTGGATGTTGCCTTTAAAAACAGCAGGCGTTATCACGTTAATAAAATTAATACTTCAGCTGGTAACGTCTCAATATGTGTAAAATATTCTCGAATGAACGTAAAAAACAAAACAAAAAAAATCTTATTAGTCCCATATTCAAAAATTGCACGAAACCATTTTGCTACAGAGGGTGTACCACATAGGAGGGTGTAGGTGTGAATACGATTCAAAATTTACTGTGAGTAAAAAAAGTCTACAAATTCATAATCCATGAAACATACAGTATCGTGACTCCTATTTTTTTTTAGTATATACAATGCATAGATTTCACAGAAATATGTACAATTTAGACTGAAGGTTTGCATAATCACGAAGGCAGATAAATAAACAATAAGAAAATACAAAATTATAATTTCATGATGAGATAAAGTAAATGTAAGAAACAGAGAACAGATGGTTTAGATTTTCAGTCATTCCTTGACAGTTCAATTAGGCATTTAGGTTTTTTGCGTATCAAACTGAACAGATGCAACACGAAACTTATAAACATAAATGGCGACAAAATTAAATTGGAACATTGTATACGATACTTAGGAGCATATTTAGATGAAACTCTAAATTTTAAGGAACACATCAAAAGAAAATGCCGCACAGCAATGATCAATTTTCTCAGAATGAAAAGTATACGTAAATATTTGACAAAAGACGCAACAGAAATTTTGGTTTTATCATTAGTTATTTCTCATTTGGACTACTGCAATGTGATTTTATATGGAATAGCACAGAGTGAAATAGGAAAGATGCAACGTATTCAAAACATGAGCGCGAAACTTGTATTGAATCGTAAGAAATCTGATAGTTCTAGGGAAGCTCTTTATGACTTACATTGGTTACACATCAAATCCAGAATACAATTCAAATTGTTGACTTTTATGTATAACTGTTCTGTTGGCGAAGCACCATCATATTTAACCGAACTTTTAACGTTCCTTTTAATAGACACAGAACGTTCAGTGACAGAAGCTTCGGAACCGTTGGTCCTCGACTTTGGAGCGATCTACCTCTAGAGATAAAACAGTCGAAATCACTGAACACTTTTAAGGCGAAATTGAAAACTCATTTATTTAGAAACTTTTAATATACAATTTATTCAGTTTTGTAGAAGGTATGTACTTGTATGTTTTATTTACTTATTTACTTACCTATCTTATGCTTCTATTATTACCTTTTATGCATATCATCTCTTTTACTATTTTATTGTACAACGCCAGTGAATACATGTATGTAAAATTAGGCATTTTAATCAAATAAACTAGTTTCAGTTTCAAGTATAATATCTTCATTAAACCATACCACCATCACGCATGTAAGATTAGTTGATTCTGAATGAATTTAAGTTACATAATGCTTCCTTTTTATCATTCCAGAAAAAAAATACAAAATAAAATTCATATAGAATACTTGAGAGCTGGTATCCCTCTTTTATGAGAGAGATATGTTGTATTGTGAAGCGATTTGAGCAGCATATGCTGGAAAAAATCGATCATTATTATTATTATTATTATCATTATTATTATCCATGGTGAAATCTTAATTCATGATACGGTCTATATCATGTGATTTATTTACATAATCAACAAAAACATTTTACGAACTTTATTATTTCTCAATTAAAAGATATTAATAGGTATATTAAATCCACAAATTGCATATTTTCTCTCAAAGGCACATTAATTTGAACTTTTACCGCCAATTAAGACTGACAAATATTAAACACCAGTTTTTATATTGGTTTCAAATCTGGTAACTTTGTCATAAACAAGAAAGACCATGAAAAGAAGTTTGATGCACCTTTATAAGTTTACAGTTTTAAGATTCAAATTTTCTGAAACTCTGAAATAAATATTTAGCTATTGTAATTTTAACCTTGATTAATTATACACGTGCACATCAAAATTTACCAGGATGACGTATGATTAACTGTAACTCCTCCTTCTGTGGTAACGTGTTTGGAATAAGACATGAATTCTTCTCAGCTCAGTCCTATCCTATATATATTTAATCAACGAATATAATTATATGTTTGAATAGTGCAATTGACATCAACGTCACGTCCCCATTAACATCTGATCTTTTATAATTACACAAATCTTTTCGAAATCTAAGACAATCTCGTTAACCGAAATCCGGTTTCGGAGAGTATATATCTATCGGACTTTTATGTACAAAATACATAACGCATTTACTCTTACTAGGCTGTCATGACAAAGCTGGTGATTTTCTGTGCAGTGTTTATTGCGTTCGTGGCTTATTCGGAAGCTTGTACATGTTTGCCTCAACACCCACAGACCCAATTCTGTAACTCCGACTTCGGTATGTTACTTTCATTTTCATTTCTATTCATCACTTAAAACTGTTCCACACCTTTGATGCACTATTGACTTCATTTTCTCGCCCTTAAGCTTTATTGTTCCGTTGTTTTAAAAAAAATTGTGATAAATATGTAACTGTTAAAAACATCAGTGAGAAATGTGCACTTTTTTACATTTGCTCTCTTAAGATATTCCACAACTATTGAAGCTATGATTTTTCAAAAGCAAGCCATATATCACATAGTAATATTTCATTTCAGTTGTAATTCACTTTACTTGATATTCAACTTTTATTTTTCGACCAGTGGTTAAAGCCAACGTCCTTCGTCGAAAAACAATCAACGACGGACAAGACGTTGTCTATACCGTGGCGATACTGACCGATTTTAAGGTAATAATTTCACCTTCAATATTTGATGAAAATATGTTTATCAAAAATACGGCATGAGTATCTGTGTAAATGGTTAACCTAAAACCACATAGCCTAATTAATAAAAGAAGACAAACCCCCCCTGCATTGGTTTATTATAATACGAAATTTCAATTATTTCTGTGTACGATGTTTTTTTAAAATCTTTTTGATGTAGTTGAAATTGATTGAAATTTGATAATCGATTTAATCATATTAATTTTCTTACACTAAATAATTTATTAAATTTAATTACAAATGTTTGTTTTTTGTTTCACTGTGTTGTGTGATCCGTACACACTGTGATATTATGTTTCACCCAAATAAATGTACTTATTGAAAGGTACTTCAATACACCCTGAAAGAATTTCTCAAATCATCGGGAATTGCTTTAATCATGAAAGATGTGATGACATAAATTGCTTTCATATGTGAAAGACCAAGAAAATAATCAATTTTGATTTAAAAAACATAACTTTCAAAAATTTATTTAAGAACTGATCAATAAAAATAGTCTGGCTGTCAGATTTGAACTCGGGATCTGTGGTTCCTCGCCACGGTCCCTTAACCACTGAGCTATAATGATATAACAAAACCCATCGACACAAACAATTTCACAAGACATTCAAATCGCCATTTTGTAACCTCGTGTAACTTATATAATTTTGAAGTTCAACAAATGTATGCAATGATTGTTTATATGTTTTAGAATGACAAAAGACGATACTCTGGAAAACAGAAAATCTATACCACGGCTTCATCCGCTAGCTGTGGCTCATACTTCGAATTAAATAAAGAATACATCATATCTGGTAAACAGAACTTGGAAATGGTTTATTTGTCGCATAGTATTGATTCCCTTTCATTGCTGTAATGAAAAAATTTACTATTGTGATAAAGAATAAGAGAGCAAAATCATGGAATGAATTTTCAGTTAATGTTAAGATATTTTTTAAGGTGTCATTAATAGACGAAAATGGAAGACTTCCCTGTGCTCTTGGAATGCCAGTCCATCTTTTCTCACCAAATACCAACGAACTGCTTTGGCGATTGGTCTCTATAAGAACCATTGCAACTGCAAGGCAAGTTAATTTTGTAACTGATAATTTCATATTTATTTACAAAACACGTCGGGTTTCAAATCAAGGGATTGCATCCTTTTAGAGAAATGGTTTAAAGCTTAACATTTGTTTTACTGTTTGTCACTAAATGATATTTACCTTTCCCATCTGTTTCCCTTTGTTACGTCCTGAATTCATTCAGAATTAATTTCATTGTTAATCTATTCCCATCTCCACCTTTCCTACAGATTGTAGAATGTGGATTTGGTGGAACCCAGTGTCAACAAGCAACCAGAGGGGCTTGTACGATTCGATCCGGATCTGATATCAGATGTTGGTACCAGAATAACTCCTGCAGATCGAGTGCGTATGGATGTAGCTGGAATTCCCCTGCCTGTTCACGTCGGTGAACACAATGTATACCTACCTCGACAGGGAAGGGAAGCAAATATAATTGCGTTTGTAATTTGAACTGTCTATTTAAAAAGGCCTTCAAGAAAAGACTCGAAATCCGTTTTGTTTAATAAATATTTAGATATATATACTATGTTTTTGTTCATTTTACTTTAGTTTGAACAGTAGAAGCTGATGAGGAGTGATCGTTATTATATATTCACTCGATACATCGAGCTACTTTCTGTCCTAAAATAATTATGACGCAAACTATTGAATACCTCATTGTATGATGATGAAAAGAAATAGATAATAAACTGCCATATTTCCTTTTTCAATCTACCTCCAAACTGGATATACATTAAAACATGCACTTCATACGTTCAGTTTCAAAAAATAAAACAAAACAATTCAAAGCAACAAGTTATCATCAAAATTTTCTGGAGTATTTCTACACGTAAGATATATATGTGACATAATGATAGATGATATATTGTCAGATATTTATCATAAAGAACGCCATCACTGTATAATGACGGTAGCAGTATAAAAATCTTGATCATTTCAAAGATATAAATTACATTTATCACATGCGATTAATAACAATACTGTCCAGGAATTTCGAACTATGACAATTATGAATTCACAACTTTGTTCGTAACGTTGTACTAAAGTAAACAAGTACAAGCAATGTACCACATTTCACTCATTTTAGTGGTTGGCTTCACATTGTTTAACCTCCCTCTAGACAAATTTTCACTCATATGGAGACATCAACATTGCCCTGAAAGGCTGCAAAATGTATGCATATGCTCAGCGTTTACGGTCTTTGAGCAGGGAAAGATCTTTATTGTGGTAGAGTGTTCGCTTCGTAATCAGGGGGCTGTGAATGCAAGGCATAAACAGAACACACTGGGGTGTGTGGATGTGAATGAAAAGCAATACTTCTAGAAACTCATACATCACATGGGATACAGTGCCTCGATTCCTAACTACTTTCGTACCCTATACAAGACATGCACTTCAAAAAATATGTAAAACCTACATTATTTGTTTTGCAAAATCACATAGTCAGGTAGGTCAACAATAAGACAATACAAAGATATAGCGCTCATAATAAAGCGAAAATGAACGTGTATACAATGACTCCTCTTTATCATTACGATAACAAAGTTGCAAAAAATCACATAAAATATTGAAAGCCTGTATTTCTCTTTCGAAGGTGACATCATATTTTCTGATGAGATTTTTTTTATTTAATGAACCTTCACTTCAATGTAAACGTTAAATTCACTACTCATTCCAAATTTTGTAAGCCTGCAAAAATATTGAACGTTGTCATCAAACATGTAAAACCGTCAACTTTTAAATGTTATGTATTTCTCATTCATGATAGGGACTACATCTTATCATTTATTTACATACTGTAGATGTATTTCATTTCTTCGATTTCGTGTGGATTAATTTTCGTTATGATTTCTTAAAAATCACATATTATGTTTACAAAATATAAACAATGTCACTTATCTGGAATCCTATTTTATAATGAATACCGTTATGAGACACGCACTATATCTATGCCGTCTGTTCGACGAAGCGTGCCGATGTTAATACCTGTTCACCTACAAATCATTGCTCGGGGCTTTGTGTGAGATTGGGTCATTAAATTGGTGTACTCAAGCCATTAGAATGTTTAAAGCATTTACACTGTTTTCCGTTTGTCTATAAAATTCGTAAAGAAATCGGACGTACCAGTAGAACCAAATTCGATGTTCATATTGCATATCAGGACAAGAATTTCCTCGACCTGCTATAAAATAGCCATATTCGAGCAATATTACCCGTACTAAAAAAAAACAACATTATCCACGTGACCGTACAGTTATCAACAAATTGAAATTGATGGTGAAAAACAAATTCCTTTTGTAGTGTGCGGTTCAGGCGTCGAATGACTTGAAGGAGATCGTGGATACTGACAAAGTGCTAGTTAATCTACGGGTGTCTTGGAAATGACATTAAATGTGCCATACAGATATGTTTCGTCTCAGCGGCAAACGAGCTACCTTTATGAACGGTTAGCTCTATCTGCACTTTGTCGTGTTACTATCCACGCTTATAAAATTACAATGAGCGATAATGTTTTGCTAATAATCATTCTTAACTTCATTGGTTTCATGTATTATTATCAATTTAAAATTGAACATTCACATGTTCTGAAATCTAGAGCGAAAAGTTAGGTCGAAGTCTGGGAATTTTGTTTGGGGAAATTTTGGACAATTTGATAAAACAACACAGTGCAATGCCTTACTGTTGAGGATGAACCGCATTATATACACAGAGGACTCCTCACGGGAAATAAATTGTGATACATGTCGACGTACTGGGGCTCCACATCAGACACTGCAAGTGAAGACTGTAATCTCAACATCTATTCATGATACACTTGCACATCAAGTAAAGGAATGATGAATGGGTAGATATAACTCAATTTTTATGGTAACGTGTTTGGAATGAGAAAAGATCTTTTTATGCTCATTCCCATCCTATATGTATTTGATAAAAGATTATGAATTATATTTTTTTTTAATCTGAAATCAACGTCATATTCCTATTAGCATATCATCTTCTGTTAGTGTGCAAATCATTTCTAAATTGATGCCAATCTCTTAATGCAAAATTGGGAGAGTATATATATCGAGGTTTTATGCAGGAAATAAATATCGTGTTTAATAGGTTGCTATGACAAAGCTGGTGACTTTCTGTGTAGTGTTTGTTTCGTTCGTGGCCTACTCTGAAGCTCGTGTATGTTTGTCTCAACACCCACAGACCCAATTCTGTAACTCCGACTTCGGTATGTTACTTTCATTTTCATTTCTATTCATCACTTAAAACTGTTTTCACACCTTTGATGGACTACCTGATTAGTTTTCTTCCCATGGAACTTCATTTTACCGCTGTTTTAAAAATAACGATAATAAACAGCATGCAGAATCAAACAGTATTTTAGAATTGCTGTCTTCTGATTTTCCATAATTATTGTAGTTACAATTTTTCAAACGCAAGTCATACATCACACAGTAACGTTTGATTTCATTTGTACTTCAAATTATTTGATTTTTTAGACCAGTGGTTAAAGTCAAAGTTCTTGGTCGACAAAGAATCACCTGAGGACAAGACGCTGTTTATACTATGAGGATACTGAACAGATTTCAAGAAGCCAAGATAACTAACAGTATCCAATCTCCCAGTTCATATAGAAAATACAAATCAGACTATTCTCTGTGTTGTACACTTTCACAATGATATCTTCACCACTATTTTCTTAAGCTATACAAACGTAAACAAGTACAATTAATGTACCAAGTTTCACTCATTTCTGTCACCTCTATATTGTTTAACGTTCCTCTCGTCAATTGTTCAATCATGAACATTTGGAAACGTCCAAATTGTCGACGAAGGGCTGTAAAAGTGAGGCCTATCCTACGCAAGTAAGACCTTTAAATGGGGAGACATCTTTATTGTCTCACAGTTTCTGTGACGGGGACCTGTTTTTGCGGTTTCAGTAACGCCCCATTTAGTTGCCTCTTACGACATGCAAGGGGGTACTGAGAACCTATTCTAACTCCGATCCACACGGGATAGATATAGAAGGGAGTCTCCTGGCGGTGTACTACTGGCTGTATTTGAAAGTAGTCTCCAATGACGGCGTACATTGAAACTCGAAAACAGATGATGGGTATATTCATCAGCTGCGATATCAGTAATTTTCTCCTTTAACAAGCCCCGTGGGGATCCGGGTTGTTAGAATAGATTCTCAGTATCCCGTGCTTGTCGTAAGAGGCGATTAAATGGGGCAATCCTTCGGGTGAGACCGCAAAAACCGAGACCCCGTGTCACAGCAGGTGTGGCACGTTAAAGATCCCTCCCTGCTCAAAGGCCATAAGCGCCGAGTATAGGCCTAAATTTTGCAGTCCTTCACCGGCAATGGTGATGTCTCCATATGAGTGAACATTTCTCGAGCGGGACGTTAAACAACATGTAATCAATCAATCTCCTTTAACAATAACTGCTATCGTAACAGGCACCTAAAATTCGTCATATTTTTCACATCTTGTTGTGCCATTTACAAGGAAATAGATTAACAAAATCAATCATGATTAATTTTCAACTATTGACAAACATTGTATGGCATCGTATGACCAGAGAAGAGCATTATTTGATCATAGTCGAACATTGCTCATTCAAAGGAGAGTGTTATGCGACCATATTCGAGCAATGAACAACCGTAAACTAGCATTATACGGCCATAAGTCACCATTGTACTCCCAAACAAGAGCATGATTTTACCATAGAAGATTATGCAGTCACAAGTGAGCAATATAGGACCATATGCGAGCACTAAACAGCCATACATGCACGAGCATTGTACAACCATAGGTCGGTTTTGTACGGTCGCAATCAAGCCTTACATGAATACAATCAGGAGCTTTACGAGCGATGCACGGCTACAGGCGAATTTTAACTGCATGGCTGCACACAAACATCCAATGTTAACATTTTCTTCTGCTGATTAAATAAATATTGACAATTAGTGCTTAGATTTATCTCCTAAATAGTGGTACAGTCTGCGAATTTGAGCTCCGCTCCTGCCTTGGCTGTGTCCAAAGTAAGACGTAGACATACACAGTGATTGCTCCTTAGCCGAATGCTCTATGTTCAGCACTGTGATTTAAGGGTCTTTCGGTTATTACCTTAGAAACGGAGATCCTGTGACACTGTGCAAGCGTTGACACGTCAGGAATTTGTAGTACTTTGTCTACAGTTGATGAGTTAACATCTCAATATATGTGAAATATTCCCGAAGGAACGTAAAACAAACAAAAACATCACAAATAATTCTTTTTACTCGTATATTTAAAAATTACATAAAACCACTTTACTGCATATGGTGTACCACACTGGAGGGTATGAATAAGAAGCACAAAAACAAAAATCTAGAAAATCATACCTCACCAGACATATAATTTTGTGATTCCTAGCTATATTCTCGGCATATACAATGCATGCACTTCACAAAAATATGTAAAAATCTAAACTAAATTTCTGCAAACTCACACATTCATATAGGTAAACAATCAGATTGTACAACAGTATAGCCTTCATGATGGAATGGAATAAATGTGTGCATAATATCTCTTTTTTATCATCCCGGAAAAAATTCACAACAAATAAATATAAAATAACTGAAACCTTTTATCACTCTTTCGATGGTGAAATAATTTTAAGTAATTGTTGTATCTATTAAACTTTCACTTCACTCAAATATCACTGTTGCACTCTCTTGAGAGAAAGGTTACAAATCGTTGGGGTAGGTGACACAACATATCTGTTTTGTAAACACAAGTCAATACTGCATGTATATTTATCTTCTTATGCGTATATATATTTGTGATGTAAAAGGGATTTATGAGAGAGAGAGAGAGAGAGAGAGAGAGAGAGAGAGAGAGAGAAAGGTCAAAAGTATTATTACATTGGTAACTGCAGCAGATCTAGATATACCCATTAATAAAAGAAGAAATCTTTCTAAATGAATTTTAGTTGCAAAGTGGCTTCTTTTTATCATTCCGGAAAAAAAATTCCAAAGCATTTACTTTTTCGATGGCGAAATCATACTTCATACACGGTGTTTTAAGTATATATTAAATATAATTATACAACGATAATTTTTATATCATAATTTATAATTATACAACGTTTGAGACAACGATATTTGGACTAAGTATGGCATGTATCAATGTCTGTATTCATACAAGAGATTTGTCATAGATTTTTATACGCAGTTATGTAAACGTTAAATTCACTTCCCATTCCAAATTTTGAAAGCCTGCAAAATATCCAAAGTCGTCAATAAACATATAACACCTATATCATGTGATTTATTTACATAATTTACAAAAACATTTTACGAACTTTATTAGGCCTATCTAACTCTGTCCGCACCAATAAGCAATTAATATCATCATCAACATGATCGTCACCATGCCTATGTATACAATAAATTATATATTATAAAATATCAAAAGATGTAGTAAATCAAACGCTTACATATTTTTTCTCAAAAGCAAATTTATTTGAAAATTTACCATCACTTAACACTGAAAAAAAGTTAAACCAGATTTCATATTCCTTTAAAATCTGGTACATTTGTCATATACAATGAAGATCACAAACAATAAGTTTGATACATTCTTATGAATTTGAAATTTCAACATTCACATTTTCTGAAACCCTAGAATGAATATTTGGGTCGGATTTGGGGAATTTTGTGTGGTGAGTTTTTGGGCAATTTAGATAAGGCATCAAAGTACAATGTTCTATCGTCTAGTATTCTAATTAGATAAACCGCATTATATATACATTATTTCATAGATTGGACTCTTCACGGGAAATAAATTACCATAAGCATTTGACGAACAGGGGCTTCACATGGGGACTGCAGTTGTGGGGTTTTTGTAATTTCAACCTAGATTAATTATACACGTTCACATCAAATAACGGAATGGCGTATGGGTAATTGTAATTCTTTTTGATGTGTGGCATAAGAAATGTTTTTTTATGCTCATCCCCAACATATATACATTTAAAAAACGATTGTAATTACAATATTTAAATAGTGCAATTGAAATCAACGTCAAATTTCTATTAACATCTCATCTTCTGTAAATGTGCAAATCAAATTCATATATATATATATATATATATATATATATATATCTCGCAGTCTTAAGTAGAAAATACACATCGTGTGCAATAGGCTGCCATGACAAAGCTGGTGATTTTCTGTGTAGTGTTTGTTTCGTTCGTGGCTCATTCTGAAGCTTGTGTATGTTTGTCTCAACACCCACAGACCCAATTCTGTAACTCCGACTTCGGTATGTTACTTTCATTTTCATTTCTATTCATCACTTAAAACTGTTTCATTTTCTCCCCCTGAAGCTTAATTGTTCCGTTGTTTTAAAACTTGCAGTCAAGTCATACACCACAAAGTCATATTTGATTTAGTTGTAATTCACTTTATTTGATGTTTAACGTTCATTATTATTTTTTCGATCAGTGGTTCAAGCCGAAGTTCTTCGTCGACAAACAATCAACAAAGGACAAACCGTTGTTTATACTGTGAGGATATTGAAAGATTTCAAGGTAATAATTTAATTCTCAATATCTGATGATAAAAATACCCCATGAGTATCTGTATAAATGATTTACCTGTCGTGAAAACATTATAATTAATAACAGAAGGGGAACAAAATTAAATCACGCTTACCATCTCACGAAATTTCAATTTAAAATATAGTGTATAAAATGACTGAAATTTGATAATATATTGAATCACATTAATTTTCTTACACTAAAAAATTTTATTAAATTTAATTAGAAATGTTTTGGTTTTTTTTGTTTCACTGTGGTGTGTAATTTGTATACACTGTGATATTATGTTTCACCCAAATAAATGTACTTATTTAAAGGTGGCTCAATACACCCTGAAAGATTTTTTTCAAATCATCAGGAATTGCTTTAATCATGACAGATGTGATGACATAAATATACTAATTAAAAGGTTGCTTTATTGGTATTATATTTCTTTGAGCGGGACGCTCGAGAATTTTTCCTAACAAATTGAGACGTCACCATTGCAGGTGAAGGGCTGCAGGATTTAGGCCTCTGCTCGGCTATTACGGCCTTTGATTAGGGAGGGACCTTTATCATGCCACACCAGTTGTGACACTGGACCTCGGATTTTTGTAGTCTCATCGAAGAACCGCCCCATTTGTTCGCCTATTACAACAACCATAGAGTACAGAGAACTTATTCTAACCCTGATCCCCACGGGACCTTACAATAAGGTGCCCCAATACACCCTGAAATGATTTCTTAACTAAACATGAAATGATATAATTGTGAACGATGCAATGATATAAAATACTTACATACATGAAAAAGCCAGAAATTATGCAATTTGGATGATTTTAAACGAAAACCATAATTCTCAAACCTTTATATCAGAAAATATCAACAAAATCATCTGACTGACTCGGGATCTGCGGTTAAGACCCCGGTTCTTTAACCACTGAGCTATGATGATATAACAAAACCGATAACCGATGCAAACAATTTCATAAAACATTTATATCGCCATTTTGTAACGTCGAGTCATAAGGAGTGTACACTTTTGTGTAGCGAGATACCTTAATGCATCGACGCATGGCACAGTTGTGTATGTGTACTTAAAATATATGTGGACTTCGTTTGATATTTAATATCAACATGATTGATTGATTATACATTGTTTATTATGCTCAAGAATATTTCACTCATATGGAGACGTCACTATTGTCGGTGAAGGGCTGCAAAATGTAGACCTATGCTCGGCGCTCAGGGTCATTGAGCAGGGAGGGATCCCTTACGTGCCACTCCTGCTGTGACACGGGACCACGGTTTTTAAGGACCACCCCATTTAATCGCTTCTTACGACAAGCAAGGGGTATAAGGATCTATTCTAACCCAGATCCTCACGGGGTTAATAGTATCATGAATTTTACTAATAATATATGTAGGTCAAACGGACTGCAGAAATTAAATTCCCCAATGTTTTACAGTATTCAGCAAATAAAAATTATGTTTTATCTTCATTGATCAATAGATTTGAAACAAATATTTATTTAAGATCATTTTGAGGTTCAGAAAATATATGGTATTTGTTTATATGTTATAGGATGACAGAAGACGATATTCTCAAACACAGAAAATTTACACCGGCGCTTCATCCACTAGTTGTGGCTCATATTTCGAATTAAATAAAGAATACATCATATCTGGTAAACAGAAGCTTGTAAATTTCTTATTTATCACATAGTAATAATGCTCTTTCATTGCTAAAATGAACAGATGTATGATTATAATGAAGAATAAGCGTGCAAAATCGTGAAATGAAATTTCAAATAATACGAAAGGGTTCACCAAAATGTTAAGTTTATTTGTTTTTTAAGGTGGCTTTAATGGACGAAAGTGGAGAACAGGCTTGTGCTCCTGGAATGCTAGGACGTCGTCTCTCTCCAATGTACAAAGTTCGGCTTTGCGTTTTGGTTACTATAAGTATAGTTGCAGCTGCAAGGCAAGTTTTTTTTTTCTTCTAAATGTTAATTGCATATTTCTTTATAAAACATGTTGGTCATTAAAGGGATTGTGTACTGTATAGAAAATAATTTGCAGCTTCAACATCTGAAACAGTAAGGGTATCGTACCGTTACCATTTAATAGCATTGGCATTTCGAATATCTTTATTATCTCCACCAATTGTAATGATAGTCAGTTTCTCATGAATACGTTGCGGCTGTATAAGTGCTTGTATGAGTACAGGTGAATACAGTATATCTATTTCATCAGCTGTAAATTCCAACAGGAATAAAAGTAGAAAGATAGACTTCATTATTTAAAAGAGAAGATATATGGATGTGAATAGCTACGCTTTACCTCGGGATACTTTTCAAAAAACGCTTTTCTATTTCATGAAGTAGGCCATTTTGAAACCTTGCAGTTCATACCTCATATATTTTCAAAAGAAGATTTATTTCTTTACATTATATTGTGACATTGATGAGCATATTCTGAAATTAAGCTGAAATTCAATTTCATTGTTAATCTATTTTCATGTCCTTTTTCCCCACAGATTGTAGAATGTAATGGAGGAATACAATGTCAAGACCACAACAGAGAGGTTTGTGGGATTCCATTGAGAACTGACTTCAAATGTTGGTCCCAGAATAACTACTGCAGACGGACTATGTATAGATGTAGCTGGGATACCCCTGCCTGTGCAAGATTTGAACGCAATGAATACCTACCTCTATATTGAAGAGAAGCAAGGAAAAGAACGTCTGCAATTTGAACTGTCTAATTTAATGAAGCCTTCAAGAAAAGACTGGATTGATTGATTGTTGTATTCCGCCACACTCAACAATTTTTTTCCCTGATATCTGGTGGCGTCCGGTTTTTATTAGTGGAGGAGAGAACACAGATACAATGTATCCGGGAAGAGACCACCGACCTTCCGAAAGTAAACTGGCAAACTTTCCCATATATATCGGCGCGAGCTAGATTCGAACTAGAGGTGAGATCCCTTGTCGTTTTGAGCGCGATGCTTTAACTACTCGGCCACGGAGGCCCCCGTAACTCTAAATTCATTATTGTGCTATCAGTGGTGTGAGAAAAGACTGGCAATCCGTTATGTATAATAAATATTTTAGATATTAATATTATGTTTTGTTGATTTCATTGTAGTTCGAACAGTAGACGCTGATGAGGAACGATCCTTACTATGTATGCACTCCTTATATCGAGGTACTTTCTGTCATCAAATAATTCTAACGTAAATTGTTGAATACATCATTCAATGATTACGCAAAGCAATAGATAAGGAAAAAACTACCTCTCATATTTCCTTTAATGACCCTCGAAATTCATGGATATGCTGTAAAATTTGCACTTCATACGTTCAGTTAAAACAAATTAAGCGCAACAAGTCAACATAGAGATTTTGGGGGGGTTTCTTTTTAAGACTAACGTATACATTTAACATGATACCGATGACATATTGTCAGATATTTATCATGAAAAAACACATTGACTGTATAACTACGGTAGCATTATCAAACATGGTGAGCATTTCATAGATAGTTTTTATTCCATTTAACACATGCGAGTATTAACAAAATACTATCAAGTGATTACAAACAATGAGGTATTCACACCTGCCTTCCTTACGTTATACGAAATTAAGCAAGAACAATTAATCCACTACGTTTCACTAATTACTGTTACATTTATATTGTTTAACGTCCCTATTGTCACTCATGAAGATGTGGAGACGTCAATTGCTGGTGAAGGGTTGTAAAATTTAGGCATACGTTCGGCGCTTACGGCCTTTGATTAGGGGGATCTTCATTGTCATATTTGCCTGTGACACGGGACCTCTGTTTTTGCGGTTTCTGGAACGCATCATTTATTCGCCTCTTGCGACGTGGAGGGGGTACTGAGGACCTATTTTAACTCGAACCCGCAGGAGATGAATATTGTAGGGAGTCTCTTGGCGGAGTACATAATGGTTAGTTGTGATAAGGATACAGAAAGCAGTCTCTAGTGAGGGGTACATTGATACTTACTAGGAAATAAACGATGGATACATCCATCAACTGCGATATCAGTATTTTTCTCTTTTTAACAATGAATGGTATGGTAACTGGGATCACAATTTGCATGTCCTGATGTGTAATTTACAAAACACCCAGAAAGCAGTTATTTAGGCGCACAATATCAATTATGTACAATTTTCAGTCATGGAGCGCATTGGGCAGTCATAGGCGCCAGCACTGTACGACCAAAGAAGAGCATAGTGAAACATTGTACAGTCACATGCGAGCATTGTACGAGCATATTCTGACACTGAACACTCATAAACCAACATTGTACCGCCAGAGATCAGCTTGTACGGTCACATTTCAGTTTGTTTGGCCACTGGCGAGGTTTGTAGGACCACACTTGAGCACTGTAGAACCATAGGCGAGCGTTATACAATTACACGTGAATGTTAACTGCAAGGCTGTAAATAAACATCGAATGTTTACATCTTCTGATGACTAAATAAATATTAAAACATTTCCCAAACAGTGGTATTGTTTTCGCTTAGTGATTGTGACTTTGCGAATTTGAGCTCCGCTCCTGCTATGGCTGTGTCACACGTAAGACGTAAGCATATGTAGTGATTGCTCCTTAGGTAAACGCTCGGCATTTAGCAGTTAGAATCACGGGCCTTTTGGATATAACCTTACAAACGGAAGTCCTGAGTGACTGCGCAGATGTTCTCAGGTTACAAACTGTAGTACTTTACTTACAACTGATGAATTGATTGCATGAAAATACTAAGATAGCGGCCAGTACTCTATCTCGTAATTCCTATAGAAAATCTAAATCAGAGAGCTGGGCAAACACGGACTCCTGGATATACCAGAGGTGGAATCATTTGCCTAGGAGGATTAAGAATTCATGATGCTACATCATAAAATCGTTATAATAACTTGCGTTAGAAGGGCTTTTAATGAAGGAAAAGTATAAAATTGATATGACAGTGTTATGGCATTTGAGTCCGGCGCAGCATAAATATAAATATATAATTTGAAATCAAAAGTCAACCCACCATGAACTTTTTAAAATGTTTTGCTTACTTGTTTATTTTCAATTTCTAATGCAATAATGTAAGTTACTTTAAAACGATTACAATAAAATGAAATATTTGAAATTATGTATTTTGGTGTATGTGTATGCGCGAATAACAACTACCACGCCACCTACCATTACACTGGGACGTTACTTTCAAATACAATATGGTGATGCAAGAAAATAAAATATCAGATATAAGCATGATAAGAAAAATTAGGTATAAATTAATTCTTACATGCAGGCATGCGGAGAGACTGGAGATTACTGTCCATGATTCAGTGCATCTCTCCAATACTGTATGAAATGTTTCAATCATAGTATTTGTTATATGTGTAAACACTATGTCATTGAAGTGACCATGAAACGCTTACACTATAATTTGTGAGATGAATATTCCCCAGAATTATTCTCATTCCGCATATTCGTTTTTTTTTTCAAATACATGTGTAACAATGATTGAATAGGCACAATTACAGATATTTTTTTTCTGGTTAAGCTTGAATATTTTGGGGTTATCATGGCAATACAGGCACGTAAAATGGGGGGAGGGGTGACAACCGTCAGTATCTGTTATTTCCATATTCAAATGAAAATGTTTTGGGTGACATCGCTAAGACAATGAACAGTGATGAACCTCATAATTTCTACAGAATTCCTGTAGAAAATACAAGTCAGAACGATGGACAAACACGGACCCTTGGACATACCAGAGATGAGGTCAGGTGCCTTGGAAAAGTCAGCATTCCCATTCGACAGGTTACACCCACTGTGAGTCCCATATCCTGAATGAGAAGAATGTAAACTTGACAGCTATGAATTGAAGCCATCTAGTACTTAAAAGATAATCCCTCACTTTAAGAAGTAGAAACCTGTGGACTATAAATTTCTTTCTCCTTTCTGTTTTTTTTTTCATCGCGCTGTTTTTGCTACCTTATGGGTATAAGCTCTTTGTCAGTGTGTGCATCTGAATAAAATTTTCAACTAACTCTAAAAAATAGTCAAACCATATTCTATATTCGTCTAAACTCTGTTACTTTTGAGATATACATGAAAACCTTAAACTGTAAGTTTGACGTATCTTTATGGATCTAATATTTAAAATTCACATTTTCTGAAACTTGGCCCGTGGGGATCCGAGTTGTTAGAATAGATCATCAGTACCCTTTGCATGTCGTAAGAGGCGACTAAATGGGGCGGTCCTTGGGATGAGACCGCAAAAACCGAGGCCCCGTGTCACAGCAGTTGTGGTACGATAAAGATCCCTCCCTGCTCAATGGCCCTGAGCGCCGAGCATAGGCCTAAATTTTGCAGCCCTCCACTGGCAATGGTAACGTCTTCATATGATTGAAAATTTCTCGAGCGGACGTTAAAAATATAATCAATCAATCAATTTTATGAACTGTAGACTGTATATTTAGGTCAGGTTTTGGGAATTGTGCATGAGAATTTTTGGGGTAATTTTGAAAAAAGCATCAAAGTAGAATGTGTTATTCCTAGGACTCTAAGTAAATAAACCGCATGATATACACATTCCTTCATAGATGGGACTCTTCACGGGAAATAATTGCCATACATATTGACGTTCTGGGGCTCCACACTAGAAGTGGTGTCTTCGTAATTTCAACCTTGATTAAGTATACACGAGTACATAGCGGGATGGCGTATTATGGATTGTAGCTCCTTTTCATGGTAACAAATTCGTTCTTTTATGCTCAGCCCCATCTTATATGTATTTAATCAACGATTATAATTATATTTTTAATAGTGCAAGTGACATCAATGTTGCGTTCCTATTACCCTCTGATTATTTGTTAATCTGCAAATTATTTCGAAATCTAAGCCAAGTTCTTAAAGCAAAATCCGGTTTGGGAGAACATATATATATGTAAGATTTTTGTGTAGCAAATACATATCGTGTTTACTCTTAATAGGCTGTCATGTCAAAACTGGTAGTGCTCTGTGTAGTGTTTGTTGCGTTCGTGGCCTATTCTGAAGCTTGTTCATGTTTGTCGCAACACCCCCAGACCCACTTCTGTAACTCAGACTTCGGTATGTTACTTTCATTTTCTATTAATGACTAAACTGTCCTCATACCTCTCATGCACTGCATGCTTTTTTTTCTCATCCCGAAACTTCGTTGTTTCGTTGTTTAAAAAAAATCCCGGTCAATTTGTAATTGGTGAAACTATAATGCAAAATCATGCAGTGTCTTACAAGTCCTCCCTTGTGATTTTTAATAATTATTCAATTTTCATAAGGCCACTTTAGATAAGACACTATATTGTAATTCATTTTATTTGATGTCTAACTTTTTTCGACCAGTGGTTCAAGCCAAAGTCTTTCGGCGAGAAACATTAAACAGTGGCCAAACCGTTGTTTATACCGTGAGGATACTGAAAGTTTTCAAGGTAATAATTTCGGCACGAATAGCTTAATATAAGTTTTCAGAAATAACACATGAGTACCTGTGTAAATTATTTATCTGTTACTTGATGAAAACATAATTAATAGCAGAGAAAAACCATCAATATATATGTATAGCATCAATTATTTCTTCATAAGATGCATTTAATTTCTTTCTCTTTTTTGATATATTGAAAATATAACAAAACTTTAACATTTGATTCAATCGCATTTACTTTGCTAAACAAAATACGTTATTGGTTTTTGTTTTTTGTTTTTTATTTCACTGTGGTGTGTAATCTGTGTTTTGTGTGTTTTAATTTAAATTATTTATATTTATCAACTAGTGTATGGTATGTGCTTTAGTCAAACTTAGATTTATGTAGTGTAAAAACTGAGATTTATGTAGCGTACGAACTGAGATGTATGTAGTGTAAAAACGTAGAATTATGTAGTGTGTAAATCGAGAATTATGTAGTGTTGGAACTGAGATTGATGTAGTGTACAAACTGAAACTTATGCACTGTACAAATTGAGAATTACGTAGTATACAAATTGAGATCTATGTAGTGTACAAACTGAGATTTCTGAAATGTAAAAACGTAGAATTATGTAGTGTATAAATCGAGATTTATGTATCGTACAAACTATGATTTCTGTAGTGTACAAACTGAGATTTCTGTAGTGTACGAACTGAGATTTCTGTAGTGTACAAACTGAGATTTCTGTAGTGTACAAACTGAGATTTCTGTAGTGTACGAACTGAGATTTATTTAGTATACAAATTGAGAAATATGTCGTGTGCAAACTGGTTTATGTAGAGTACAATCTGTGATATTGTGTTTCTCTCAGAGAATTGTACTTGATGTCCGTTCTAATGCATTGCCATTTTGAACGTTGGTGCACGTGTCTTTAAAATGTTCGAGAACATTTTTTTTTTTATATCTAATAGTTACAGAATTTTAACTAATCATATAGGTCTGTCAATAGCTCTGCTTAGCTTATGTTGTCCCATGTTTTGCAAAACTTATCTTAACTGATAAACGGATTTCAAACTATCATTATATCTAGGGTCATTTTGAGGTTCGATAAACATAAACAATCTGTTTATATTTTATAGGGTGACAATCAACGACATTTGAAAATACAGAAAATATACACCGGCGCCCCATCCGCTTCATCCGATAGCTGTGGTTCATACTTCGAATTAAATAAAGAATACATCATATCTGGTAAACATAATTCCTAGTTTAAACATTTTGAATGTTTGATATATCGCGTAGTATTGTTTCCCTTTCATTGCTGTAATGAATTATTTGTTATGATAAATGATAGCATAGCAAACTCATGAAATGGATTGTAAATTGATATTTAGTTTCTCCCTAGTGTTAAGTTTGTTTGATTTTTAAGGTGCCACTAATGGAAAATGGAAAACGAGCCTGTGCTCTTGGAATCCAAAGACATCGTTTCTCTCCAGATTCCAAAAATCGGCGTTGCATCTTGGTTTCTATAAGAACAGTTGCAGCTGCAAGGCAAGCTATTTTTCTGAATGATAATTGCATTTTTATTATATATAGAAGGTAACAGGAATTTGGATAGTTGGTAAAGAAATGACATCCAGCAGAAACATATTAACAATTAAGGGCATTTTACCATTGTGATTGAATAATAATTACATTTTCAATATTTCCCTTTGATATTTCTACAAATTGTAATGCTCGTCATTTCCTTATGAATGTCTTGCAGTTGTATAAATTCGCGTATGAGTACAAATGAATACTGTGCGTTTATTTCAATGGTTGCATATTCCAAACGAAGTAAAAGTAGCAAAATAGAATTCCTAAATGAATAAATAATTTTTATTTTTAAATTCCTACATACATAAAAAACAATAAACATTAGCCATAAACTAGTTATTTTGCCGACTTGCACGGGTGATGGCGCTAAGGTGTAATTTTGTGGGAAGAAACAGGAGTACCCGGTGGAAACCCACTTGTCCGAATGGGTGACCATCTTACCCTCTTAATACAGCCACTGACGACCACGGAAGCGAGTATGTTAACCACTGCGCTACTCGGACACTTTAAAAAAAGATATGAGGGTGTGAACTGATACGCTTCACGCCTGTATGATTTTCAGGAAATGCTAATATGCTTTAAGCGTCACAGTTCATGTCTCATATATTTTCGAAAATCAAATTTATTTTTCAGCATTGTGTTTTAACTATATCGAGATATTCTTAAATACGTATCTTCTGAAATTAAGCTGCAATTCGGTTTCACTGTTAAATCCTCTTTTTCTACAGATTGTAGAATGTAATTTTGGAGGAATGCAATGTCAACAAGAAAAGAAAGGAGCTTGCTTGATTCCATCCGGATCTGACGTCAGCTGTTGGTATCAGAATAATTCCTGCAAATCGAGTAAGAGTGAATGTAGCTGGAATTCCCCTGCCTGTTCAAGCTCATGAACACCAGGGATATCTACCTCTACAATGTGGGGAAGCAAAGAGATTTGCGTCTGCAATTGGAACTATTTTAAAACATTTTCAAGAAAGGACTGAAAATCCGTTATGTATTAGAAATATTTTAGATATTTGAGGTATGGTTTTGTTGATTTCAGTTTAGTTTTTAACAGTAGATGCTGACAAGAGGAGATGGTTATTATTTATACACTCATTATATCGAGGTACTTTCTGTCGTAACATAAGTATGATTATAAGATTAAATAGCTTAGAAAATTAACTCTCTTATCTCCTGCTTCAATATCTGTCAAAAGTATGTACATTAAAATTTGCACTTTACAAGTTCAGTGTTTTGCAGAAAAAAAAATAAAAGCAATAGTTTGACATCAAGAATTCTGTTGCTTGGTTGTTTGTTGTGTATTGTTTAACGTCGCTGTTGAGAATTCACTCATATGGAGAATTTATCATTGCCGGTGAAGGGTGCAAAATTTAGGCCTATGCTAGGCGCTTTCGGCCTTAAAGCAGATATCTTTTTCATACAGTCCCTGAAACGTTCTACTTTCCCATTTTTCCGTTCGTTCAGGGTTCGTTCATCGTTCGTTTAGCGTTCGTTCACCGTTTTCCGTTCACAAAGCGTTCTCCGTTTATCGTTTTCCGTTCTCCGTTTATTGTTTACCGTTTTCCGTTTATCGTTCACCGTTTTCCGTTTATCGTTCTCTTGGTTTATCGTTCACCGTTTTCCGTTTATCGTTCTCTTGGTTTATCGTTCACCGTTTTCCGTTCATCGTTCACCGTTTATCGTTCACCGTTCACATGGATTATACATGTATACTGTTTAATTATAATGCACAGGGGATCGTATTTACTTGCGTATTACAGAGACTCGTGAAGTTTACAAGGATATTCTAAACACAATGTTATGCTGTATATGTAGATGCATAAATGACAAAATTTTAAAAAAGGGGGTGAAAGGGGGTATGGAATTTGAAATAGTGGAAATTACAAACGTTAATCAAAGAAACAAGGGATATATTTTGATGTTGGTACACGTGATCAAGTTATTTACTTAGCAAGTAAAGATGTATCGTCACATGATTTATTTAAGGTTATGTACAACAAGAAGTAAAGCATGCGTTATATGTAAATTTTGATTAAAATAAGAACGGCTTTAATTTTTTATTTTAACCGTGTTTTTCATGTTTTTTTTCTTTTCTTTCTTTTTTTCCTTTTCTTTCTTTTCTTAATTTAATATGAAGACGCACTACTCCTGAAGATCGAATGTCTTCAATGCCTTGCAAGTATTAGCTAGCAAAAACCAAAACACACACACACACACACACACACACACACACACACACACACACACACACACACACACACACACACATGAAGTATATGAAACTATTTGTATTTTTGGGAGAAATTACGAGTGGAACATTTCCAAAATTAATAATGTGTTTATATATATGTATCACTATGTTAAGTTTGTAATTACATTATATTTTCTACATTTCAATACTTTATATCTATACATATATCGTCTGTGTTGTTTAATGCCTCTATCTTGACACCTTTCGGTGGCTTTTGTTAATTACAGGTATCCCAAACGGCTTCATTCAAGAGGAAATGTTGAAGCCACGTGGGTACGCAAACACCCAATTCTGATTGTCACGATCTATAAATACATAAGGAGTCATTTTGGGTGCCAAATCGGGAGTTTTACTTCACTCGCATTTTTTGTGTGTTTTGTTTTGATAAGCTGTGGTGAAAGGGGGAGGGGTTGGTCTCCGTTTAATCAGACAATAGTTTGTGAATTCTACGTGCATTTATTGTGCAATTAAGATTACATTGCCAACCATAACATTTTGGTTTATAGATTTCAAGACAATACCGGGGTCATTCGTGAAGGATACTGTGATGACGGGGAGTTTGGAGCGGGGCGCAAAATGCTGGGCGTATTACAAAATCAGAACCACGTGGACGTAGCGATAGTCATATCGAGGATGATGGGTAGGCATCTCGGTCCAAAACGTTTTCAAATCATGGAAAATACCATGCTGGATGCATTGAACGAAATTGCTTAATATACTGTACATATACTGTTCAGTGTAGATAATTTTGCATTGGAAATTGGACTTCTCTGTTTTTGTTTTTGTGCTTGTACATTAATTGTGCCTCATATTTGTAGACGTGAATTCATTTTTTTAAAAAAAACCCAACTTTTTCCGATTATTTTTCCGGATAACTATTGAGCCAACCGTCTTAGGTTCTTGTCGGCATGTATATATACAGATGACATTTACTTCCGGTAACAGAATTTAGACATGAATTGAGGTAAATATTGATGCTTCATGTATATAAGCTAGCTCTTTTGGTCTAGTGATTTTGCACTAGGTTATTTTTTTGTTTTGTTTGTTTTCTTTTCCGCCATGTCCTTTTCTCTTTTTGTACATGCATCTTTTCATGCTTTGATGCAAAGCCATGTGCTTCTTTTGTTATTATTTACCTTTACTTGCGTTTGCGAGAGTGTGATAGAGTATGACAGTGATTATATCGGATTTTATGTTTGGAGGTTGTTTGATATTTTTGAAATCTTTATAAATGAATGATTCTATAACAATTGTTACAGTGAACTGTCAGGGACTAGCAACACCACATAAACGACGTGATGTCCTAAACTACTACAAGAAAAAGGGGTTTTCTATCTTATGTTTGCAAGATACGCATTTTACACACGAGATAGAATCATATGTAGAAACTCAATGGGGATATAAATGTATTTTTAGTTCTTTCAAATCCAATTCACGGGGTGTTAGTGTACTTTTTAATAACAATTTTGAATTCAAAATTCACAAAGAAAAACGAGACTCTGAGGGAAATTTACTTGCTCTGGATATTACAATAGAAGATAATCGATTAACTCTTATTAATGTTTATGGTCCAAATGTTGATTGTCCTGACTTCTATGAAAAAATCCGAGAAACATTTTTAGAATTTGATAATGAATATTTCATACTATGTGGTGATTTAAATCTTGCTTTAAACCCTTCTATTGATACTCATAATTATACTAATATTAACAACCCAAAAGCTCGAGACAAACTGATAGAAATTATGGAAGATTTACATATTGTTGATTACTACAGGATTCTAAATCCAGACAAGAAAATATACACGTGGAGAAAAAAAAATCCATGTAGGCAAGGTCGGCTTGACTATATTCTTATATCGGAAGGCTTATCCAATTTAGTAGAAAATTTCACAATTAAACCTGGATATAGGTCAGACCATTCTATTGTAGTTTTAAGTTTAAAATTTAACTCCTTTAAAAGAGGCTGTGGTCTCTGGAAATTTAACAACAGTTTATTACATGATCCGACATATGTTGAAAAAGTTAAAGAAACAATTCAGAAAGTAAAAATGGAATATTTACAAAGCACTTCATTTAATGAAGATGACTACAACTGTATTTATTCTATTGACGACAGTTTACTTTTGGAAGTTATTCTGATGGAAATACGGGGAATTACAATTTCTTTCGCCTCATATAAGAAAAAGAAAAGAGATGAGCATGAAAAATCGTTAATGGAAGAAATAGAAAATATGGAATCACAAAATGAATGCAATGCAGATTCTCTTGAAGAAAAAAAATTAGCTCTCGAAAATTTAAGAAAAGAAAAAATGCAGGGCCATTTAATAAGATCACGTGCTAGATGGGTTGAAGAAGGTGAAAAGCCCACAAAATATTTTTGCAACTTAGAATCTCGTAACTACATAAATAAAGTAATAAAAAGGGTTGATATCAATGAAAAAATTGTTTCTGATCAATTCGAAATCTTGGACCAAGTTAAAACATTTTATGAAAATTTATATTCAAATAGAGATTCAGAGCTTATCAATTTGAATCTCAGTGATATCATTGAATCATCTGAAAGCAAAAGACTTCATGAAAAAACGTCTGAATACCTCGAAAGTGAAATTCTTGAAAGTGAAATTTTAAACGTTCTGAAAAATATGAAAAATAACAAGTCACCAGGTAGTGATGGCTTCACAACTGAATTCTTTAAAAAATTTTGGAAAGACTTGAAACATTACATTCTAAAAGCTATAAATTGTATTTATCTTAAGAAAGAATTACCTGTTTCACAAAGACTTGGTATTATTTCTTGTATACCAAAGGGTGACAAACCTAGACAATACTTAAAGAATTGGCGTCCAATAACTTTACTAAATGTCTTATATAAGCTCATATCGGGGTGCCTAAGCTATAGAATAAAGGCTACTCTAGATACTCTCATTTCAGATACACAAACTGGTTTTATCAAAGGTAGATATATAGGTGAAAACACTAGATTCATTTATGATCTTATGTCGTATACTGAAACAAAAAATATTCCAGGTCTCTTAGTTCTTATTGATTTCGAGAAAGCGTTTGACTCAATATCATGGAATTTTATCTACAAAGTACTTAATTATTTTGGTTTTGGCAATAAATTTATTGATTGGATAAGAATTTTGAATACAAATTTTAAAGCCTCGATTCTACAATGTGGACACTTATCTAACCAAATTGACATTCAAAGAGGTTGTAGACAGGGGGATCCCATTGCTCCTTACTTATTTATTCTTTGTGCTGAAATTCTTGCTATTCTTGTGAAACAAAATAAAGACATTAAGGGTATTATTATTCAGAAGAAAGAACACAAAATCTCCTAATACGCTGATGACACTTCGCTTGCCCTTGATGGTTCACCAAAATCACTTTTTGCTGCTCTTGATACCTTAGATTTTTTTCCACAGTTATCTGGGTTAAAAGTAAATAGTACTAAAACAAAAATTATTTGGATTGGCTCAAAAAAATTTTCAAACCAGGTTTTTCACCACCCAAGATGGAAGCTGGATTGGGGGTCAACAACTTTTTCTCTACTAGGTATTAATTTTTCTGTAGAACTAGAAACTATTACTAATATTAACTATAACACTATTTTGCCAAAAGTTAAATCCTTGATCCGACAGTGGAATCGACGAATATTAACACCTATTGGTCGTGTAACTGTTGTAAAAACCTTAATCTTACCAAAACTAAATCATATATTTATTTCTCTTCCTACACCTAATGTTGACAAAATATCCTCTTTAAGTAAAGACATGTTTGAATTTGTATGGAAATCAAAATGTGACAAAGTTAAAAGAACTATTGCTACCCAAGATTACTTATCCGGAGGCTTAAAAATGGTGAACATTGAGAATTTTATAAGATCCTTGAAATGCACTTGGGTCAAAAGACTGTTGACTGCAAAAAATAAACCATGGTTAGATATATTTTTAGCAATAAATGGAAATGATGCTATAAAACAAATTTTAGATAATGGAGATGAATATATATCTGAAGTGTTAATTACAAAAAACAATCTATTTTGGCTTGATGTGTTTAATTCGTGGAAGAATGTCATGAAAAAGTTGGAACAAGACAAAGATATGAAACACAAAGCTTATAATATTCCTATATGGTATAACTCAAACATAAAGATTAACAATAAAACAATATTTATAGAAAACTGGTATCAAAAAGGTGTAAAAACTGTTGGTGATCTAATGTCTGATGAATGTAGTTTTCTTTCAAAATGTGCTTTTCAACAAAAGTTTAACTTTTCTAACGTAACAGTAATGCAGTATAATAGTGTTATTTCTGCCATCTCCAAATGCTTAAAAATTCTGGGAATTGACAGAACATTAATGAAAAAAGGTTGCTTACCTTATTTACCATTTTATTTTGAAAAAATATTGTTAAATTTAAAATACACAAAAATAGTTTATAATGTTTTAAACAAAAATTGTGTAAAGCCTTCAGCGATTACAAAGTGGAATGAAGAGTTATCTCCTCATGGAGGGAATGATATATGCATACATGATGTTTTTCAAGTATGTTTCAAGACTACAAACGATTCTTCTATACAATGGTTTCAATACCGACTTCTTTATAGAATTCTGCCTGTGGACTACTATCTTAAAAAAATTAATATTAAAACAACAGATTTATGCAAGTTATGTAAGGAAGGTACAGAAACCATTCAACATGTATTTGTAACTTGTAATGATGTATTAGATTTGTGGAGAAATTTGAGCATGCATATTTATAGAACTACTTCAAAGAGAATTGGTTTTAACATTAAGAATATTATACTGGGTGAAACACCACTCACCAAAGACAATATTGTTATGAATTTTATCATACTACATTGTAAGCAGTACATTTTTACTTGTTTTTCGCAGTGTAAAAAGCCAAATATTTTAGGTCTCATAAATCATTTGAAAATGAAATATAACATTGAGAGATGTATATCAATTTACAATTCAAAATCACTATTTTTTGATAGACAATGGGACTTATGGAAACTTATGTTTGAGCCTTCTATTAGTATTCACTTCCTTATTAACCCATTTCATTGAACATTATAAATACTTGTATCTAGTTTCCTTTTTTGCAATAATGTATATTTAACTTTCATTCCTCCATATAACTTGTTTCTATATAAAATGTTTATTCAATTCCGGTAAGTGTGAGTGTTTGTATAAATGAGTGTGCGAGTTTAAAAAAAAAAAAAAGAAATGCCCATTGCATACTGTTTGTATTCATGTGTGTGTGTATAATGTCATGCAATTAAAAAAATAAAAATAAAAAAAAAATAAAAAAGATTACATTTCTATTGCATACCACATTTAAATGTTTTGTACATTTACACAACAACGTATCACAATGTTTGCTTTGCTGAAACTAAAATAATTAATGCTATATTCATAATTACCTGCAGAAAATGTATTTTCCAGTGTACTCTGTTTATATAACACAAAACACTTATATCCAGGGGTCCGTGTTTGCCCATCTTTCGGAACTGTATTTTCTTTTGGCATTTACCGTTTGTTGCTTAGTCGTTACATTCTTACCAGCTTTCCATCCAAGGAACTTATTAGAAATATTCTGAGTAAACAGATCATTTTGCTATTATCGTTTTCCGTTCTCTGTTTATCGTTTACCGTTTTCCGTTTATCGTTCTCCGTTTATCGTTCACCGTTCTCTGTTTATCGTTCACCGTTCTGCGTTTATCGTTCATCGTTTTCCGTTTATCGTTCACCGTTGTCCGTTCTCCGTTTATCGTTCACCGTTTTTCGTTCTCCGTTCACTTTCCCTTTAGCGTTCGTTCAGTGTTCGTTTAGCGTTCGTTCACCGTTCAAGTGGGAAAGTAGAACGTTTCAGGGACTGTACCACACGTGCTGTTACAAGGGGCCTCACTTTTTGCTATTTCATCGGAAGAACCGCTCTACGTAGTCGCCTATTACAACCAGCAAGGTTGAAGTTATTTTACCCGAATCACACGGGACTACTCATTTTTGATAAATCACCATAAATACCAGGAGTGTTCGATATGTCTTTCCGTGATGGGTTACCGCAGTTCCCCCTTACAATCGCTGTCACATGATAAAATGTAGTTTTGTTTTAAATTTCACCGGATACCCATACTTCTCAAAATGGTATATATAGAGGATATCTTTACTGCGTGATTTGATATTTGCTCTATCCAACGAGTTGAGATGGTGTATTTCTTCGCAAGGCTTGCCGAGAGAATAAATCACCATTTCAAAGCGTTGAATAGAGCAAATATCAAAACACGCAATTATAGATGTTCTATTTATCTCCTTCACTCTTTCTATCACTGTAGTTTCGAGAGGATCCCCAATGCAACAAAACATCCCCCGATGCGTCATTAGCGACCGCCGTGCTTGTTAGTGTTCCTACGCGAGAAGGAAATATATTGTTTGTTGATCGATTGATTGTTTGTTTTACGTCCCGTCGAGAATTTTTCACTCATATTGAGACGTCACCAGCTGTAGGTGAAGTACCACAAATTTTGACCTATGCTTAGCGCTCAGGGCCGTAGCAGTAAGGTTCTTTAATGTGCCAACGCCTACCGTGACATGGGACCTCCGTTTTTAAGGTCATATCCGAAAGACCCGTGATTCTCACTTCTAAATGCCGAGCGTTTGGCGAAGGAGCAATCACTACCTATTTTTCGTCTTAGGTTTGACGACCCATGGCACGATCGGGGCTCGAACTCACGACCTCCCGGTTACGAAGCGAACGCTCTAACCACTGAGCTACCGCGACCGGTAGAAGGAAATATATAAATATAATACAGTTACATATAATTTTATTCAGTCTGTCAATGAATGACTTTCTTGGAAAGCATTTCAATGATTAAACAATTATTTCATTTTCTTATTCTATTAAACTATGATGTTTCTTTACTGAGTATTTATTTTGCTGACTGAAAAAACTTCGGTTGCGGCATTTCGAAATCACCTTAACGATCAATGATAGAGGACTGATATGAATTTGATTTAGATAAAACAGTGATTTTAGTTAACAAGGTGTTTGTTATTGGAGTTACAATGGTTTAAAAAATCAAATTTCACATATTTTCTTGCACATTGGAAGAGGAGAATAGGACTTCCCGATAAAACAACATGGTCTGGCCTAGTATTCTGTGTGCTCATATTTGTTCGTCTAGAATGGTTCTAGTTATTGTTTATACTTTAATTCGATGAATATTTTTCAAAAGATAAAAAAAATAATTTTATGAAGTTTTTTTTCATTCGTCTATCCTATCCTCAACAATATAAAAAACGCACCGCTAAAAAAATATTTTTTTCTCAAAAATTAAAATACATTTTATCATAATTTCAATCGTCCCTATTAATTCACCCTTTAACGTTTTTATCCTGTAAAATTTAAAGGTTGTGTTCAATAAAGTGCTTACAAACTCAAAAATGTTTTAAAACACTTTTTTGCACGTGCAAAACATGCCAATTACGCTGAATGAAAATTAAAATATGTTTCCTGTGTCTTCTAACTCCATCGTCATAAGGAAAGTCTGAAATTTCATTTTGGTTGACAAATTAATGCGCTTTGATGCCACGCTTAAGCACTGATGAGCGCAACCAAGCTGTAGGTATGCTTCGTGCAGGTCTTTCCATTTGAAATGTTGCGAATCATTTGAAATGGCATCACAGTACCTTGTCCGTTTTAATCAAAGTTTGTTTTGTTTTTTTGTTTTTTAATTTATTATAATTTTTTTGTTTTGTTTTTGTTTTTTTGTTTTGTTTTTTTTGTTTTGTTATTTATTTATTCATTTATTTATTTTTTGCCACAAATTCCGTATCCGACAGGCAGAGACCAGGTGCAACAAGAGTTTCCACCCCGCAGCAGGACCGCTTTATTAGATTTCAGCATATTCGTAATCGTTTCCTTATAGCTTCACAGACTGCTAACGTAACCCCTGGACGCAGCAGACAAAGAATCAGTAGCCAGATTGTTCACAGAAGGCTCCGTGAAAATGCGCGTCGTCCGTATAAGGGTCCTATACTTACGCAACGTCATAAACGTTGCGGAATGGGCACACCGTCATCTTCATTGGAAACGTCAACGATGATATGAAGTCCTGTTTTCAGATGAATCACGTTTTCATCTGTCTAGAGGTGATGGTCGTACGCGCGTACGGAGAAGACGCAATGAAAGGCTCCCATCATGTTGTATACAGGAAGTTGACCGTTGGGGTGGCATTTTGGCAGGGATGACATATTGGCAGCTCATGATCAGCCCATGTTTCAAAACCACCAGGACTTCAGCGATTTTCAACAGGACAAAGCTCTTCCCCTCACTGCTAGACTCTCCGCGGATTTCTTGAACAATGCAAACATTCCAGTAATACCATAGCCTTCTTTATCGCCTCCATGGCACCAATAGAGCATGTTTGGGATAGGTTAGGACGAATAGTCAATAACAGGCCCGTTAAGCCGACGACGATACAGGAACTTCGACGTGCTTTGACGAAAGAGTGGACTAACATGCCACAAGTCAAAATTCAAAACATCATTAGGTCAATGTGACGCCGTTCCACAGCATGCATCAACGCAAGAGTTGGTCATACCTGGTATTGAGTTTGTGACTTTGCGTTGTCGACGTATCAGCACCGTATATGACGTAATTCTTAATCAGATGTTTTTGTGGCCTTGTTATTCTAAAGCTAGTAAACAAATAAACATTTTATGACATAAAATTATGAGATAGAATGAATAGAATTAAAAAAAAAAAGTTTTCTGTTTTATGGTGCGTTTTTATCTTGTTGAGTATATTAGTAAACAGGAAAACAAACTAGGGAATATAGAAAAGGGGATTATCTCAAAAGTAGTTCGGACCGACCGGAAGTGCTTTATTCAACGGACGTTTGATAAAGGTATGGTATATTACACGAGCAATATACACCATAGGAATGAGGTAAATATTCATCTCCAGGCCAGTATATATATATATATATATATATATATATATATACATATATACACACACACACACACACACACATATATATATATATATATATATATATATAAAATACGTAAACACAAAATCTACGTTTCGTTCTCAATATAAATGACAGAGGGGGATTTAGCTGATGTTGGTGGCCATCAAAATGGTATTTGAACTTCACAATCATATTTTGAACGATATATGCATTATCGCTATATTCAGACTTTGGTATTCAAAACTAAAATTGTCAAAATATTTCTGAAAAACTCACAAAAAACTTAATGCGCATGGAACATATAGTTATATATTGTGGCTGGTTTATGATATGAGGTAACGTACAAGAGTTTCTTTTTCTTTATCCTATTCGTTATCGGACAAGCAGCCGCACTACACAGTTTCCGCTCACTTCTGTACTTTGGCAGGTAAGGAGGCAAAACACATGTGAAGATCATGTAGATTTCCGAGGATTGTTAATCTTAAGTACTTTATACATAATCAAATAAATTAATTCATTTGTTTGTCATTATGCGCTTGTTTATAGGTATACAGTCGAAGTTTATACCTTTTCAAAATACAATCTACAAATTGGTTTTTAATATTTGGTCCAAAAAAGGATCTCTGTCCCCTTGTAATTCGATGAAGTCTGATGAGTTATTCTACGATTTTTTGTTATTTGTTTTTTCTCAATATAGGGCCTATCCTTGTTGTAATTCTGTATAGATCTTGGAATGTTCAACTTTCATTCGTAACCTTTTTCACGGATATTTCGAAAGCAGTTTTAGTCGAATGTCCCTGTTTTCTATAGGTCAAATAAAATAATTTTTCATTGTTCCAACTATCTTCTTGATTTGGCTTAGAAAATGTCGCACTGGTCGCGTTAGCTCAGTGGTTAGAGCGTTCGCTTCGTAATCGGTAGGTCGTGAGTTCGAGCCCTACTCGTGTCATAGCCGCGTCAAACCTAAGACGAAAAATAGGTAGTGATTGCTCCTTCGCCAAACGCTCGGCATTTAGAAGTAAGAATCATAGTTCTTTCGGATATGACCTTAAAAATGGAGGTCCCGTGTCACGGTAGGCGTTGGCACGTTACAGAACCCTCACTGCTACGGCCCTGAGCGCTAAGCATAGGTTGATTGATTGATTATATATTGTTTTACGTCCAGCTCTAGAATCTTTCACTCATTTGTAGACGTCGCCGTTGCCGGTGAAGGGCTGCAAATTTAGTCTATAAGCAGGGAGGGATCTTTAACGTGCCACACCTGCTGTGACACGGGGCCTCTATTTTTTCGGTCTCATCCGCTGGACCGCCCAATTTAATCACCTGTTAAGACAAGCTGAGGATCTATTCTAACAACCCGGATCCTCACGGGGTGGATAGGTCTGAATTTGTGGTACTTCGGCTACAGTTGGTGACGTCTCAATATGAGTGAAAAATTGTCGACGGGACGTGAAACAAACAATCAATCAATCAAAACAAGGAAATGACGATAGATTATACATGCGAAACTGATAGGGATCAAGAATCTATAAGAATAAGAACATGGATTGATTTTTGTTGTTTTGCGCCACACTCAACAATTTTTCAGTTATCTGATGGCGTCCAGTTTTTATTAGTGGAAACCCAGATACAATGTACCCGGGAAGAGACCACCGACCTTTCGAAAGTAAACTGGCAAACTTTCTCACATATATCCGCGCGAGCGAGAATTGAACCCGCGCTGACTAGAGGTGAGAGGCCTTGTGATATTGACCGCGATGCTCTAACCGCTCAGCCACGGAAAAACATGGATATACATGTATTATCATTACATTTATGATATTGATCACTGTTCGCTATCTTCAGTTGTTCATCACACAGCTTGAAGCCTGACCCCCTTCCTAAAATCTACATACTGGCAATAGGAAATTTTTAAAAAAATGCAAAAAGCCAATAAAAACTGTCATCCCCCAATAAGATGGGTACAGTTACATATGACAGCCAACGACAGGTCACAGTCCAACAGAAAAGTTGATCCGCCCACCCCTTATTGATGCTGAGTTTCAGCAGAGATCAATCTGGCTAGATTTACCATTAAGCTTCAATCTTCAGTAGCAGTTTTCAACCCTATACATCATAAACGCCCGTGTCATATGTGTCATATATGAAACCCCGTTGGGATCAGGGTTAGAATAGATCTTCAGTACCCCTTTCTTGTTGTAAGAGATGACTAAATGGGGCAGTCTTTCAAATGACAGAGTAAAAACCGAGGCCCCGCGTCACAGCAGTTGTGGCACGATAAACATCCCTCTCTGCTCAAAGACCCTAAGCGCCGAACAAAAGCCAAAATTTTGCGGCTCTTCACCGGCAATGGTGACGTCTCCATATGAGTGAAAGATTCATGAGAGGAACGTACAACAATATACAATGAAACATGTATATACCTTCATCTCGAATCGTACTTTCCACTGACGTTTATATAAAAGTCATTGTATTATTGGCGTCATTTAAAACAACCCTTATATATCATGCATATTTTGTGAACTATTTAGATTAATTTGTACTAACATCATTGAAACCAGTTGATTCTTGGGTTTGCTTTTATGAGGAAAAATAAGCATTTTCTTGTAATACCGAAATGTTACAGGGAGTTAGGAATTGGGCTAATATATCGTACAAAACGTACAGCCAATATGACTGAAATGAAACCTCGATGACTGAAATAAACCCTCGATGACTGAAATGAACCCTCGATGACTGAAATGAAACCTCGATGACTGCTTTCAGAACATACTTATTAAGAGTAGCTGTTTTTTCTCGTCCAATTTATTTTCCTCTGAATGCTGAAGTTTCTACAAAGTCATCTGGAAATTCCACGTCTTGAATTAACAAAATAATACATCATATTCTTTAAAAGTCGACTGAATATTGTCCATTTAATATCCTTTCTTGCGTCTCCCTTTTTTGTATCCAATCTATGACCTTGGAGAATAGTAAAGGTGACAGAGTGCTTGCATGCCTTATACAAAATTTAATGATTTACGTGGAAGGGCTCGGGGATGGTTCCTACGGTGACCCTTCACAAAAAACGTCTTTAAATAAAATATTATGACAGAAAATTCATTTACAAAATATCAGATCAAATATTCTATAAAATATATTTTTGGACACATTATGAGAAAGTTTCAGTATTATCTATATTCGACAATTTGTGGGTATAATGTGCCACACATAACTGATTCACGACATATTGTAAAAATAAGTTACTATTATACATTTTTTTATTTGTTTGTTTTAAGTCCCATCGAAAACTTTTCACTGAAATTGAGACGTCACAAGCTGTAGGTGAAGTACCACAAATTTAGCTCTATGCTTAGGAGTTAGGACCGTAGCAGTGGCGATTTTTTTTAACGTGACAACGCCTGCCGCGACACAGGAGGTCTTTTCTAAGGTCATATCTGAAAGACACGCGATTTTCACTTGTAAATGCTGAGAGTTTGGTGAAGGAATAACTGCTATGTACCTAATGTCAGCGAAGCTCTAACTCACGGTTACATAACGAAAGCTTTGCCACTGTGCTATGGCGACCGCTACATCGTTTCACAAACAGATATTAATGCAACATCATTGGTTATTTCCATTCTGAGTTCTGCAATGAATTCCAAATATCGGACTGAAATGTTCCACTTGATAGATAAAATTTTCCTGGTCGCCACATTAAGTTAGAATTACAATCTGTCACTACCGTCAACTATCTGATTCATTAACATATATGTATATTTGTCCAAAACATAAAACTCAACATCACTCATGATTAGGTTCATTTGTGACGTGCTTATATCATATTCCATAACTTTAATAAAAAAAGGTAAGACTAAGCCCAAGTCGTATATGATAACACGTCGATAACTAATTCACCTGCACAGCAGTGTCGTGTCCTTGTGCAAATACGTGCTTTCCTACGATAGGACATTTTATTGATAACAAAAAAAAAATGAATTTACACTTCATTTCCCCGAGACGACTATACAAGACAATACGCATTTGAACCGTCTCCTCTAACTACAGGTGAAATCACTTCTCGTGAAAACTTTTCAAGGTTAACAGTAATGAATATGCAAATTAACCAACTTCCAATTTACCGCAAAGACATAAATTTGTGCCGCAACTTGTTTTGTTTTACATATCACATGACCAGTGTATGTACTTTGTGGACTACATTGTGCAATGTCCACAAAGATGATAAAAGTACTACTAATAAACATTGAGATGAGGTCAGCGTGTTGGCTTTGCACTATGATAATGGTAGTATGTACTTTAATCAATGTCAAAGCCATTTAGTAACACTGGAAATACTTGAAGAAATTTTAAACAAAAGTAGACATATATTCATTTTCATATTCGGGGGATTTTTTTCCCTTCTTATTTGTCAACAAACTGAAATGAAAAGAATGTTTATTAGGTTGATATACCCGAATTTGTAAACATTTCTATAACGATGTTCATATTATATTTAAAATGATATAAATCTGTATGCGATGATATACGTGTATATCAATGTACAGGTATCTATCTTATTTATATAGTTACCTTTAAGGTAGTTATTTCTTCCGTCAGCTATGATGGATTTAGGGAAGATCTTAATCCCGAATTTTGGTAGGAAAAAGTATCACTCAAATTACCCCGTCCTCATTTTTGGAAAAATCTAGACCCGCTTCTGTGGCGTTTTTAGATGCTTCCTTTTCGTTTAATTTCATGTTTTCATAAAACCACAGCAAGAACAATTGCGTTCTGTGAAGATATCTTAATTAAAAACCATTCGCAAAGAAAGATGACAATGGGTTCTAAACATTTAAGAAAGTGCCCTCTGCCCTGTCCTCTCCGTTTATTGTACTATTGAGCAGTTCATGCACAATAACGGATACGTTCTGCTAATCAAAATGTTTGGTAGTTGATCCATCAAAGACAGGAAATTATATTCTGCAATTGCATTATACTTATATATGTACATATATATCTAGTGATTATTATTGGGCTTTTTTTTCCTTTATCGAGTGAAAAAATGGACTGTCGCAAAAAGTACCAGTTATACAGTTGTATATTGTAAAACGTCCAGCTCGAAAATTTTCTACTTGTTATGAGACGTCCCCATTGGCAGTTATACGGTATATCCATGTTAATCCACTCCCCCCCCCCCCCCCCCCCCCCCCCCCAGCGTATTTTAAAGATTATCATGTACTTTACCAAAGAGATGTATATTAAACAATAGGGACACATATCATTGTGGTAAACCTTAAGTCTGAACACCATCATGTGTTTCTTGTGATTGTTTTTGTTTACAAATCACATGAGAAAACTAATTAACAATCAATTAAATTTCTTACAACAAATACCAATTCAGTTTTAAAATCGTATAAAAGAAAGGGAATTAACAAGACCTACGACACAGAATTTTTCTGATACACAGAAGAAACCTCTAGCTCTACAACATAGCAGAATGAAGTTGTTTGCCGCTTGTTGCTTGGTCGCCATTGCCTTGTTTCATTATTCAGATGCCGGTTGTTCGTGTACACCACAACATCCCCAGCAGGTGCTCTGTGATGACAACACCACTTTTGGTAAGTCTGTGATAAAAGATTAATTTTGACTTAATACAATTTTGTGATGACAACTCTTTTGGTAAGTCTTTCATAAACGATTAATTTTGACTTAATACAATTTTCATTTTGTGGACAAACCTGCATATATGGTATATATCTCAGATATGTGTAAAAAATTACATCCTCTTTCATCAAACGTTTTGAACTAAAAGCTGATTTATAAGGTTTAATAAATGAAGTCCATTTTTATCAATTCTGTAGTTATTTTAGAGAAAATTATTTAATCGCAAAATCATACCATCTATTTCGTACATTGAGATTACAGACTAGTTGATAAGTATTAAGTTACTAATATTATGATATATTTGTTTCCACAGTATTGAAAGTTAAAATACTTAGCAGAAAGAAGTTGTCAGATGGACCAAAATCAGAACGTCGTGTTTACAAAGTTAAAGTGTTAAAAGATTTCAAGGTAACGTATTTTTAATCACTGTAAAGAGGGGGGATAAATGTTTTGCTGTATTTTAGGATTTATGTGTATTGAATATTCATAATGATTTTTTTCAGAACACATTTGACCCTATTCAAGGGAAAGAAAAGATTTACACCAGTAGCTCGAGAGAACCTTGTGGAATATACTTCAGTAGGAAAGTAACATACATCATAAGTGGTAAGATCCCCCTTCACATTTCTAGTAATCCAAACAAATAGCAAATGTAATGAAACTGTGGACAAGAACTTGTGATGAATTCTGATTGCAGGATATAAATCTGGCGGAAGGCTTGTGACAAGTTCGTGTTTCTGGAACCAGAAGATTTGTACCGTCACGCGCTTCCAAACATTCGCTCTCAAGACTGGCTTATACAAATCCAACTGTCAATGTAAGGTAACCTGTTAGCATATATATTACGAAGCAAATATGACAATACCAGAGAATAACCATCCATCAGAATTCGTAAAAATATTGTATGGTAAGAACTCTAGAGAATGTGACGATAGTACTATTTTTTGAATAGTCTTGAATATCTCGAAGTCTTTTCTCGGCACTATTGTGTTCGAGAGTGATTTGACTGCATATTGTATGGCAAGAGTACTAGGGGAGGTAGCTTATTTTAAATACCATCTTTATTCAACTTAAATGCGCTCTGTTGTGACAATTCTTTTTGCTAAGTCCATGTCAAAGGCTTAATTTCGATTTGATACCATTTTACTTTCATTTAAAATTAAATGTGATAAGCAGCTGAATTGTTAAAATGATTTTTCTAGATTAAGGACTGTACAGACGGATATTGTAATCCCCCAACAAGAGAAGATTGTGTTATCAAATCAAACAGAGGCTGTTTCCTAGAAAAGAACGCATGCGTCCAAAAATCGAATTATGGCGCTCTGCTTTGTGGCTGGAAGTCAGATTCTTGTAACTCAGAACCTACCCTTAAAGTCAATAAAGAGGTCGTTTATGAACCCACGAAAACTGAGGTTCAAAAACATGTCTTCGGTTCCGAAGAGCAAACTGTTCACAAATTGTTTGATCCACCAGCAACACCAGATCATGGACCAGAGTACAATCATGCAGCGCCAGGACCATACACAAATCACATCTACAAAATCGTCGACCATGTCGGGAAAAATATTGGCCACTAAATTAATTTTATTGACAATTTCGAAATCAATTTCTGTAACAGACTATTTTGCATGTAGATATTTAAGTTTTGAGAAATCTGTGAATTTTAAAGTAATCTCTTTAACCTCCGGAGCATGATGACACCATTGATTTTTTTATTATTCCATTGGAACTATCGATTGTTAATAAAATGACAAACTTCAATTCCTTTATGAGTCAAGTCAATCAATTTCTAATCCAAACAAGAGTGGATTTATTTAGATTGTGAGGGTTAGTTTCATAGTTACATACATTTAAATCATAATCTATTTGACAAAATATATTAGAACCAAAGAGTTTGCGAAAGGACATATCAAGATTATTCACATATGTCCCTTTTTAAAATTATCAAGACGTTAACGTCAGTCTATATATATTATACATGTTAATGGCATGTACTTAATGAAGAAGTGAGGATAAAGAACAGGGATTAATCTGATCATTCTTATTTGTTCAATTTTAAATTCGATTCTGTATTGTCCTTGGATTATACAACGTCGGACTTATATACCCCTAACATTTTTTACTGAAAGAAAGATACACATTTTCGATATCTATTGCTTTATGAAAAACCCCAAATTTCACATGCATATGAAAGAATACTGTGTACTTAAATATCAAATACTGAGCATTGTGTTTCAACATAAGATAATAATTTCTCAAGGTAATGGATATTGCAACAAGTGCTTTGTGTCCTTGTATTGCAGTATGTTTTTAGTGTTTGAAAGAAATTGCCAATTATAATTAAACAACATTCCTATATACTTGAAAGTACTTACAATTTTAATGTATTGATTATTATACATCCATTTCTCAATTTCCAAAATTTATCCACTTTTTTAATAAAATAACGACTTTGGGTTTTAACACATTCACAACTAACTTCTAGTTCTTGGAGTAATTATAGAAATTCTGAAGGAACCTCCGATATAATCGTCATGCCGTCAGCATACATTAGTAGAAAAATATCAATAAATTGTAAATCGATAGGTGAACAATTGTTGCTAATGGAACATATCTCAAAATAATTACCATAACGAGCAAAATGTAATGGTCATAAAACTTCGCCCTGTATAAGACTTATTGATACTGAAATGTTCGCTTAAGATGGTTCTTGAAAGAGCTTCTCAAATCAGCACGAAGTTATTTAATTATGAACGATATGATGATATATAATAAGTATATATGTCAAAAGGACGAAAATATGCAATTTCGATAAAAGAAAACATAATTTTCAAATTTATTTTAGTAAAAATGAACAAAAGCCTCTAGTGGATTTCAACTCTGGATCTGCGGTTCCCCCCACCCTCCCCTCCGATGTTTTAACCACTGAGCTATGATGGTTATATACCTTTAGTAATTAAATGAAATGGTGTATTTCTTGTCAAATGCTGATCATGATCCTGTCATTCTATGTAAAAGTGGAGTAGTTAAACGACATCGGACAAATGGGAACAGAGAATGCATTTTGAATATATTACACGTAAATATTGGCTGAAACTGTATCAAGCGATTTATGATTACGTGACCAAATGTATTCACCAATACAACCTATCATTGGATTCAATGCTGTCTTCAAACCAATTGGTAGACTGTTCTTTGCACATTTTTTTTTTGACTACGGACTATTCCGTTTACCAGATCAAAGTATAGGACTCATGGCGGGTGTGATCGGTCAACAGACGATACGAACTCCTACTAGACACCTGATCCCACATCTACTAGACACCTGATATCAACGAACGTGAACAACCTCAAAAATCCCATAAAGAATACAAAATTTAGAGAGAGTAAGAGGTGGAATCACATGTCTAGGAGGAGTAGGTATCTTCACTTTAGATTAGTGATGAGTCCCTAGATTTAGAAATGTGCCAAGAGACATATCTAGCACATACCTAATATGCCTTTGTGAAACGCCTGCTGCAAGTCAGTTATGGTATAGGGAGTCATAGCTTGGAATAATTACATCTTTGTATATTCTGAAACTGTCCACTCACATTGAGCAATCGTTAGTCCAGAAATACTACATTCTTGCCTTGATTTTCATCTGTCAAAAGCCACAAAGTGTGTCTTGGAATAACTTTCGTAAAGGTTGACGCATTACTTCAGCAAATTCACACAAGTCGCCTAGAAAATAGAAGAAAATATACCAAACATGGGGAAAAAGAAGGGGTTTTAATTATGCATCGTTAGCAGTATTTGTCCACGGAGATAATCATAGTTTGTGGATTTATCTTGTGTATTTCTAAAGCTATGTCTCCATAGCTACATAGGTACGAAATGCGTCATTGTAGTTTTATTTTCTTGACGACGTAACCGATTTGATTGAATTTCTAAGAAGATATACAATTATAGCTGTACTTTGTTATCATTAATATTATCTACAGTTTCCTCTTATGATAATTCCAGATTAACAATTTCATTTTTTTTTCTAAAAGGCAAACTTGTTTGATAATTCACTAGAAACTGAAAAAAAATTAAATATTTTTAGCATTCCTCATAAAATGAGCATTACTCATTACTGCACTAAAGCACCTGTTCTCACCTCTGGTATGTCCAGGGGTCTGTGTCTGCCCATCTCATCAATTTTTATTTTCTATAGGAATTGCGAGATTCAATACTATTCGTTACCTCAGCCTTTCATTTGTAAATCTAACATATTATGATCTGAAGTATTATACATTTTCTGCCTATGCCAATTCAAACTTTTGTAATTGATTAAAAAGCCATCAAATTGCAATGTTTAATCGTCATGGTTTCGTGATCAAACGTGTAGAGACATCTTTTGTAGATGTGAGAACCTTCATGTGAATTACTAGTAAGTGATATACTGGGGCCCCACACGGGGCATTACTGTACGTAGTCATTCTGCAACATACATTGTTTATAGGCATGTAAAATAAGTATAGCATAGTAAGTAAAGAAATGTAATATGATTGGTGGCAGTTTCTTGTTTAGTGAGATCCTTTGAAAAAGAAATATAATTGATAGACGATATCGTCACAGAATTTTTAATGAACGACTAATGTTGTCAAATGCTTTAGACATGGCAGTCCTTTTGTTAAACATCTTACCTTCTGTTAATGTACAAATCACTTGGAAATTAAAACCACTCTCTTTACATTGAGATCTGGTTTGGGGAGTATATATAATGAGGTTAAATGGGAAACATACGTGCCATTCCTTCTTAACCTTCTGCCATGAGAAGCTTGGCGATTTTCTCGGGTGTGTTCGCTGCCATCTTGTGTTATTCTGAAGCATGCACCTGTCTACCTCATCATCCCCAAACGTTTTTCTGTGACTCCGATTTTGGTATGTTGTATTTCATTTTTAATACTAACAATAACCCATTCATTTCTTCACTGCTTTATTTTCTCGCATTACATCTTGTACTTCAGATGAGCTGTTGCTGTAGATGGTCATGTATACTTGTAATAATGTTAGCACTAATACAAACTCGTGTACTGTGGGACGTGGGTGCCGGTCTTTCGGATGAGACCGTATAAACCGAGGTCCCGTGTCGCAGTAGGTGTGGCACGATAAAGATCCCTCCCTGCTCAAAGGCCCTGAGTGCCGAGCATAGGCCTAAATTTGCAGCCCTGTCACCGGTAATGGTGACAGCCGCCGGATAGCTGAAAAATTGCTCAGGCGGCTATAAACAAACAAACAAAGTCGTGTAGTATTTTGGTGCTGTTCACTTGTGCCTTTCCATGATTTCTATATCATTATAGGAATATTTTTAATAATGGTCATCTGTTATGCGGTAACATTAAATTTAAGAATTCATTGACTTTATTTTGATTTTTATTTCCTGTGTTCTTAACAGTTATCCTGGCCACGGTCCTCAGTCGACAAACGGTCAACATGGGACAAGATGTTGTTTATACCGTGAGAATATTGACCGATTTCAAGGTAATTATTAGATGATAGCATATGTTTTCGGAAATACTTTAAGTGTATCAGTTTAAAGGATTGACCTTATACAAATATATTTATAGAAAACTTAAAATTCTGGACGCTTCAAATAAAATTTCAGCTTTAGTTCTTTTTTAAACGCCTTTGATTTTTATTTGTAGTATTTAGAAAGTTAGAATGAAAATGCAAAATAATGAACATGCAATACATAGATAATTTTAAGTGCAACAAGTATATATACAGTTTGTCTGAACGTTATAGAATGACAGAAGGCGATATTCTCGAAAACAAAATATCTTCACCAGCGCGTCATCAGCTAGTTGCGGTTCATACTTCGAATTAAATAAAGAATACATCATATCAGGTAGAGTGGACTGAATTCTTCAATAAACTTTGTGCACATTATATTTATCATCTCGATGCATTTTCTTTCGCTTTATTTTTTTAAACGATTTGATATCACGATAAAAAGATGAGCAGAAAACAAGTGTATAATTAGGTCTAGAAATAATGTTTTAGTGTTGGCGTTAATGTGTGTTTTTCTAGGTTCCATTAATCGGCGACAATGGACAACATTTCTATGTTCCTGGAATTCTGTACCATCTTTTCTCACTTATTACCAAAGAACTGCTTTGAATCTTGGTATTTATAAGAACAGTTGCAGCTGCACGGTAAGTTATTTACTATCTGGTGAATTAATTTCTATATACTACAGATGTCAAAAAGATGAATGTCCTTTCAACATGTTTTATATGTTGTTCATACCCAGTCAACATGAAAAGGCAACAATGAATTAAATGGTACTATTTGATGCAATATTGAAAATTACGAACGACTTTAAGGAATTTTGAAAAAGGGAGATATTTTTTATGAATATGCACACACACACACACACACACACACACACACACACACACACACACACAGATATATATATATATATATATATATATATATATATATATTAAACTTATCATTGGGGACTCAGCCGCAGGATAGCTGAAAAATTGCTCAAGCGGCTATAAGCAAGAAATAATCCATCAATCCATCATTGGGGACTAGATCAATACTACTACTAAACTAATATCTAAGATATTTTTGACCTGTTATCACTTAACAGATTGAACGATGCGGTTTTCTCGGAAGAAAATGTCCACCAAAAACCAGAGGGAATTGCGTCATTCGATCAGATTCCGAGGCCACATATCGCTATGAGAACAATTCCTGCAGACGGACGACGTCCGGGTGTGACTGGGATTCCAATGAAAACAATGAAAACAATGGCTATCAAAATCTGTAGTGAAGGGAAGCAGGACAATTTGTGTTTGATTCGTGAATAAATAGACTGGACATCCGTCATACACAATAAAGTTCATAAACATTCACGTTTAAACTTTTGTGATCTCTTCATTTTTGAAAATGTTATGAATATTTTACGGTATCATTTGGGCAGTGAAAACTGACTAATCCGACACCTGTACAATCTGTTTTACTGGGCATTCTGACCCTTTTCATTCTCATTTTCATATTTTCATTGTTTATTCCGACAACCTGTGTATTCCAACAAAAGAATGTTTCCCTGTGGATGTTGGGTTATATAGATTTTGACTATATTATCCTAATTTTATGGATACCATGCAAAGTATAGATAAACTTTGTCAGTTTTAAAGTATCTCAGCGAGGCTAGTTGATGATGAATATTTCTGGAATATTCCTAGACTAACGAAACAACCTAATTACTCTTTTTCAATTATAAAACGTACACGGTACCAATTTTAATCCATCGGATGTGCATTTTGACAAATAATGTCTCTTCAGTGATGATCAAGTCAAAAAGGTTGGAAACACTTATTACTAAATACTACTCGACTGTTGGAAAATGAATACATCGTCAGGAATAGCAAAACCCTGGAAAAGTAGTCAAAAATATCAAATTCATCCCATATAACACGTAAGAGGGATAACGATTACCGCCAGTTTTGAATTAAGAGCTCTTCTTTGTAGGAGGTGCATTTAGTGGAACTTTGAATGACTAAGTGGTACACGTGAACCTACAGTCAGTGAGGATGACTATAAAATGTATTAAAGGCGGTTTTTCTTTGAATAATGTAAGTGAAAGAAAATACAAAATACTATTGAAAGAAACATTTTAATAAAGTGGAAACAGGAAAACAATGTGATGTTTGCAAATAATACACTGCTTATGATACGTACGATTGAGTGATTGCATGTTGTTAAGCGTCCCCATAGAAAATTTTTCATTTATATGGAGACGTCTCCATTGCCAGTGAATAGCTGCAAAATTTAGACCAGTGTTCGGCGCTACTGGCCTTTCAGCTGGGAGAGATCTTTATCGTGCCACATCTGCTGTGACATGCAACCTGGGTTTTTTGCAGCCTCATCCGAAGGAGATTTTGGTTTTTGTTGCCTCATCCGAAGGACCGCTCCATTTACTAGTAGTCAACTTTTACGACAAGCAAGGGATACTAAGGACCTATTCCAACCGAGATTGATAACTAAGGAAAAATGAAATAACTTACATAGCAATGTAATAAGAATTCCATGCATTTCATTAGTCACTGAATACGTATCATATATTTTGTAAATATATATTGAAAGTTGATAAATGTACACCTATAAGGTATGCTATATGTTGGACTTGGTAGAATACATATGTCTATATCCATTAGTACAAGAATGGTTCCCATTGGTTTAAAAATGGTAAATATGAAAAGATCTACTATATTCTGCACAGCATTTTATATAAATTAGATAAAGGAAATGCGTATCATTCAAAGTAGTTAAGCTGTATAAAAGATATCCCTAGTAGGACTGATAATATCCAGATTTGGAGTGATCAGAATGTAGATGCTGATTTTCAGCATCTAAAAGGTTAAAAATTCTTTCTATGACTCTTGTTGAAACTTGGAGAGACCAAGTATATAACTCGTCAAAATCTTCTAAATATAGAATCACAAAACATGTGTTGGTTTTGTTAATTATTCAATAATAATACTTCCACAAGATGGTGTATTAACTTTTGTCGCTTTAGGCATAGTAACCATGAACTTCTGATTGAAACTAAACATTCTTACACATTGGTAGCCTGGACGCTTTGTAACGGTGGTGAATTCCAATATCTGTTCAACTGTACTTATTTTCTTCCAGAAAGATGTTGATTCTTGTCAAAACTCTTAACTGGTTGTCCAAGTCCAAATACTATCAAATATAGTGTATCAACGAATTTATAGTGAATCAACGAATTTATAGTGAATCAAAGAAATTACTATGATAAAAATTGCCAAATTTATTAAGACAGTAATGTTTTAGTAGTCCCATACAGGCTTATTAGTTTACCTTCGATTTGTCCGTCCGTCTGTCTGTCATTCTGCTTAAGGTTTTCCGGACTTCTCTCCTCATTGAATGGGAATATTAAAATGAAATCTTATACATGGCTTTTTCTTCGATAGTTACAGATCAAATTTGAGTGAGTTTCGTTATGCTTGATCAACGTTAACAGAATTATTACTGATAGGGAACTTTGTATTACCTGCAATACACTCAGAATGTTAATGTAAATATGATATTACGTTCCTGTTGTGTTCAGTTATTGTGTTCAACATTGTATATTATTGATTGTATATTTTTGTACTATACTCCATGTGAAGTATCTTTGTGAAATAAAAAAAAGTTTCAAAAAATTTCAAAAGTTTCGACAAGTTACCTTTCACCAGTGCGCTTATTATATGGTCGTTATAACAATCAAGCTTGCCAGTACAACATCTCATGAGGTTAAATGCTGTCTGACGTGTTTCATACCAATTGTTAGGCCATTCGTGGCATACTGATTCTGACTGCGGATTGCTCCGTTTGCCTGATAGGGATGTAGGGCTCACGGCGGGTGTGACTGGTCGACGGGGGATGCTTACTCCTCCTAGGCACCTGGTCCCACCTTTGTACGTGTTTTCCCATCTCTGATTTGTATTTTCTTCAGGAATTATGAGATTGAATACTATTATTTATCTTAGCCTTTTAATCCTGGTCATCCCATATAGAATATACACATTAAACCTCCAGCTATATATAATACAATAGATCTGTTCCACATTAACAAGGACACAATTATATCTCAACATTCTTTGTTTCTGTCTTACCATTTCAATTCTTTATTTTTCTTTTAACAAAGTTATTTAGCAGTCAGTTTCATGTCTGGTTTTAATTTTAAAATTCTATATTTTTCTCTCAACAATTCTGTTATAATAGTTTTGCTTCTGTTTATGATTCACATTTTATACATTTAAATTAACATGCCATTTTAACACTTTTGTTTCTGTTTATATTTTTAAGTTTTGCCTTACCCAAAGGCACCATTTGTAGGACACGCGGCGGCGAGTTGGAGCAACACATCATTATCAGCTTGTACAATAGGCGAGTGTCGAGTAGACCATCACATTTACAACTTTTTTTTTACATCTTTTTTTTTTTTTTTGGTTGGTCATCCTTTTCAATAATTGTTTCCAACCTGTAAAAGGCTGTACAAGAAACATTGAGATAAGCATCAAATTTATTGGCCGGGAAGGTTTGGGAAAGGGTAAGTAAAGGTGAAGAAAACGAACAGTGATCAATCTCATAACTTCTATAAGGAATACTAAATAGACACTTGGGCAAACACGGGCTCTTGGATATACCGGAGGTGGGATCAGGTGCATAGGAGGAATAAACATTCCCTGTCGACCGGCCATATCCGTCGTGAGCACTATATCTTAATCAGGTAAACGGATTAATCCGTAGTCAAAATGAGTGTGCCAAGAACAGCTTAGCAATTGGTATAAAACACCTAAGACAGCATGACCCAGATCCAATTACAGGTTATATTGACAGGCTAGATCGTTATAACGACGGGTGTTCGGATAGCGTAGTGGTTTATGCACTCTCTTCTCGCCACTTCGACCCGAATTCGATCCCATGATCGGCAATGGTTGTATCTGAGAGAGTACGGTGTTGCCCACTCGGACACGTGGGGCTCCTCCCACAAAATGACCCCGTGCAAGTCAGTAACATAGCTATTATATAGCTAATGTTTAATGTTGGTTATGTATGTCTGACTTTAAAAATAAAGATTATTTGTTAATGCTCGCATTTATAACGACCATAAACCTAAACGGAAATAGCTGAGCGTGGCAACTAAATCGACTTCTTCCCGGGAAAAGAAATGTTTCGAAGAGTTCCTTTGTTTAAAAAGCGCGCGATATTTACAGTGCAAAAGCTGATGATATTAAGAAGGGTTTCGATTGTGTCCGGAGATGAAAGAATCGTAAATGATATAACTATTGATACTGCCGTCGGACAATAATGCAGCTACTGGCAAATTTGATTTACTCCTAACATGCTGAAGGATAGAATTCAATATCATTCGTAATTTTGGTTCAATTGTGAACACCACACATACCTTGTTCCGTAACCTTTAAAAAAAAAGACGGGGGGGGGGGGGGGGGGGGGAGGGGGGTAATCAGACTAATTTCAACTACATGTGTAGGACAGCGCTTCGTTACCATCATACTCTCCGCAGCAATATCGCATGCTCGTGCAAATAGTTGTTTCATCTGATAGGACATTAGGAAAAACATTGTATTTCATTTCATGTTGACGCCTCTACAAGGAAATGCACCTTTGACACATTTAACCTACAGGTGAAAGCACTTTGTGTAAAGGAAATAGTTAATTCCAAGGTCAATCCAAGGTCAAAAGGAATGTAGATGCAAATGAACCAAACTTTCCTGTTACCGCAAAACAGCAATTTGAGCTACAAATCGCCGTGTTTAATAGAATGTACATATCATATGACCAATCTATGTACTTTGAGGACGGAGCTTTATTTAGCTTAATACTGAACGCTGAGAAGGCGTATAATGTCAACGTATGTGGACTTTTCCCAGCTCTACATACCAGAATGAATTCAACCGCCATGTAATAACTTGCAGAATTTTTAACATTAAACAAAAGTAGTAAGGTTTCCATTCTTATTTTAGGCTTTCCTTCCGATTTCGCAACAAAAATAATGTTCTTTAATTTGGTATGCATCGGTTTGATAACATATCTGACATTTTGTGCCCGTACAGGGTAAAAGAATATAAATATGTACATGATATGTAGTTACATTAAAACTTCTGTCCTCAATCAGCTGAGACGGATCTAGAGCAACTCTGTATTCTGGTAGGGAAAAAATGTGCCCCCGTCCTTTATTTTAGAAAATTCTTGATCCACCTCTACAGTCTTAATGTTGTTTTTACAAATTTATAGGTGTGCACCTACACGTATGTGTATACAGGTATGTACGAACAATTCTTTTGTTCGAACATGTCAATAGACAACGTAAAAAAGGACCATGTTCCCTGTCCTCTCCAATTAGTTTCACTGAGGGTTAGAACCGTAACTAAGTTGACGTCACTGCTGGAAACTTTTGTTTAAGGATCACATAAAAAAACTAATTAACAATCAATTAACATAAAATAATGACCAATCCGATTCAAAAATCATATAAAAGAAAGGAAATTAACAAGCCATGCTATAGGGAATTCCCCTGATATACTGAAGAAACATCTCATTCTACACAGCAGTGCTCGACGCTAGTTGCTTGTTAGTCTCGTTCAAACGAGAGAGAGAGAGAGAGAGAGAGAGAGAGAGAGAGAGAGAGAGAGAGAGAGAGAGAGAGAGAGAAATGAATAATATCGGTATCAGAAAATCGCATTTTTACGTCAGATTGCTTGATAAAAATACATGAACATCAATGCTGGTTAAAATAACAAAATTTCAATTTCAAAACTCAGAAAACTGCTACTTTATAAATGAAAAGACTAGGATAACGAGCAATCATTAATCTCGTAATTCCTATAGAAAATACAAATCGGAGATGGACAAACACCGATCTATGGACATACCAGAGGTGGGATCAGGTGACTAGGAGAAGTAAGCTCTCCCTGTCGATAGGTCACATCCGCCGTGAGTCCTATGTTTTGATCAGGTAAACGGAGCAATCCGCAGTCAGAATAAGTGTGCCAAAACGGCCTAACAATGGGTATAAAACCTTCAGACAGCATTTGACCTAATGGGAAGTTGTACTGGTACACTAGATCGTTATAACGGCCATAGGATTTGCGAAATGCTGACTTTAGACGGCGCTGTAGAAACCCTTGTAACGTCAACTTGTTCGTAAGTAGACTGTCGCGATTCAAAAACTGGTCATATGTAGAACAAGCTCTTACGTATCGAAGTTATATCAATTAATTGTGGATATCAAGGAAATTATTGATTAATAGACACACAATATAGGCATACCAGCATAGGAATTGTTCACCTTGATAACATTTTTTAGTATAGATATTTGATTAAAACAGTACAAGCTGTAACTAACAGTAAATGAATTGAAAAACATAAAGGAACAAATGTAATAACATATTTGTGATTGAACATACATAATTTCATAGAATCAGGGTGAATATGAAGCAATAAATCCGTCAAATGTCGATTCATCAATCATTGTTATCACTTTAGTAATTCCTGCTTGTAATCTCCGAAAAATGCGGAAAAGAGGCGCTGTGCATGTGTCAGATTTGTAAACAATTTAATATGCCAAATTCATAGGAAATTTATGAACAAGATTTCATTTGAGTGGCACATTTGCGTAATTCATTTACTTTCTTACACTTACAACATCTAAAACCATTCATTTTGTGTTGTAATATTTTAAAACAAACGAAATGTGTAGTTATTCACATCAGTCTCCATCTTTGTATGACTTCGGTCTCAGTGCAACCCGATTATGTTCGGCAATATGCATGAGTACAAAAATTGAGCAATGATTCCCTACATCGTGGCTAATCGTAAGTCAACAAGGAGGTCGTTAATAAACCCACGAATACCGAGGTTCTAAAACACGTGTTCTGCCCCCAAGAGCAAATTGTTTGATCCACCAGCGAAACCAGATCATGCCATGATGAGCCAGAGTAGCGCCAAGGCCATTCACGAAACACGCCTATAAAATCGTTGATTGTGTAAATTGGTTGTTCTGTGAAGTTTAGAAATTTATTAATGAAATAGATTTTTAACTTGAAAATTTATTGGTAAAATGTTCTCCACATTATAGCTTTTTATTGACGAAAACACGGCTTTAAATAAGGATTATTATATTCTGTATTAGTAAACGTCCATGATTGTATAACAAACATTAAGATTTATAAGTAGCAACAAATGGTCGCGGGGGAAACACAATACTGTGTAGGCCATGCATTTAAAAACATAATTTAGTTATAATTTGTTTATATACATACATACATACATACATACATACATACACACACACACACACACACACACACACACACACACACACACACACACACACACACACACACACATATATATATATATATATATATATATATATATATATATATATATATATATATATATATTTCTACATGCATGCACCTATCCAGAAGTGCCAAAATAGTTGTTTTAGTAAGTATATAACGAAATATAACCGACGAAATGGGGGTGAGGAAATGTTGTACATGTAGTTATATGTTAATGAAAATTTTTGATTTTTTTTTTAAAATCTGTAATAAATTCAAGTGTTTTCTTCTTTTTCTCGATTAAAAACGTAAATGCAGATGTTTCTTTTTTTTATATAAAGATGGACATGCCAATTTCAGATGAATGGAACACACAAAGCTAACTGTCATGCCGTGTTCACGTTCAATTTTATAGGGGTATGCTCTAGATATGTCTCCGACTGGATCAAAATGCAATGAATTCATTTCAGATACAAGTATTTTGGGCTATTTCTGTTCAAATAATTTGATATCCTGAAAAGGAATTATTTTAATTAGATTGACATGATAGTCACCTTTTTTACTAACTGGAAAATTTTCTGACGTTCTTCGATTGGTATTCACATCGGGATCGTGAGTCAAATAATCCACATCAATGTAAACATACATAGTGAACACGTGAGCGGCATTCAGAAATACTAAGTATTGGTGAGTATCGTGTTGGATATCAGACTGTAAACACGCTTTAGTATTTCTTTAATCTGCAGTTAATCAAAATTTCTAATAACTCAGTCCACGATTGGATCAGAACTGTACAAACACTCCATCACTGTGACAAGGCAACCCCGTCAAGCTCAATGTCGTGCTCAAAATTATAAACACCAGGCACATATGTTAACGTACCCACGTGGATTTATTGACTTTATTGTCTTAAATTAAACTATGACGTTGTGGAAACATAAAGCTCAAGTTTGCAAGTCCAGTTATAAGTACTGAACGATTCCATTTCCACTAAATGTATATGTGTGTTGCTAAAAGGCGGAACGGAAAACGGAACGGAATTTAATAATTAGAATGATTAATGTAACTTAAATAACACCTAAAATCGGACAAATACGTTTTATTTTAATTAAGATAAGACTTTTAGGAATTTATTTACAAGCGATAAAGCAAATCTATCTTAATATTCTGCACCATTGATTGGTTAAGTTAATGTTTGTATAATTTTACAATACGTTCAATACAATCGTAATTTCGGCATTGACATGGGTGTTAGCGAGCAGGTTTATATGCCCCCGCCCTCTCGTAGCGATACGTCTTTAACGCACATGTATCATACTTACAGATGACACAGTTTATATGTGTATTTACAAAGGGGACTGATACGTTTGTACAAAACAACGATAATTCATGATTTTATCAGTCAACAAGTTAAACATCTTGTGCTTGGTTTGTTTCTTTTTTATTAAGAGACTGAGTGAACGCAACACTCCAATACTAAATAAGCGGTAACTTCTAGCAGTTTATCTCTAATGCGACTACTGGATCTTATTTAGATTAATAATGAAATAACCTTTAAATTCAATTTAAACAGACATTCTCTTTTAGTCTTTAAAATAAATCTATTCACTGCTCTTTCTAAGGTCATGGACTTGACTTCATTGTGTATCGATTCATTTTTAATTGGTTTCCACCTAGTTGTATCTGTTCGGGTTCAACACACGTTCGCAGGATTCCGTACAAACTTTCAGTTGCCGTAAATTGAAGCAAACTTTATATATATATATATGTATGTATGTATGTGTGTGTGTGTGTGTGTGTGTGTGTGTGTGTGTGTGTGTGTGTGTGTGTGTGTGTACAAGGGATAAAAAGGGCCTTCGTGGCCGAGTGGTTAGAGAATCATGCTCAAAATCACAGTCCTCTCACCTCTAGTCGGCGCGGGTTCGATTGTATGTGAGAAGGTTTCCCACTTTACTTTCGGAAGGTTGGTGGTCTCTTCCCGGGTACATTGTATCAGGGTTCTCTCCTCCACCAATAAAAACTTTCTCCAATAACAAAAAAACTGGGCATCACCAGATAAACTGAAGAATTGTTGAGTGTGGCGGAAAACAATAAACGGTACCAGGGGTAAAACAAAAATTAGATTCAAGATAAGTTATCCTAAAACTATGAAGTTTGATTAACAGGGAATTCGATCTGAAAAGGCTTTGTTTGGGTATTTTTTGAAAAAAATATTTTCTATTTTTCAGTATGTTGGGGGTGGGGTGGGGGGGGGGGGTGAAAACCCCTTATTCATTGATTAGGTTCATAAAATCGTGTCCTATGGTGGCAGCCAGAAAACAATGTACTAAAATTTGAAGCTTAAATTATTACTTCAAGTCTTTTTCAGTATGTTTGTTCTAATTTTCATTAAAAATAAAAAAAAAAAATTGAAAAAAATCACAATGGCTGAACATAAGCTGGACCAAGGTGACTCAGGTGAGCCATTTTGCCCATGGACTTCTTGTTTAATTCTATGTTCTATTTAGGGAATTGATTGAAACATAAGTAATATGATTTAGTTCTCTAACGCTACCCCCCCCCCCCCCCCCCCCCCCCCCCCCCCTTCCCCCCGCAAGTTCAGAGATAAGCCTACATTGCTATACTTCCGGGATACGTTTTCTTTCACGCTGTTATGCAATCTTGTGAATTGTAAGATTTTTGTTTAACCAGGTAGGTCCTCTTGAAAAGTCAATAAGATAATGTTAAAGACTTGGTTATAATATCAGTCTGTGTAATTTAGAAGATTAAGTAACTTATCGTGTTTGTTTTCAATACCTATCATGACGATAAAATAAATAGAATCGCTTACCTTATGTATATGGTTCAACAAATACCCACAGTGAGAAATAGCTTATTGCACATGTTGTGGGTAAATTTAATCATCCGGGTTGTTAGAATAGATCCTCAATACCCCTTGCTTGTCGTAAGAGGCGACTAAATGGGGTGCTTCTTTGGGTGAGACCGTAAAAACCAAGGCCCCGTGTCACAGCAGGTGTGGCACGATAAAGATCACCCCTTGCTCAAAGGCTACAAGCGCCGAGCATAGGCCTAAATTTTGCAGCCCTTCACCGGCAATGGTGACGTCCCAATGTGAGTGAAAGATTCTCGAACGGGACGTTAAACAATATATAATCCATCAATCAATCATCATTTTTTCATATTTACATTGTTTCAGTGATTAAAAAGGTTCCTCCCGAGTCTTGTACTGTAGATTTGTACGCCCCCCCCTTTTTTTTAGTATTTTATTGTTTTCATGGGTGATATTATGTTGTTGAGATACAGTGTGTTAAACATGACCTTTTCGTACTTAAATTTACGAAGATTTATTCGCATGAACTCAACTTGTCAACAAAACACAAGAAACACAAATTAATCATTAAATCAAATGAATATGTACTCATATAGATATAAGAAAGTTCATCGCTAGTAGACTGGATAATGGTCGTTTTGCAACAGAGCAATTGTGAATTGATGCTCTCACTATTTGACGTGTATGAGTCATTTCGCGACATTAAACTAGTACGCAACAGTATCAAAAAAAAAAAAATTTCGAAAGCACCCTGCGTAATTCAAACGTATACAGACACAATTTTAAAGCGCTTGGGTCAAGCGTCGGTAGCAACAAATAATACAGACGATACCCAAGGCCCTCCGAGTGCAAACGGAAGGCTTCGGATATACAGACGACACCAATCGAGTCCTTTAAAAACAAGAAGCGAGTGTTTTGGAAATTCGGCCAAGATCATTATTTTGCAGTATTATCGTCCGATATCGAAGCAGGCGGTATTGATGCTGAATGTGTAGCTGATGAATATATTGACATCGGAGTAAAGTAGATGCAGGGGTCGGACATGACACAGGTGCAATGCAAGTAAAGATTGGAGTGAGGGGAAAATCATTGAATTAGGCATACATAAAACAAAACAAACAAGGAGTCTCCTAGCTAAATAACTATTTTGCTAAATACATTTGTATGTAAATTTCCGCTTCATCTCACATACATATACGGTGAAAGAAACACGGCAAGGACTTGCGTTCGTCATTAAAGAAACTTATTAAATGAATTACATATGTGTCATTATTTTGTACGTTCATATCAAATTTCCCAGTATGTACATCCAAAGCGAATTTAATGAGTTTATATGCTACATATAGAACTTATTATTGAATACGAAATGTGGAAATCAATGAGGGTGGTGGTGGGGTGGGAGGTCGTTTGATTGATTGATTGATTAAATATTGTTTAACGTCCCGCTCGAGAATCTTTCACTCATATGGAGACGTCACCATTGCCGGTGAAGGGCTGCAAATTTAGGCCTATGCTCGGCGCTTATGGCCTTTGCGCAGGGAGGGATATTTTACGTGCCACACCTGCTGTGACTCGGACCTCGATTTTTGCGGTCTCATCCGAAGGACCACCCCATTTATTCGCCTCTTACGACAAGCAAGGGGTACTGAGGATATATTCTAACAACCCGGATCCCCACAGGGAGGTCGTAGTTCACATCGCAGGTTGATTTTAAAATAACTTAAGAGATAGGGAGGGGATAAATAAATTGCTGAATGCTGCGTTCAATTAAATTTTAAAAGTAAAATAAGGAATAATATTTAAAACAATACATTGGCAAAGAATTTAACAGTCTGCTGTTCACGTCTCATTGGTCGGTTGGGAGGGTTGTTGTAAAATGCCTTTCAAAATGGCATCCATAGGTTGAATTTTTGTAATATTCTTATTGCTGAATCTGTATTTCTTTAAATGTCATTTGTTAGTTTTTCTTTAAAACTGGATTATAGATTCTTGTCTATACAGTACTGAGTACCAAGTACAACAAACAGCTCGCAATTTGACCTTCGTACATATCCTCAAGTGTGATTATATAATTACAAAAATTGATTGGCGACTTTAAATATTATTTCATCTGTTTTTAGTATGTCATTTGCCTCTTGTTATTAAAGTTCTTTCATAAAATCTACATTTTCTTCATATTATAAAAAACATAAACAAAAACAAAAAACAACAAAAAAAAAAACAAAAACAAAAAACAAATAAACGAAAAAAAAAAACCCACAAACAAACAAACAAAACAAAGGCAAAAAAACTAAAACCGTGCACTTTAATGAAAACTTAATGATTTAACTGAGAGCGTCCAAGATTGGATTTGTGACCTTTTAAAAAAAACCAAAATCTACTTGCCAGATTTCTTTTAAATTTTGCAAATAGATGCAGTTTGATATGAATTTAAAAAGTCCTGTAATTTAAAATGAATATTTTGATTTATAGGGCAGTTTTGCGGTGCCTGATGCTTACGGTAAATGCTCGCGTAAGATAAGGAATCTGAAGTATACTGAAAATTATAATGTGCAATTTTAGAGGTCGGAAAAACGTATAAGAAATTTTGTCATTTTTTTTTTAATTGCACATAAATCACAAGGTCTTGTCTTAAAATTTACATACAAATTTTCAACTGGATAGCTTTAAGTAATAAATATGAAATGTATCTAAATAAGTGTTGAATCGTTATCCACACTGTAGCATTCTGCGCAGTTATGCCCAGCAGCTGAGGAACTGAAGTTTTCAACCAAGACCAGGTGAATGACGGAGAACATATCTTTTTTAATTATGAGTTCACGAACTTACATATATCAACTTTATATTTGCTCTGTGACAACCCCCTTCTCTCTCTCTCTCTCTCTCTCTCTCTCTCTCTCTCTCTCTCTCTCTCTCTCCCCACCACCAAGAAAAGAAAACAGAAAAAAGAAAATAATACTAATGAAACAACAGTGTATGCTTATATTTTGCAATTTGGGATTATTACCGGAGTCTCCATTATTCATCTGCTTTATACAGGAAGGAAACTGGCCAGTCCCGTCACCTCCATGTTCATCCTTGTTCTATTACTACATGTAAGGCTCACTGAATTCCAGGTTTATACCAATAGTCTAAGGCAAATGATACTTTATCTTTTTGAGACTGCATGTTAAGAAATGGTGTATATACATTCTACTAGACTCAAAGACAACACAGAATTGCAGTTCCGGTTTGTGGGGTGTTTGACAGGATTCTGAAGACGTGAAAGGACAGATGGAAGTGTTATCTCCTAGAGAGAGTGGTAAATTGATTGCTGAGACGAGCAGAGATGTCAAAGTGGTGGAAGCGGGCGTCGACAAAATTGCCCAACACGTAAGTCATCACTGTGGTCACGTGCTTTTTATGTCACAAAGCTCAAAGAAAAAAAAATGTGTTTATATCTATAGTTAGCTATTGATTTAGGTTTCCTGAGCTAAAAACTCAAGTTATCTTGAGCTTTTGTGCTCCAAAATTGTCCGTCGTTCGTCTGTCTTTCGTCTGACCAATCTGAACCCAAGAAAAGAGGATACAAGATTCTTGGGTGGGAATAATCAATGGTTCTTAAATGGAAGGAACACGACTCTTCCTAGGGGAGATGATTAGGAAATAGTATAAATCGGGTGGTGTATTTAGATCTTCCCCCAAAACACTTGACAAATAAAGTCATATTAATCTATTTAAATTTCCTCGTGAAATGACGATTAAAAAAGGACTGCGAACGATAGTATTGTCTCGCCGCCTACCTTTCTGAACAATTCTTAAAACTTTTCATTTTTAAGTGATTTTTTATGTCAATGTAGATATTTATACATTTATACATTGCCATTTAGGATATATGCTACATGTGTATGGAATGAATTTAAAAATCACACAGTTTTGACGAAGACTTTTTTTTCTACAAGCGCCAACTGAGTGAACACCGAGACATCAATTTTAAACTAATTCGAAACTGTTAAAGATGGAGAATTAGTATCAATGTTTAGGTCACAGTTCAAGGTCAAATGACATGAAATTTTGCAGCCTCTCACCAGCAATGGTGACGTGTCCATGTGAGTGAAAGATCCACGAAACAATAAAGAATATATAATTAATCAATCATTATATGAACCACGGTATGAATATTGGTTGAATGTCTTATTTAACAAGGACATATTTTACATATATATGTAACACTGAAAATTTAGCCTCTCATTCTTACGAACCTAAATAATTTTAAAGTTACAATGCAAACTCCAACTTGGCGGAAGTAGAGCGTGCGATGGCAAGCGAATCGTCAAAATCCAGGCATTTCAATCGAATACATTACACGGGACTGGGCACTCGTATTGACAATAACCATGCATAAAATAATTAAGCTACACCCAACTTTTGCCAATTTACATAACTCTTATTGAGACATATTTTTGCTTTACAATAGTAGCGCGAGAAAGTCAGCTCGATGTCTAATTACTCGTTCACAACAGATACAACTTGCGTAGATGAGAGTTGTAAAGGTTGTAGAGACAGAAAAAGGTAAAACTGTAACCATCAGGTGGAAGTAAAAATGACGCAAGTCGAAATACTTCACAACCTGTAACATGGACGTTTTAATCCACCGTTCTCTATGTTTATTGCGGTTACTTGGAAGTAAAAGTGACGCGAGGCGAAGATCTTTGAAAATGATATGAAAGTAAGGATGACGTATGGATGTCAAGCGAGTGTTCCTTACTACTCGTGAGTCATGTGCGCATCTGTCTTACGTGGGTAGCAAGGCTGCCACACCTCCTCATTACTACCTCTGCGAAACACGCACGTGGAAGAATCTCAGAAGTGTTGCTGTGAAACTCTCCTTCCAGATTTTTTCGTGTAACTTCCTCTTTTTTTGTCCGTCCTCCTGCTCTTTTTTTCCTTTATTTTTCGGCGACATTTTCTTTTTGAAAATTTAATTCTAAATGGCAGGCTGCGTGAGTACGGGCTACTTACGACCTTTCAAACCTGAAGAATACGTCGCCGCACTTACTCTGTGCTATCGATTTCACTCGTACGATGTGAGTGCGTCCGTCGTACTACAAACGCACGGGAAAATTCTCATGCACTTTGCGGCCGACTATCTTCTTCAAAACCAGTAAAAAGGCATGTCCTTACGGACTGCATGCGTGTTCGAAATTTCACAAGACCATGCGAGTCACGTGAGGTCCTTGTCGTTACTGTACATACATACCCAGTGCGGTTGGTTGTGACCGAGCATTAATGTGAAACACATAAAAATATAATGTGATGCTTTGTCAAAATACTGATATATCACACCACACTCTTAGGTCAGTAAGACTGAAACCATGCATGTACTTGTATAATATGGTGGCACTCATGGGCCAAAACTTAATATATTTGCTAAATGTACCCGTTTGTACAATAAGCTATCTATTTTCAACATTTAGACGAGTTACATTTTACTGACTTTCAGATAAGTTTTCTCGTATGACCCATTAGTAATTGAAATATTTTCAACCATGATTCCTTCAACAGGTTGCATCAAGTACAAACGTGACAATTTATACTATGCTGAATGACAACGATACATGGATTGATGTGTTGGTATTAGAAGTGCGACGCATGTAAATAGAATGTTTCGCAATGAATTACATTTTTGAGTTACTGTATATGCCGCATATGAAGATTTCATGGCACCCATTACGATATTCACCAGGCTGGGCAATTCTTTCTATGTGGTGTTTTTGCTACCTGTATAAGCAAATAGGTAGCTAGGGTTTTGTATCACACACGCTCTTGTTCTGACTCGGCGTTATTAATCTTTCTGCATGTCATGTGATATAAGAATCTCTTACTGGCTAAAGAGACTCATGAGAGATAACGCTCACCTGAATCAAGTCACTTCTGGTCATATCATGTTAGGAGAAAATCTATATACATCATTTATTAAACTCAGAATTGTTGTACAATGTTTACCATTTATACTTCTAATCTCCAGCTGTATGTGAACAAGAAATTCATGGCATCACCCTAATATTCATCAGGCTGGGAAAGTACGTTCGGTTTGGTATTCTTTCTCCTTGATCTGGCTTCTCACCAAGGTTTACTTTTGTGTACACTGTTGTGCCCCGAGTATTAAATACACAGTTTCAACACAAAGAGTTATCCTTGGTTGTACATGCAAACAAGGAAGTATTTCAAGTAAACTATTATGTGACTCGTTACTGGATCAAGGCAAACAGGGGCGGATCAAGAAAATTTTCAGGGATGGGGAATGCGACACAAGTATTTACTTTTCCACCCAAAAGAGGGAAGGAAGAATACTAAAAATAGTTTCTAGTTAAAAATGTTCAACAAAAAGGAGAAATGTTGCAAACCCAATAATTCCCTCGATTTGTCACTGTATAGTGCAGTAGAATTATGGATATACATAGTTAAAATGGATTCATTCTGTATATTTCTGTTATAAAATGGTTTCTTTATTTGATTTTATCAAACCTGTTGGCATACAATCACATAAACCACAATATTACAGAAAGGAAATGCAAACTCACGACAGTTATACCACTTATATGCTGTACTGTTGAACGCAATGAAATATTGAGCTACAGGTACAATATACCTTGTTATAATTATTCAGTTTGTACTCTACTTCTAGAGCTTATTTCAAGGCATTTATCTAAATATTCACATAATTTGCTACTTTGAGTTTTATATTCCCTCCCTTTTTGCTGTTTTTCGCCTGTCGGTCGATCGGTCGGTATGTTGGTCAGTAGATTACATGTTGCCCGCTCAATATCTTAAAGCCATTCATTTAATCGTAATGCTAGTTGATATGTCGTTTGGTTATGGGTAGAAGACGGCCCCTATTGATTTTGCAAGTCAAAATGTCAAAGGGCAATTATCAATCCATTCCAGACATAGGAAGATACTGTCAGATCAGTATCTTGAGAACCCTCTCTTAACGGACATCAAACTTGACACATGGTAAGGAGTTCTGGAGTAGATGGCCCGTAGTGATTTTGAGGCCATGTGGTCAAAGATAAAGGGTCAAATTGGATATAGGAATATATTGTCCACTCAATATTTTGATAACCCTATGCTTGACAGATATCAAGCTTGGTACATTGGTACATCCTAACTAGCAGATGACCTCTATTGATTGTGAGGTCACATGGTCAAAGGACAAGGGTTAATCAATCCATTCTAAACATAGGAAGATACACAGGATGCAATCTTCCCTTTCAGTGAACTGAAATGATTTATTGATACATGTAACTGAATTATCACTGATAAAGTATTTATCACTGATAAAGTACTTTTCAGTCACCGTTCAGTTACCATTCCGTTATAATACAGCTCGCTGAATGGCAGGTAGATTTCAGGGACCATTCAGTCAGGTTTCAATGACCATTCACTTAGGTTTCAGTAAAATTTTAATAACTAGTCTTTTTTATTTCAGTGACTATTAAGCCAGAAATCTTTCTGTAATTGTTTACTACATTATGTTTATGTTTCCGAGTCTCTTCTTGTCTCTTTCACAAATTGTTCAGTTGTGTTTTCAATGATATATGGTTTATTTCATTAAGCAATTTGTTCTTATCTAGTTACATAAAATGACCATCCACAAATATTTCTGTAATTGTTTACTTACATTCGTGTAACTTTAAAATTTTTGATTCATGCACACTGCGTCAGCATTCATCTTGTGAATGTTCAATAAAATTCGATTTGTTGGTATCACTGCTCATACAAATAACTTCCATAGATTATCTAACTATGCTGCATTACTAATCAAAACCAATACACGGAATGAAATTTCAAGCAATATTTACGTACTCCTTTTGGATTAGAGCAAAGCATTTTTCACTTTTATTAAGCATAGCTAAAATAGTTTTTCAGTCGGTAACATTATTTAAGTTCATTTTCATCACAGTTTGTATTCAGAGTCTTCGGACGATTTCATTTTGGACATACCCAATAATAAGCCATCATCCAATATTTGCAGAATAATCTTCAGTAAATCTTGAAGTTTTCTATTAAATGAAATGAACATCTGTGCAGCTATATAACACCAACAAACAGATGATTCACACACACACACACACACACACACACACACACACACACACACACATACACACACACACTAATGATAATAATAATAATAATGATAAAATACTGGGGGTTAATCCTAAGGATGGTGCACACAAAATAGACGGTTTAAAAGATTATTTAATTTTCATGCATTTTCACTTTACATCCATCAGAGCCCCGTCCGAAAGGCTGTTCCTATTTTTGTTTTGTATACTTATACTAAGGCTTCACACATAGTATTTTTACAACTGGAAATGCATACAAGTAAATATATTTTTACAAATTTATTTTTACCAAACTCAGAGGCAAGTGGGGGTGCCTCCCTCCTACACACGTCCTTTATATAATTCATAGCCTCGCTTTACAATGTTTACTTAAAAAATAATAATAAAAAAACTTGTAGTGTAATAATGAGGATCGTATCGTACAACATTTGATAGAAAGGTGATTTCCTTAGATTTAAATAAATAATCCCCATGCAGCATTGCTTCAATTCCATTCAATATCATTATTGTAGAGAATCCTAATCTTCGACAAATTTAAAGTTTAAGATTTCAATTTATTACGTAGCCAAAGATTTGCGACATATACCCCTCCTCCATTGCACTTGTATCTGAATGGGTGAAAATAGATTGAAATCCAACCAAAGGTCAGGTATAAAATCTCTCTGATAGAGATTTTCTTTTGGTTTCTATTTGTTCGAGAAGATCAATAGTGACCAACCAATGTATATAATGCACAGTACCGACGCGGAGATATCCGGTCGCACTCGCAAACCAAAGTCTGACTCTGTCAGCCTCAAAGAAAACCAAAGCCTTACTTACATAAAACAAAACTCAGTCTGATTGAATAAACAAATAAACATAACAGAGAGGAAACAGTAACTGGCAATTTTGCTATTTTTGAATTTCTTTCGCCCCTTTATAAAACAACTATCTAGCCATTAGCAAAATCCGGCTGACATTTTTGTAAGAATAAATGAACAAAATTAAATTAAATTTAAAAAAAACACTAACACTTGATTTATCGTATTATTCAATATTCATACGTGCATTTAATCAATGTGATGAAATGTGATGAAATTTGTTGTACGCAATTATTTACTTGGCCTCAATGTATTTTATTTTGCTCCGTATAAAAAGTAAGATCTATGTAAATGGTACCCTAAGTAGTGATATTTTCTGCAACAATACATGGGATCTAAATGTTATTAACATTATATCGGCAACAGCAATCTCTGGTGGTCATATAACGAAAGGAAATGGGGGGGGGGTGTTAATTGGTTGGTTGATTACTCGTTTTCCATCTCTATTTGCCGTTATCTATTACCGAATATATTGAAAATTACAATGTCATGTCCTACGTTTGTGATTTAAAGAAAATTTTTCATTAAGTTAAAAAAATGTTTTCATATTTATTATTATACAGTTATACTTGAAAAAATATATCATTTTATGAACACTTCTTTTATTTTGACATCAAAGATTCTCTAAGGTTTGAAACTCTTTCATATAGCAATAAGTACTACTTACGCAACATAGTCCTTCGGCCCTCTTTCGACAAATGACCCACATATTCTGTTTTCCGAAAGACGTCCAATCAGAGGATTTTGATGTTCCCGCGCATTATATTGACTGAGTGATCACCGAAATGTTCCTGTCACAATTACTGAAATGTCAATGAATGGCACCTTTCAGTTTTAACTGAGAGGTCTCATTTTTCCCTGTGATATTGTCCGCTCAATATTGTGAGAGTCCTTGGCGTCATAGACATCAAACTTGATACACTGGTACATCATAAGGCATAAATGAACATTATTAACTTTTGGTTTATATGGTCAAGGGTAATGGGTCAAACTGCACATAGGAATACATTGTCACCTGTATGCTTGTTTGTCTCCAACCTTGGTACACTGGTACTCCCTAGGGAGTAGATGACGTCTATTGATTTTAGGTCACGTGGTACTAAGTCAAGGGTGAATCCACTCAGGACATATGAAGATGTCTGCTTAATATGTCGAATTGTTTTGCCCTACTACAGACCCTGAAGCGTACTACTACACCACTTGCACGGAACGGAATGATACGATTCTTGCACAAAACGCTGAACGGTTTGCACGGAACGAAACGATTCTTGCACAGAACGTTGAACGGTTTGCACGGAGCGCTGAACGGTTTGCATAAAACGGGATGCACAAAACGTTTCCCATTTCTTGCACGAAACGGTACGCAGGGCGTGCACGCTTTGTGAATGGTTATCAATGATTGACATGAAATGGTAGGCGTGGCCTGCACGTTGGATATTTAGGTCTTTACGGAGCCATTAAACCATGAAAAAATTAAATGTAATAATAAACTTGGGGGAAATGGTAAAAAAAAAACTGTCTTTTTAAAATGAATATTATACCTGGTCGACATGGTGTTGTTTTTGTTTTGACCGATTATTTTCAGGTAAAACTCGACGTTATAATGTTTCACTCGGCGAGATAGCCTTCATTCACGCTATTTCCTTCTTTAAAAGCGAGGGGCCTCCGTGGCCGAGTGGTTAGAGCATCGGGCTCAAAATCACAAAGCCTCTCATCTCTGTCGGCGCGTGTTCGAATCTCGGCCGCGGCGTTATGTGAGCAAGTTTGCCATTTTACTTGCGGAAGGTCGGTGGTCTCTTCCCAGGTATACTTGTATGTGTGTTCTCTCCTCCACCAACAAAAACTGGACGCCACAAGATAACTGAAAAATTGTTGAGTGTGGCGGAAAGCAATAAATAACCAATCAATCTTTAAAAGCGAAATAATCTATCTAATGGAAATTACCACAAAAAACGTAAAATTGTACAAAATGTGACACTTAACATATCTACACACTGAATTATTTTGAAACAGACGAATTTAAAAGAAAAGAAAAGAAAAACATGTCTTCCTGTAAACAACCCATTCACAAGGTATGTCACGCCGCCATCTTGGTTTTCTCTTTTACCAGCTGATTTTTGCGCATTTGAGAAGCAGTGGACGATGTTCATAAGACAATCATAAAATAGTATGTAAACATGAATACATGATTACATGATAGTTTGTTTACGGGAAGGCATTTTTTATTATAAATATTTAAAACGTCGAGCGCTTGTGTGCATCTCGTATTCCACCATTCAATGTCATGTCACATGCTAAAATAAACGAAGCTGGTCTAAATAATGATTTCCCACTAAAACGTTAGTTTCCTATACTTAAGATTTATGGATTTTTTTTTCAATGAAATGCAAATGTGTAATTATGAAACAACTTTCCGTGCGTAAAAGTATGCGACGGTGACCACCACATCTTTTACGAAGCGGTGGTTGTTTACACTGCGCCTGTACCTTAATTTTGGCAGATTCACCCTCAGGGTATAGAAATACCCTTGGGTGTTTTTTTTTCCACACATTTTATTAAGTGAAAAAAAATTGTGCAGAATGTCTCAGACATAAATTGGCAGGCTTCACGATTTTCACGAGCCCGTATTTATATTTTTGCCGTAAGTAACTGGTATCAGGGTGTACGTTACTCATCCTCACACAATTTTTTTATTTCTCTAAGCATTGCTTTTAAAGGCAGAACACTCAATATTTAAAGCATCCATTAATGTCTTTAATCACAATCATTTCGATAATTTGCACCTTTGTATATCGTATGTGGTACGTGTGTTGATTACAATAAATTAAACAATAATTTTAATATTTTGATTTTAATTTTATAACATCGTCTATTTAATTGATTTTAGTTAAGTTTCAATAGAGGATTGATATATTGATTGATTGTATGTTTGTTTTACGTCCCGTCGTGAATTTTTCACTCATATTGAGACGTCACCAGCTGTAGGTAAAGTACCACAAATTTAGACTTATGCCTAATGCTCAGGGCCGTAGCAGTGACGATTCTTTAACGCGACAACACCTACCGTGACACGGGACCTGCGTTTTTTTTAGGTCATATTCGAAAGACCCGTGATTCTCACTTCTAAATGACGAGCGTTTGGCGAAGGAGCAATCACTACCTATTTTTCGTCTTAGGTTTGACGCGTCCATGGCACGAGCGGGGCTCGAACTCGCGACCTCCCGGTTACGAAGTGAACGCTCTAACCACTGAGCCGACCGGTTTCAATAGAGGAAATGCCGATTCTGTTAAAACTTTAACGCTACAAAATTTTGATTGATTGATTGATTATTGTTTTACACCACACTCACCAATTTTTCAGTTATCTGGTGGCGTCCAGTATTTATTGGTGGAGGAGAGAATCCAGATACAAAGTACCCGGGAAGAGACCACCGACCTTCCCAAATTAAACTGGCAAACTTTCTCACATATATCGGCGCGAGCGAAAATCGAACCCGCGTCAACTAGAGGTGAGAGGCCTTGTGATTTTGAGCCCAGTGCTCTAACCACTCGGCCACGGAAGCCCCCTTACAAAATTTTGTGCTTTGCTGAAATATAAATGATGACTACCCATGTATTTCCCCAGAAGCCATGCAGTGAAGCTTTTTCGCCTTATTTTGTCGAATTTTCGTTTTGTTGCCATGTCCTCTTTCCATTATTTCGGAGCAAAAAGTTGCTAATTATCACTTTGTCGTCTATTTGCCTCAAAATAACGAAAAGACGACAAATTCTAAAATGGGACTAATCAGCCGTCATAGTTTACTATATTACACATGATTATATTGGTATGTGGTATGTTGTTTAATGTCTCACTCGAGAACTTTTCACTCTTATAAAGACCTCACCATTATCGCTAAAGGGCCACAAAACATAAGTCCGTGCTTGGAGCTTACGACTTTTATGCAGGGAGGGATCTTTATCATACCACACCTGCGGTGACATGGGGCCTTAGTTTTTACGGTCTCATCCGAAAGACCCTTCCACTTAGTCGCCTCTTAAGAGGATCAAGAAAATGCCTTGCAAATCTTTTCAATAGTGTAGGTTGTTAACTTCCTGCTAAGCATAGCAAGGTTGGAGCTACATTTTAATGTTTGATATGAGGAAATGCAACGTCAAAGGTGAGTGTTATGGTCATTGCGACATTTACGTTCTGTAAAGCAGTGGTTATATTTTATTGAGAATTTGAACAATTTGCCTTTTGAACAAAGAAAACATCATCACGTAAATATCCCCAAGACATGTAGGTATCAAGAGCACTTTATGAACTCTGTCATTATCTGATGTCTGTATGAACTCTGTCATTATCTGATGTCGGTGTGCGTTCTGTCATTAGTTGATGCCTATATGAACTCATTATCAGAAGTGTGAAACTCTGTCGTTATCTAATGTCTGTATGTGCTTATATGTTTATTCCATGTACTGAATCACTTTCACGTCTCCTGAAGCATATAACCCTACCCAGAGCCTCTCTTCGCTGTCCATACTCAGTCCTATAGGTTTCTCTAGTCCACAATTGTCCATACATCTCAGGAACTGTCCGTTCTGATCCAGGATGTGTAGACAGTCATTGTTGATATCTGTCACAATGATCTTACTCATGGAGTCTGTCACTAGATGTCTAGGATCAAATGACTTCTTCCTCCTGGCTGATGTACCGTCGTATCGGAATCGGACTCTTCCTGACTTGTCCACCACAACCAAGGCTTTTGCATTATTATCAGAGGCACAGATGTCTCCATTGATGTTCTCCTCCGCATACATTGGGTAGTTCCCTCTTTCGTAGATTAATTCTCCATTTTCATCTTCATATATTTCCTGATTCACTGTGTGTCCTTGATAGTGGACAATTTTATTTTGACTAAAATTAAACATACAGACCAGGATTCCCCCTGATCTAGTACAGCAGAGTCTGCCTGGACGCCAGTCCTGTGGTGTGGTTATCAATGTCTCTACTCTCTTGTGTCTGACAATGTTCACAGTTCTTTTGCTGGCGTTACTGTATACCAGTTCTCCCTGTCTGGTCACTGCAATGCCATTAGGCTCGGTGTTACATGTGGTGGTGACAGTGTCCTGTACAGACCCGTGTATGTCAACAAGTCGTATGGTTTTATCTTTACCACTAACCCAAGCTTCACTCACTCCCACACAAGCAACAGAACCGAAAGGATGAACTTCAGTAGGAATGGTTGTAATTGCTTTGATTTGGTCTAATAACTTTGACGTAGTTGTATAGAAAATTTCATCTATTTGACTGGATAAGTTTGTCTGTGTCATGCTCGCCTTGTATTCTCCTAACTGTAAGCTGATTTCTCTACCTTGGACTTTTTTGGTTTTGAGTGATGGCAGTTTGACATCAATATCCCCAGGCATGCTCCTGTATTCGTCGAGTTTGGATTTGTAGTTAGCGATTGCACACATATTGCTTGACTTCAGGATTTCTTGGTTTTGTTCCACTATTTTGATCATATGTGGGATTCTATTCTTTATTTTACCTTGATGAGATTTTAGAGCAGCCAGGTGATTCTCTTTCATGGATTTGATCAAAGAACCTAGCTTATTGAAAATGGTGTCAACTTCTCGATGCCAGAATTCCCTGTGCTTTTCTTCTTCATTTTCCAGTTCATCAAATTTGGCCGATGCGATCAACAATTTCCTTTCTGATTCTTTATTTTTCTTCCTGTACTGAGGAATGATAATGGATTCAATTTCCAAGTTGTCGTTTTCAATTTCTTTTTTCTTATTGAAAATATCAGACAAATCTATGTATTTGTGTCCATTGTGGGGACCAAGAATGCATTTCAGACAAACTGGGACATCACATGTTTGGCAGTGGGCCTCGCATCTTTGACAGGAATGAAATTCACACTCTGGAAAAGCCAGTCGTATCTTTCTGTCTTTGAAATTAACAATGTCATGTGGTTGATACTTGAGCTTACTCACATGTTTACTGACACAATCCGCACACATACTAATTTGACAGCTGTTACAGAACTGCTGGGTAGGCTTGACACAAAGGTCACAGGTGATGACCTCCTGTGCCTGTGTGGTTGGCTTGGCCATTGTATATAGTAGAAGCTTTGGTAGAAGTTTGATCTGTAAATAGTTAAAATAAATGATTATACTTATTCACAAATGTTTGATAGTGATTTAAAGAAAGAGTGTTTAACAACCAGAGTACTTTAGTTTATATTACTACAATGTAAAACATGCAACTATTTGAGGTGTAGCGATATACCAATATGCTGAAATATCACGTGATAACGTGTATTCAGATCGTAATCCAAATATTTAGTTTGATCTATCAGTTTTATTTTTGCGGTGTTAATAACTAATTTATCAATATTATAACATTACTCGCATCAATCTGCTTTTTTAACGGCGTTACTAGTTATTACCGGTTTGTAAATCCGACGGGAACTATAGATTTCTTTCTGTTTGTCAGTCTATCCAATTTGTTTTCCAGACGTTTTTCCGTTATGTTTGCATGGATTCATTTGACTGATTGATTGATTGTTTATTGTTTTCCACCACACTAAACAATTTTTCAGTTATCTAATGGCGTCCAGTTTTTGTTGGTGGAGGAGACAACTCAGATACAATGTACCCGGGAAGAGACCACCAACCTTCCGAAATTAAACTGGCAAACTTTCTCACATGTATCAGCACAAGTGAGAATTCAACCCGCACTAACTAGAGATGAGAGGCCTTGAGATTTGAGCGCAATGCTCTAACCACTCGACCACGGAGGCACCTAAAGGATTCTTTCGAAACTTGCAGTGCAGTGGTAGACTACGGATCAAGGTGGAATTTCGTAACGTTTGATGGACATATCTTGAGGAAATTACTTTTTACATTTTGATATTCCGGGTCGAGAACGGAATCGTGTTCATATGGAAAGGTTGTAAAAGAGAACACCTGACTCCCTCAATCAAGGAAACTCGTCGTGTAAAATAAATCACTTCAGTAATTAAACATTTCACGCAAAAGCAGAACATCAATCATGTATCAGATCTGTAAATCATGCGAGTATTTTTCTGTAGTCATTGAGCGAAGTCGAATCAGTCGGTAGTACACAATTTCCCGTATTCTTGCAATCTGACTGAAATCGCGGGTATTCGAAATCGACTTTCATACATTTTATAGGAAGTACATGTAGTTATTGTGAACAGGGATCAGAAGATCTTTACAAGTATTTAAAATGCAGATATGAATGTTATATCGGTGTTTTGATTTGTGTTCCATTTGCACGATTATTTGAATATTTCTCCCACGTATTTTGTGCAAAGAGAGTAACCCAGATATTAAGCTTTTTGAACCGCTTCGAAACTAGACAAACGGTACGCCGCTCACTGACGGATTGCGCAACTTTCATGGCTGTTTTCATAAATATAGTTTTTCAGACCCAGATTTACTAAGTGACGTTTAAAAATTACAGAGTTCTGACTAAGAATTTTCCATTGCTAGTAAAAACTACACGCGTCAACTGAATGAACAATGAAACTTCCAACTAATTAGATACTGTTAAACATTGGGATTTGATATCATTGTTTTAGGTCAGTTCAATATAAAATAAGTAAGGGTTATTTCACATGTTGACGAGGGCGCGCTATGCGCGCCCGACGCAAGGGTGAAATAAACCACTTGTCGCAAAGTACATTGTTCTTTGATTGCAAAGGGTGGTCAATAATAGATAATCAATTGACAGAAGGTCTTGCTGTTCCTGAAAAGTGTTCAATATGGGATAAAATTCTGTTTTGAATATATTATGTATATATTGTTTGTGCTGAAGGGGTTTGATCACTCTAATTCCCCTAATAATTGGAGCAATCATCATCTGCTATTCAAATGGAACCGCGCCGACCTCAGGAATTGTACAAGGGTATTTAAATGCTGACCTGTGGTAAGAAAAGCGGAACTGTGCGACAACATGAAATTTAAACTATCTCGAATATTGCATCCGCCATTTGATGGGGCGCCGGTAGGGGACATGCATTGCTTTACCAGTACTCTCAGAAAGCTTGTTTATCATTATCATTTGACCTATGGCATGCATTTTGGTGTAATGTCGTATTGAATGAGGAAAGGTTTAAGATATATGTAATATTGATCTAGCCTCTCACTCTTGCGAACCTGAAAACGTTTAAAGTTACAATGTAAAATCTGATTTGATGCAAGTAGAGCGTGCGGTAGGAAGCGAATCCTCAAAATACTAGCATTTCAATCGAATACGTCACACGACAAATTATTATTTACAATAATCATGTAAACAACAAAAGAATTAAGCTACATTCAACTTCCGCCAATTTGCATAAATCTTATTGAAACCTATATTTTTGCTTTACAATAGTAGAGGGGCCTCCGTGGTCGAGTGGTTAGAGCATCGGGCTCAAAATCACAAAGCCTCTCACCTCTGTCGGCGCGTGTTCGAATCTCGGCCGCGGCGTTATGTGAGCAAGTTTGCCAGTTTACTTGCGGAAGGTCGGTGGTCTCTTCCCAGGTACATTGTATGTGTGTTCTCTCCTCCACCAACAAAAACTGGACGCCACTAGATAACTGAAAAATTGTTGAGTGTGGCGGAAAGCAATAAATAATCAATCAATCAATCAATAAATACAATAGTAGAGCGACAAAGATAGCATGACGTTTAATGGCTCTACAGCCTCGGTCACGACCGGTAATGCATACTTTTTAATCGTGCGGTCTTTGCGTTTGTTACGGTAAATGAGAGTCGTCAAGGTTCTTGAGATGGAAGGATAACGTACGGATGTCAGGCCTTGTATCACACATGCTCCTGTTCTGCCTCGGAGTTATTGATTTTTGTGCATGTCATGTGATGTAAGTAAAGTTTCCTAAAACATGAAGAAGGTAAATAAGCTATTTTGGACCCACTATCAAGTATCTACCATATTGCTTTTTTAACCATGGCATTTGACTTGAAGTTGTTTTTTAAAGGAGATCTAATTTTAAGTACATAATGTGCATCACATGCAATTTTAATGATTTGATCTTCCATGAAGGCTGATGATTTTTTTTAAAAACAGCATGAAAGACAAACATTACTTCGACTTAGGAAAATGAACAACAAAATAGGTATTTTTGCATAATTTGGTGTACAAAGAAATCTCATAGCAGGAGATTGTAACTGTCTTGTCCAGTGTATTTGTTTCTCTCTTCATTTTCATCAGAATAAACATCATCTCGAACACTGAAATATGTCTGTGGAATGGAAATTTAAGTTTGTTTCAAAATTATTTCAACTTTAGATATTAATATCCTGGAAATTGTTGGTAATGATACATGTTACAACCCAATCACTACTTATGGAAATGTGGGCAACCTCAGCAAATCATCAATATTTTGTGGTAATGAAGAGGAATAAGTTATTATAAATCTGTGACAAAGAAAGGATCTTTAGATCTACCCAGATAAGATTCAAAAAGAATTGAAGGTCAAGGTCACAATGGAAACACAAAGTCACTGCATTTTCAAGGCATGTGGATATGAAAAAAAAAATTATAAAAAAAATCCTACAGTAATATCCACACTTTGCTTATATGTGAAATCAGAGGACAGCCTCAATATTCAGACAGGTGGAAACCAGTGTAATTCAAACTGCAACTCAAAATACCAAAGAAAAACAAGGAAGGGCATTGTCAAATCAGCAGCTTATGTATTGTACAAATCATCCATGAAGCATGCAATGGGAAGGTGACAGCCAAGTATATAAAAATTCCACACTCGCTCCATGTAATGTCACTTAAACAATATAAGTATTTATTTATTTCAAATATTTTAAAGTCAGAAATTCTGAACAGGTTTTAACTTTGAAGTTTAATTTCAGGAAACAAATTGATTAAGCCTCTTGACCTTCCAAATAACATTTCCGAAAAAGGAGGGGGGAGGGGGGGGGGGGCACACTGTAAAAAGCAAAAGAAGAGGACTTGAAGAACTTCTGAAGTCTTTTTTTTTATTATTACAAAAAAATATATGCTGAAATATCTAGAAAGAAAAATTTACTGAATTATTTAGTGAATGCAATGTCATAAAACTTTGATTTTCTTTATCATTTTTTGTAAATTACAGAAATGGGAGACAAGAAATCCAACATCTGGGAAAGTGGACACAGCAGGACTGTCTCATCACTTGATCAGTAGCATCATATCCGCCATTGCAGTTGGTTCCTCTCCAACAACCAAAATATATGCCCACCAACAGAGAACAAATTGTGTACGCATTTTATAATTCTTGATATTTGCATTAACTAAATTGATAATCCATTGATAGTGCATTATTTACAACCACATCTGTGAGATAGCATTAGTGTGGACACCAGAAAGGAAATGGGCACAAAGAGACCAAAAACAGCCTGGAGAAGGAGAGTAGAAGCAGAAAGAAGTATAGGATGGAGAAGATGGAATGAGGTCAAGACAGTAGCCTTATGTGCCTTTTGGTGTGCAGAAAACCAAGTGCTCAGTAATGTCTAGATTGTTGGAAATGGGATGACCAGTAATATGAATGGATGTGCTGGACCCTGCATGGAAAAACTATACTAAGACCATCATGTATTTGAATAGATTTATATTTTGCTATTAAAAACTTGTATTTATAGTGTTGCTTATACTTATTAACAGCTCAAATGAACCTAATGAAAAAGTGTATGTACAATAGTGTGTATTAAATCTATACTTAACAAAGTATGTATCTCAATTTATTTCAATTGAAAATTTTCAATCCACTACTTTATTTCTCTAACCAGTACGTATATATGAAAACATACATGTAAGTAACCACCTTAAGGATGGATTTTTCTCATATTCATTGAAAAGTTGGTGTCATTTTATGCTCACAGTTATTAGTATCCATTATTTGATTAATTTGTTCAGTGTTAATGAGTTTTGATTTCATAGAATAGGTATTTTTAGACAAAATATATCTAAACTACAGAGTCCCCGAACATTTATTAGGTTGTGATATGTGTGTGGAAATCTTTTCCAAGATAAGCACATATTAGCACATTAGTTTTAATGATGTATATCTTGTGACTATGGAAGAAAATATGTTCAAAACAGAATGTGTATCTTGAAGAATTGTTGCCCTTGAATATCATTCATTGAACTGCATGTATTATATACACAAAAATATCCCTTTTATTGTGTTGATGTTGTCAGTGGGTGAAGTTAAGACTGGGCAAAACCATTTTCTCTTTTATCTTTCTTTTAATACTTCTGTGTCAGTGAGAATTTTAAACGGGGTGAAACCATTTGTAATATCATTACTGATTAATGTACTTAGTGATATCCTGTTATTGTTATATTAAATCTATTTCAGGGCTTTACATCTGTACATTTTACAATACAATATTCTGCGCTGTGGTATTAAATTCCCCAAACCTAATTCAGGAGTTATTGTCATTAGCAGCAAGTTTATTATGATATGTTATGGAGTTTGTTAATTTGTTAAGAAACTTCACTGCATGTTATAATGAACTTGTTTAACTTAAAAAAATCTTGCTATAAGGACTCTTGGTTAAAGATTAAAAGTATTTTTGAATTTGTGTCTCCCAAGGAATTCCTTATAAACAAGCTTTACTTCATCATGATTACAGTATATAGATTCGTGTGCATTTCATTTTATTAGACTTTCTCATTTTATTACATTTCTTGCAAGTTGCTATGAAAAAATTGATGGTCTTTAAAAGCACTGATCTAGTGAAAAGCAAAGATCCAACTGTCATTCAGGAATCTGTGTACTAGGTTAACAAGGGCAGAGGTCATGTGGTACCGCATTCTGTTGCACAAATAGCATCAGGACATGTCCTCACAACCTCCATGCCACGTCCAGGTAGAACACCCGTAGCACAGTCCTTTCTTCCACTCCATGCATGCAGATGGACATCATAATTCCTTGGTGACATCAATGCCATTATCTCCCATGCAGTTTTTCATGTTCTTGTAAAACTGTCACAGACACCAGTACTTGTGTGGTGCCAGGAGTAGTTTAGTGCACAGGCACCTGAAGTGTGGATAGCAGGTATAGATTTTACTTGCATACACCTTTTCCCGTCTACCCAATGAAAAAAATTTTTTTAGCACCAATTATAATTTCAAAATAGGTGATTTCCCCACTGATCACCTTCATAAATCATTCTGAATGGTCTGTTTCTAATTGTCTGCAAGCTTTTGAGATGACCACTGGTGAGATACTAATATTCACAACGGTGAGATACTAATATTCATAATGGTATGATCATACTGCACATAGCATGGACCTAAAAGTAAGCTGTTGTTAGTCTCCTAAAAATTTGTTTTACTAGGTAGTTACTGTCCCATTCCCATTCAAAATCCTTATAAGATATCTTGTACTCTGGTATGTTAAACCAGAGAGGGGACACTTGATTTTAATAAAGTTGATTTTCCATAATTTTTCTTTTATTTACTTCATTCATTAGTTACTTTACATCTTAAAGTAAGATACATTGGCTGACACATCATTGTAGAACTGATGAATTGAATTATGAAGCCACCCCCCCCCCATTGAATATTTTGAAGTTAGGAATGGAGAACAATTTGTTTTTGTGTTGATTTATTTTTTATTTTATTACTATTATTATTTTGGTCCTAATTTTTTTCTTTTGAATGTCAAGAATCTTAGATAACATCTTTCTCACCCCCCACCACCTTTCAGAAAAAAAAAAATATAAAAACACAACGCTCTGTGTTTGATACTCTTTATGTTATGTGCAAAACAAGTTCAGTTAAAATTCTGAAAACTTCCTTTTATATATATATATATATATATATATATATATATATATATATAAGATCTACCTTATGATTAAAGAAAAAAAAATAGCCTATCCAAATAATGTGTAATTTCATTCCAGTTGTATCTAAAAAAATTGGTATAATGTAATTAAATATATAAGGCATTTTATATTTAATGTAAATAACTATTATGATTAATTTTTCGTAGTTTGTTACGGTTTATTATTAATCATAATTATTCCGGAAATATATTGTTTATTGGTGATGTTTCATTGTGTTCATCTGCCCGTGTAACACATTCGTAAAGAGACCCATGAGTCATAATGTTCACCTGAGTTACATAACTTCCGGTCACGTCATGTTAAGAAAAATCCATATGCATCATTTACTAAGCTCTGCCCCGTGGGGATCCGGGAAAGAATAGGTCTTTTGTTCTCCTTGCTTGTTGTAAGAGGCGACTAAATGGGGCGGTCCTTCGGATGAGACCGCAAAATTCTAGGTCCCATGTCATAGCAGGTGTGACATGATAAAAATCCCTCCTTGCTCAAAGGCCCTAAGCGCCGAGCATAGACTTAAATTTTGCAGCCCTACACAGGCAATGGTGACGTCTCCAAATGAGTGAAAAAATGTTAAAGTGGGACGTAAAACAATATACAGACAAACAAACATTTACTAAGCTCTACTAAGTTGTTGTACAATGTTTACCTTTTATACTTCTAATATCCAGCTGTGTTTGAATAAGAAATCCATGCCCTCACCCCGGTATTCATCAGAATGGGAAAGTACTTTCGATTTGATATTCTTTCTGCATGATCTGGCTGATCGCGATGTTTACCTTTTATGTACACTGTCCTGTATGAAGTGCCTTGAGTATTAAATGCGCAGTTTCAACACAAAGAGTTGTCTCTCCTTGTACAGGGCAACAAGAGTCTTCCAAGTAAACTTTTATGCGACTCCTTATTGGACCAAGGAGTATATGTATAAGACAAACAGGGATTGATCAAGAAAATTTTCAGGGATTGCGATTGCATCCCAGTTTTTACTTTTTCCTCTCAAATAAGGGAAAGAAGAATACTAAAAATGGTCAATATGACATTTTCGGTAAAAATGTTCAATAAAAAGGAGGAATGTTGCAACTCCCATAACCCTCCTCTCGATTTCGGTAGGGGCACCCAGTCAAACTTGACCATTATGTGCCTTGTATAGTGCAATATAATTATAGATATACAGCGTAAACATGGATTTATTCTGTTTGATATAAAATACTAATTTTTTTGATTTCATCAATCATTTTGGCAGCTAATCACATAAACCACAATATTACAGAAAAGAAATGCATACTTACTACAACGATAACACTAAGGTGCTGTACTGTTGCACTGAATGAAATATTGAGCTATAGGTACACGTGAAACTTGTTATAATTAATACAGTTTGTACTCTACTTCTAGAGCGTATTTCAAAGCACTTGTCTAAATATTCACATAATTTGCTACGTTGATTTTTATGCCCCTCCCTTTTTGTTGCCCTTCATCTGTGGTCAATCTTTCCTTAACACACATCAAACATGTTACCACATGTAAGGAGGTTTGGAGTAGACGACCTTTATTGATTTTGAGATCACATGGTGAAAGGTCAAGGATCACACTGGACATAGGAATATAATGTCACACTCAGTATCTTGTTACCCTTCGCTTGACAGACATCAAACTTGGTAAACTGGTACATCCTAACGAGCAGGTGACCGCTGTTGGTTTTGGGGTTACATGGTCAAAGGACAAGGGTCAATCCATTCGAAACATAGGAAGATATTTTCCGCTTAATATATCTTGAGAACCCTTTGCGTCACAGACATAACACTTGATACACTAGTACATCATAAGGAATAGATGAACCGTATGAACTTGAGGTTTATATGTTTAAAGGTAATGGGTCAAACCACACAAATTAATATATTGTCAATTATATGCTTAATTGTCACCAGTCTTGGTACATTGGTACATCCTAGTTAGTAGATGACCCCTATTGATTTTTAGGTCACATGGTCATAAGTCAAGGGTCAATCCACTCTGAACATAGGAAGATATTGTCCACTCAATATCTTGAATTGTTTGACCCTACTAGCAGTTAAATGATGCATGTGTATAACCCTAAAATGGTGCATGACGTTTGCTTCTAATGCCCGGTTATTGCAAAGTAGATACTACCAAATCTAAACGCTTTAGGTTTGACGCAGCCAATGGAAATGATATACATGCCGGTTGGAAATTCAACCATTAGACTTTACGCAAATACTCTTAACATCTACCATTGATGCTTATATTTGCTAATACGTGGATTGTTTTGCTATGTTGAAATAGTCATTGCTTATATCGAGACATAAAATGCATTACAGTAGCACAGGTTTGATACTGACAAGATATCAAAGAATTGTAAATGTGTCAAATCAATACATTAGATGTGTATTATCATTGAAGATGTACCACTGTGCCCAAAAGAACACCTATAACTTGAAGTCCTGGCGTGAAGACCATGAACTGAACCCTAAGGACCAGAACGAGGCCGCTCTTGATTGGTCAGTGTATATAAATATGTCCTATTCTTAATGAGTATTGATTTTGTTTGACATTTCCGAAATGCCCCAGCCTGATTTGGTCCCTTGTTGAGAATTAATGAAAACAAGTAGAATGTTTCTGTTGCCTTGGGAAAACAGAATTGTATAGCGAAAGAAAACACACACACACAGATATATATATATATATATATATATATATATATATATATATATATATGTGTGTGTGTGTGTGTGTGTGTGTGTGTGTGGTCTATGATTCTTTTTCAAACATTTAATGTGTTCGCAAACAATTTAGAACAAATATATGATACAACAGTCATATGGTAATAAAAATTAAATGATGCAAAAGCAGATCTAGATTAGGTTGCATTGATGAATCTTTAAGCGAGAGGGGGAATATGGGAGTTCTACTTCCTGCCCTTGGGTTGAATATTTTAATAAAAAATAGTCACTTTTGTATTTTGGGTCGTCACCTCATTTTCGGCGGAAATTGGGTAATTGCAACCTCTCTTTGAAAATTATCTAGATCGGCCACAGAGTTGACGACCCCCCCCCCCCCCCCCCTCTTCATAATTGGAAATTGTACAATAAAATCATTATTACGGTTCAGAAAATGTATCACACGAATGTTCAGGATCATGTGATATATTATAGGTAAACTCGTCCTGATTTCACGTCTGATATATCCTGGGAACTTTGTTGTTTGCCCTTCACTTAATTTTCGTATATTTTATCATATTGTAGATTTAGGAGATTGAGCACCGTTCGTTTTCTTCACTTTTGTTCATATTGTACATATAATTTTTCATATAAAATACAAATATACATGTATTTAATGGTCTTTATTGAAGAAGTAAATTACAGTGAAATAAAATAATTGTTATTGAATGAAAGATGTATATTTCCAATGTTTTACTGTGTTTGCTTTACACACACTACTGGATGGAAAAAGTACAGAGTGTCATTTTTTACTGACAATTTCTGATAATCACTGCAATCTAGCTGTGGATGCTGATAATTTTTTATATTTACTGCCGTTTTTCACTGTGGGTGCTAACAATTTTTGATATTTTACTGTCGTCTGTACTGTGGGTGCTGAGAATTTCTGATATTTACTGTCCTTATCGATCGCCTTGCGTCAGCTGTGAAATTGCGCCGCAGGCTCAATACACAAGGTAAGAGTGTCTTTAAAAAAAGAAATATTTTAAAATTTCCATTTCTACTGCGTATATTGTTTGTTTTTCGGCAAATCGAGACGAGTACAACGATACGAAACACTATATATGCATTTGTTGAAACCTGCGTTTTTGAATATTAATATTAATCCCCTTCCTTATTATTTTGATTTGAAACACGCTTGAATTCATTGTCTACAAGTAATGATAATAATTCATTGTGATTTTGAGAGCAATGCTCTAACCACTCGGCCACAGAGTCCTCTGATTGGTCATGCAGCGTAGTTAGATAACCTTTGAAAGTTATTTGTATGTGCAGTGATACCAACAAATCATTTACTGGAATTTTATTGAACATTAATGAAATGAACGCTGAGATAGTGTGTATGACTGAAAGCTGAAAGTTACAGGAATGTAGGTAAACAATAACAGTAAATATTCTGGATGGTCATTTATATGTAAATAGAGAAGAACAAACTGCTTAATGAAATAAACCATATATCATTGAAACAACAAAACAATTACTGAGAGATACAATAGACCTCACTGAAATATAAAAGACTAGTTATTAAAATTTCACTGAAACCTGACTGAATGGTCATTGAAAACTGATTGAATGGTCACTGAAAGGTCATTGAAACCTGACTGATTGGTCACTGAAACCTGACTGAATGTTTACTGAAACTTGACTTAAAGGTCACTGAAACTTGATTGAATGGCCACTAAAATCTGACTGAATGTTTGCTGATAATTGACTGAACGGTCACTGAAACCTGACTGAATGGTTACTGAAACTTGACTTAAAGGTCACTGAAACCTGACTGAATGGTTACTGAAACTTGACTTAAAGGTCACTGAAATCTGACTGAATGGTCACTGAATAGTCACTGAAAGTTCACTGAATTCTGAATGAATGGTCACTGGAACCTGACTGAATGGTCAAGGAAATGCTCCTGTCATTCAGTGAACTGACTGATAACGAAATGGTAACTGAAAGTTGACTGGAAAGTACTTTATCAGTGACCATCCATTTATCATTAAGTTACCATTCAGTCACCTGAGTCGTCGTACGTCCTCCGTTAACATTTTTTTTTTTAACTTCTTTTGGAAAGTTTGCCAGATTACTTTCGGAGGACGTTGGTCTCTTCCCTGGTACATTGTATCTGAGTTCTCTCTTCTACCAATGTTTTTTTGTTGTATGTTTTACACAGGATTTTTGCTGTTTTCCACAGAATGTTTTGATGTTTCATAATGGATTGTTTCTATCGCTTACACAGAATTTTTTTTATGTTTTACACAATTTTTTTTTCAATGTTTTACGCAGTTTTTTTCTATGTTTTACACAGGGCTTTTGGTATGTTTCACTCAGTGTTTTTTTTATGTTTTACACAGGGTGTTTGTGGCCGACACGCTGAATTTTTCTTTCTGGTCTGATGACGAATCTCGCAAATACTGCATTAAATACAAAGGGAGAGAATACACGGGATATTGGTCGTGGTGTGCCGCCCTCAATAGGGCTTTAGACGTAAGTTCAAAATTAAACCTGATTTACGGTGCCACACCTATAGCTTGGATTTGAAAAGTTTGATTTGTTATTAACCTTGTGATTTTGAGCGCGATGCTCTAATCACTCGGCCACGGAGGCCCCTAGGTCACTTTCAATGTTTCATTCATCTTGAAGCTGCTTATTGAAAGTATCTCTCGTGATGTGATCTTGAAAAATGTTATTTTACACATAACTATTTTGCGAAGTTATAGTATTCACATCCTTTATGATCGGGGGAATGATTTTATTTGTTAAATATTATTTTATGCCCAGAACGTTTGGCATAGTGTCAATTTTGATGGAGTGCTGCGTTTGTATATATTGACTATTCCTTATCACAGAATGGTGTCAGAATTACAGATGCGAGTTTCTATGCCGACATTAATGAAAAGAAACTTGCAGAAATACTAAACTCAGACTCCGATGTACCGATACCTTTACTAGAACAGAGGGTTGATGTTCTCCGTGAGGCGGGGAAGGTTTTAATGGAAGTAAGTATATCAAGCTACCTACACGTGGGCCTAGATATTGTAATCATTTGCTTTAAGGTAGAGTAATTAACAATGAATGTACTGAAAAATAGTATCTCCCTGCGGATGTATTTCTTTCGTCATAGTAATTTCTCTATCTGAATTCCTTTATCTGGTTAAGTGGTGTGACAGTTCAAAGGGGGATTCTTTCTCCTCACATGTATCTGATCCCACCTCTGTTTTGTTCAGTTGTCCAATTTTGTTCAATTCTTTAATTTGGTATTCCTCACAGGAATTACGAGATTGATCACTTTGTCCTTGTCTTCACTTTTAAGTTTACCTCAGCTGAAAGCTCAAGTGAGCTTTTCTGATCACCTCTTGTCTGTGTCTTTGTCTGTCTGAACGTCTCCGTCTCTCCGTAAACGTTTCTTCTGTAAAGCTACTGGTTCAATTTCAATCAAGTTTAGTACAAATCAATGAGTGACGGAGATTAAAGCCTGTTCAAATGAAGAATGAAAAGTTGATTTCAAGGGTCAGATAAAGATCGAAGTATTTCGTGATGCAAGCTACTTATTGCTATGTTTGGGTGTTCTTCAACGCATCTTTCTATCTGTATTTTACTTAAATGGAAATGTTTAAAAGGACTACATTTATTTATTATGATATTCGCAGTAACTGTGTAATTGGAAGACAGTATCATGTTCTATTGACAGAAATACGAAGGGAAATTTTCTAACTGCATTAAATCCTGCAATAAAAGTGCACAGTCATTGATGCAGCTGGTTGTTAGGGAATTCCCCTCCTACAGGGACGAAGCCGATTACAAAGAAAAAAGAGGTATATGTAGATTGTTTTCGTATAGTATGAGAGTATCATATAAGATATAAATCAGTTATAGACATAATTTGAGTATCCATGTTTATTTGAATGCTGCTCTCATAATTTACTTGTAAAATTTGATAAGCATATTAGTGCCGATATCTGGTTGCATAACATGTACGTGTATTTTTGTGTAAGATGTAAAGTAATATACTGTTATGATTCTGATTTTATTTCAGTGTCCATTTACAAGAGAGCGCAGATCTTGGTGGCCGACATTTGGTCATGTTTTGAAGGAAAAGGTTTTGGGGAGTTCCTGGACATAGACACCATCACAATGTTCGCTGATTACAGGTGACTTTTATATCCTGTGTAGAAAGATAACTTTTAACTCTTTGTAATTAAATTTACCAATGTTTGTCTTTAATTAACCTTTCATTGTATTTCTTCTTGAAAAAGAACACTGGAATACAATTTTCAGCAATCTTTAACAAGAGAGTACATAAATACAGTATAGTTTTGTAGTATTGATAGTTCTTACAATTTTAGCCCCGTGGGGATCCGGGTTGTTAGAATAGGTCTTCAGTACCCCTTTCTTATCGTAAGAGGCGACTAAACGGAGCGGTCCTTCGGATGAAACCGAAGTGTGGCGGAAAGCAAAAACCGAGGTCCTGTGTCACAGCAGATGTGGCACGATAAAGATCCCTCCCTGCTCAAAGGCCGTAAGCGCCGAGCATAGGCCTAAATTTTGCAGTCATTCACCGGGCAATGGTGATGCCTCGATATGAGTAAAAAAAATTCGAGCGGGACGTTAAACAACAGACAATCAATTATTTGAGTTTAAAAGATGTTTAATTGTCCTTATTTATTTTCAGCATGAAGTACTGACAATAGTTCTTAAAGACAGTGGTTAAAGCATCGCGTTCAAACGTACAAGGCCTCTCACCTCTAGTCGGCGCGGGTTCGATTCTCCCCCCGCCGATGTATGTGAGAAAGTTTGCCAGTTTACTTTCGGAAGGTCGGTGGTCTCTTCCCAGGTACATTGTATCTGGGTTCTCTCCTCGACCAATATAAACTGGACGCCACCAAATAACTGAAAAATTGTTGAGTGTGGCGGAAAACAATAAACAATCAATCAATCAATCATAAAGACATGTTTACCATGTTTACTTTGCAATGCTGACTAGTGTTAAGAGTTTTCCGTCTTCAAACACGAGAACTGACAAGTCATTGAAGTGTAACAAACTACATTTGTTATTATGGTTAATCATACACATCATTTTAAAATAAATGTCAGAATTTAGATTTTTTGAATTTAGCTATATTATATATCACCTTAACTTTTTTATGTTTAGTATATATCAATTAGTCTTTTCTTTACACAAGGAATGCCCTCAAGTTTCCCATTTAGCAGTGTCTGTGGCATTAATTAACTCGTCTATCTACTTTCATTGTAATTTATTTCTTGTTGAAATCTAACGCTGAATAACAATTTCGAGCAGTCCTTCACAACGTAGTACATCTATACAGTACATCTTACAGTATTGATATTTCTTAAAATGTTGTACAAGGTGATTAGTTAACATGTACTAATTATATGAATACTCTAAGAGTTTACGAATTTATGAACAAAGTTTCCTTCGAAGTTTCCTTAAGAGTACACAGATAGTTATAAATAATTTACTTTTTAAAAAATCCTTCAGATTTTATTCCACTTTGAAACGCCAAATTGTAAATGATGTTAAACTACCTGTATACATGTAATGAATTTCCTTTTCCAAAGAATCCCCCAAGCTTTATACCACTTTGGTGCACTGTCCTACAGCGATGAGCTCATGGAATACCTTAAAGCAGGTACGTATAGTGGGGAAGTCATCCGTGAATGATCTTTAAAAGACACAAAACATTAAACTTAACTTGTATCTGAGTAGAAAAGTATATAGTTTTATTAGGCTATGCATGGAAATTCAGACATGGATGGCACCTTCAAGATTTAGGTCTGCTAAATTTTTTAAACTTCGGCACAGATATAATCATCATAAAATGCTGTAATATAAAGAAGGCAACCATGACAGACAAATCATTAATATGGTTAAAATAATTTATGGATGTAATGAAGCAAAACATTTGGATGGATGCAGAGTGAGGAGTCATCATTTTTGCCACCTATGCTGTACGCATTGCTGTCATTTTTGCCACCTATGCTGTATGCATTGCTGTCATTTTTGCCACCTATGCTGTATGCATTGCTGTCATTTTTGCCACCTATGCTGTACGCATTGCTGTCATTTTTTGCCACCTATGCTGTACGCATTGCTGTCATTTTTGCCACCTATGCTGTATGCATTGCTGTCATTTTTGCCACCTATGCTGTATGCATTGCTGTCATATTTGCCACCTATGCTGTACGCATTGGTTTCATTTTTGCCACCTATGCTGTACGCATTGCTGTCATTTTTGCCACCTATGCTGTACGCATTGCTGTCATTTCTATGGATCGTTTAGCTTTTTACTGAATATCAGGAATATTGTGTTAATTTTGGTCATAATTTCCAATATAAGAAAATAAAACTTTCTTTATTTCAGAGAAGATGATGAAATCAGGTGACAGATATGAAGTGGAAATTCGCGGGTGCAGCATTTGGGCAACGGAAGTGAGTAGACGCTAATTTAGAATAAAATTAGCTTAAATATATCCCGTGAATAAATCACGTTTTCTTCTTCGATAGTGTGTAATAAATGTGTCGGTATAATGTTAAATTACAGGAGCTTCATCACAACCTAAAGATTGGGCATCTTAAAGAGACATTACAGCTCAGAAAGCTTATAAAACTACAGAGCTTTCTTACATTCTGTTGCATAGTTGAATGTATCAGCTTTGTGAAAATACATATTTCTAAAGTTGAAAATTCTCGTTTGAACGTAAAAATTAATACGTTTGAAGGACCTTTAAAAATACATTGACACTCCTTCTTTCGGTTTTCAGACGCATGCGCACAGATGGTAAACAGTGCAGCATATCGCGCAGTGACAGGAAACGTACAATGGCTAAGCCCAGAATTTTGACAGATTATGCGAGAATAGGTTTAAAAAAAACTTACACTCGAAATAGAATTTACGTGGGGATTATTGTGACCCCCTAGGTACGAGACACACACGGAGGGCTTTAAAATTAAGTGCTATTTTTATCTGAACATGTCACATGATTAAAAAAAAAAACATTGTTTGCTCAATAGGGACATGGACATGGGTTACCGTTAGAATGATAATTTATGATAATTTGATTATAAGAAAGGAAAGAATCCCATACTTGATATGCTAGTGAGGACCCCTTAAGGGGCATTTAAAGAAATTTCTACACAACACGTGTGCTGTTATTATGAATCACGTGATGTAAAATGTCAGAATCAGCATGAAGAGTTTTAAATTCCGGATAATCTTCAAAACGCAAAGAGAACAAATTAATTTATTGTATGTTCAAAATTGTCAGTATCTAGATGATTTTGACATTTGATCGATACGTATTTTAAAAAAACACTTTATTAAAGTAGGAAAATGAGCTTAAGTTTCTCTTTAAGGTGTCGGTAGATGAATAATCGTGTATATGATTAAATATTTGGAAGTTATGAAACTACTTTATTTGCAGCTCGTTGCTGAGAGAGCAAAGGAATTAATTAAGAAAGACCCATCTCTGAAAGGCGTGTTGATGAATTCAATCCTGATTGATCACTACCTGTGGGACTTTAGACGAGACCATGCGGAGGAAATGCGGGATAATATCCCTTTTCATCGTATCCGATGCATTTACTATTGAAGAAGGTACCCAATCCGTAGGTCGTCTCCTCCGCTTAAACTCTGTGTTTATCAATGAATCATAATAAATCAGATTATCATGCTTAAAGAAATTGGTTTTTTGTCTCCATTGTTGGCAGCTTCTCTTCTTTCTGTCCTATTTTAAAATTGAGTTAATAGTCAAAAATACAATGCTGAGAAGGAGACGTGGGAAAGCCTATTGTCATCGTTGCAAACTAGGTTTTGAGAGAATGGATGAGAAGCACCCGTGATAACTTGTAGAAGCACTGAAAACACATGACTTTTTAGAAAAGCGAGATAATCTGAAACAATAATAACGCAAATTATAGGCGTTATCGCGTCAATGGAATGCGTAATAACACGAATCAAAGGCGTTACATTTACATTTTGCTATTGTGTTTCCTTATAGGACACCGGCCGCGGTAGCTCAGTGGTTAGAGTGTTCATTTCGTAATCGGGATGTTGTGAGTTCGAGCCCTGCTCGTGTCACGGCAACGTCATATCTAAAACGTAAAAGTAGGTAGTGATTGTTTCTTCATCAAACGCTCGGCATTTAGAAGTGAGAATCATGGATCTTCCGGATATAACCTAAATAACAGAGGTCACTTGGCGAGGCAGACGTTGGCACTTCAATGAACACTCACTTCTACGGCCCTAAGCCCCAAGCTAAGCATGGGTCTAAATGTGTTGTATATAAAAAAAAAACTACACACTCCATATATGACTATAGGGGCCTCCGTGGCCGAGTGGTTAGAGCATCGGGCTCAAAATCACAAAGCCTCTCACCTCTGTCGGCGCGTGTTCGAATCTCGGCCGCAGCGTTATGTGAGCAAGTTTACCAGTTTACTTGCGGAAGGTCGGTGGTCTCTTCCCAGGTACATTGTATCTGGGTTCTCTCCTCCACCAACAAAAACTGGACGCCACCAGATAACTGAAAAATTGTTGAGTGTGGCGGAAAGCAATAAATAATCAATCAATCATATATGACTATACAATCGAAATTGAGATCCAATTTTTATGACATTAAGTCAGTCTCGTAGTTATACTTTCATGCGTATGAATACAATCGCCGCATCGAAAATATCTGGATAATTGTGCTACTTTCCCTACATTTTAATGTACACAATGGCATCAAAACAGACCCAAAAAACACGCATCAGAATATTTATATAGAGAGAGTTTCAATTGATAAATTGTCAGAAACATTAAAATCATCACAAAGTTGTTTTATTCTAATTACCCTCTCAACTAGAAACTGGAATATGGTGTTTGTGGCAATATGTGGCATACGATGGGTTTGATATTGGAAAAGAGGAAATGGAGCCAGTCATGGGCCTATTTACTTTATGAATAACAGCCATGGGCAAGGCTGGTTTCGAGGCTCAAAACATTATGTTCATGTCGCGTACTGCTGCGTTTTCATTAAAATCTTACAAAATAAATCTCTCGAGTAAACAAACAATTTCTAGTTATTCGTGTTTTTCTTCTCTTATATCCCCTGGGGTGAAAACACCTACCTGTATTTCGTCTAAATCTGTCAGTATAATGCTACAACCACGAGTCCTGATGATGAACATACCGTTGTTGCCTTCCAAAACTTGCAAACCTTAGCTAGATCTTAACGTCAACGTGATTCATATATCCTCCCTCAGTTCTCTCAGATCCTCTGAATTTCTTTCAATATCTGTGATCAACAATTAGGTTTTCAACTTCAAGAATGTCAAAGCCACTGTTTCCCCATCGCTGGTCCTCAGATGTAGTTTACTCCGCGCCTCTTGTCTCCAACTCAGTTGACGCTCTGAAGCATCTTTATTTTACACTTAGTTAACTTTTGTCATTTTTTATTATTCCTACTAAATCAAATATCTACATTGAATCCGTTGCTGTGCATTCATGTTTGGTAATGCAATATATTAAAATGAAAGTTAAATTATACCTACCGGTAATGACCATTCACAATGCAAGATTAAAGTATTGAGATTATTCTCATTTTTTAGATACAAAATAAATGTAGTTATGAGCATGTTTAGGAGAAAACCATGCAAAAATGAAAAAAAAATGGTATTCATGACACATAAAGAAATGGGGATTTTCTATGCATATTTTAACAGAGTATTGTCATTAGTATCTGTGCTAAAGTTATCACCAGTTGATTCACCCCCAAATCCAGAAAATCCCCAATCTATTTTTAGACCCCTGTCAATCAATAATTTAGAATAAAAATAGCACTTTTATGCACTCCTGAAATCAGTTACTCGGTGAATAACCATGTCTCTTTTTTTTTCTATGAAGAGTATTCATTTAGAAATGTCAATACAAACGGTACTTTTTGTATACAAGATTTCAAATGCTTAGGGAATGCCATATATATATATATACACCCTGTATTGGACGTAAACAGTGTATACCAAATAGTGTACACATTTACATTTAATGAGGAAAAGGTGTACACCTTTGTGATCGGCGTAGACAAATCAAGAGCACCCAGTGTAAACGATTAGTACAAGTAGCACAAGGTTTATCGTTTTTCTTATATGTTATATTCCTACGAAAGTGAAAGTGCGTTGGGCATGGATTCAGTCTCTTTGATCGACTCTTATTTGGATATCTTGAAGCGGAGCAGCTCAAAACTAATACTTTTAATTTCCGACTCCATACATCTGAAGCTTGAACTTCTATGTCTAGACAACGAAAGAAATTACTCGCGTCTCGAAAACACGAATCCGCCATTTTGTCGCTCGCTTCTCTTAGCATCGTCTCCGAGGTGGGAGATGTTTTCAAGGAGGTCCGCGCTGTGGTGATATATACCGGCGCCTCTTCAGTTCGACTCATTCAGATTCAGGAACCATCTCTTGTACACTACGATAATTTTCCCCCAGAAAGAAGACTAGGGTGCGGAGCTGGAATGGGTACAGCGTCCCTTAGGACGGCTCATTTGGAAAGACGGCAAAACCATCTACATCTTTTTTTATATGAAGAGATAGAGGAGGGGTGAAGTAGAAGATCAAGAAGTAAAGGGATTTTCCCCCTTTTAAAAACCAACGGCCCTTTTCATGGCCACCCTAATTTTTATGAAACGACACTTTTTATTACAACGTAATATACAACACAATTTTTTCCCCCATTTTTTATTTTTGAGAACAAAATCATATTGAACAATTTTTAACAATTAAACAGTGTTTAAACAATTAAGAGCATCGACATGTGATTTACATCAGTGATGAATTATTCATATCAGTGACAAGTTCATAGTATGACACTGACAAGTTTGTCCTTTATGAGTTCTAGGTTTACGAAACTTCTCTTTAAACCATTGGTCTACATAATGATCTCGTTGGAAAACCGTGCCTTTCTAAGGAAGTATCCAATCTCAAACCGTTTTTCTTCTTCGATGACGTTGGTGCAAATAATAAACACAATATTGTCCAGTATTGGAACGTCGTGTTACTGATCGTTGATTCTCATCACCACTTACATCTCCTTTTTAAAGGTTCAATCGAAAATGTCGAGCGATCGTTTCGTTTTCTTAGTCGGTGCTTGGGACGTCACGGATGCTCGGGGCTTCAGGGATGCTATAGGGACTACTGATGGTTGTCGTTTCCTTTTATGGGGCCCTTACCGTGCTAAGATCGGAGTCTGGGAGAAACGTTGTTTAGCCATACCGGCTGTATTCTTATCAACTTGTATACCGTGTGTGCTGTGGGCGTCTTTAAGAGCTCTTTTTTCTAAGACATCTAGCCCCGTCTTAGTCGCGGCCGTCAAAGCTTGTTTAGCTCCCTTTTTGAATAAATTGCTAAAGAAGCATTTCCTTTCTGTTTTCTTTTTCTTCCTTTTTTACCACGGACGGTCGATGATAACGTTGCCCTCCGTGCGTCTTGAGTGCTTGTATCAACGAACGTTTATTTTCTAAGACATATATTCCTGTGCGATACCCAGCTGTCATGATTTTTCGTGCTACTCGTTTTGCTAACCCGGTTAAAACACAATCATCTTTGCGTACATTTTGCTGGATTATAGGCATGATCATAACAACCTATCTTCCACAGCTTGTACTCCTTGGGTCTTGATGCATATTTGAGTGATCGTTGATTTTCTAAGACATCTAATCCTGTTTTAGCCACTGCTGTTAAGGCAATGAAAAAAATCCTTGTCGTTTTTAAGAGGAGAAGTATGCCTCCTACACTATTCATTGCAGCATAAGCTCCGCCAAAGCTTTTAAACATATTATTTGCCGTGTCGTGTTTGAGGATTGGAATTCCCTCCCAAGATCCCCCTAAGACCTGACCGAACACGGGAGCAGCGGCCTTCACAACCGTTTTTAAGAGTCCTCCCCACTAGTCAATAATGAAGCCCATTGAGGGTTATACCCGCTTTTTATACTGTTTTACGAAGCCTCTTTTATCTGTTCTTGCCTTTCCCTCCATGGACGGCTCCGGCTATGGCAATGACAATCAAAGGGATAACAATAGTAACGATTGTGCAAAATACAGAATTCAGTTCAAGGGAATTTCACCTCTAAGAATTTCCATCGTACTGTCATGACACAGTGAGATTTGCTTGGGGAATCCATGAATCAAAGTTAAGAGGATATCCTTTCCAACGCACTTTGACATCTGAAATGACTTTTTCTCCTATACATCGCTTTTTATATCCTTAGATTTCCTTCGCGTCGTACACATCATCTTTTTAATCACTTGTTGTTTTTATTGTAAAACGTCCTTCAAATTCTTCATCATCATCGTCTTTAATCCTACATACGTTTTGTCTTGGAACTTTTCTGGAGATGGTAAACAGTTCTGTCGTCCAATACGGTAAATCTCCTTTTTCAAATGTTCGTTTGGCTTTATTAAATCGTTCACGATCTCCCACCTGCAATGGTTGGTTTACTTTGTTTTCCAGACCTATATTCTTATCATTGACTTGAGCAGGAGCCCTCTGGATTCTGCGATGACATGTATGATTTTATCGGTGTGCCAGATCGGGTAAGACATCCACATATCGTCGTGTTTTATGACGTGTGAAATATCACGTGCTTTAAGTGTGCGTTGAAAGTGTTCCACAATACTAGTTTTGATTTCGGCATTACAAGTGGTAAAGAAATGAATGGATTTGTAGTCTTGACGAAATTCTTTATTCCTAAGTTCTTTTCCTTGATCTGATTAAATGTCCATCTCACAAAATCCGTTGGAGACCTCGTATCATTTCTTTGCCCGTTTTGTGTTAAAGGTACCACCCATTTAGATAACACATCAATAGCTATATCCATCAGTATATTTTTGGTCATGTTGTAGACGTCTGCTAAATCGCGTTGCCATTGTTTGTCTATATCGGTCACTCGAGTCTGTTGTCTATTGTCTCTTAAATTTCCGACGTATGGATTTATGTAAGGTATACGTATCTTGTTCTTTGAACCATTCTCGAATTTGAGACAGAGTTATTTTATGTCTTAATTTACGCACTTGACGATACAAAGGTTGTACTCCTCCATACCACGTCTTAGGGTCGTAATACTGATGCATGATCTGTTCTGTAGACTTTTTCATGATGGAGTTATCTGTTTCTCGATTTCATGCCAGCGTCCTTGATTTGTTTAGGGTCATCATTCGTCTAGGTGCTCCATAGAAAGATTGATCAAAGCCGAGGTAGCTTGAAATCCATTCTCATCAATAGGTCTAGGAGTACTATTTTTTCCTGGATTTTATAACCTCTCCATTAATTAATTACGTAGCCTTTATGGGCATTTGTTTCTTTTAAAGCATGTGCAATTCATTGTAATCCTGCATGAGGCTCCCGATGTTTCAAGGATGCTTGTGTCCTTTCTGATTCTTCATTTTTCTTACGTACCGTGGGGAATAATAATAGATTCAATTTCCTGATTTTTTTTTTGCAACATCTTTTTTCTTGTTGAAAATATCTGAAATATCTATAAAATTGTGTCCATTATGAGGACTAAGAATGCATTTTTTAAAAAAAAACAACTGAGACATCACATTGTTGGCAATGGGCCTCACACCTCTGATTTGGATGAAATTCACACTCGGGAAAAGCTAGCCGTATCTTTCTGTCTTTCAAATGAGCGATGTCATGTGATTGATACTTGAGTTTGTCCTCGTGTTTTCTGACTCAGTCCACACTCAAACTGACGACAGCGGTTACAGAAATGATGGGTAGGCTTGACACAAAGGTCACGGTTGATGATCTCCTGTACCTGGTCAGGATACGTCATATGATATATTATAGATAAACTCATCCTAGGCATATCCACCTTTGGTATATCCTGGTGTCTGTGTTTGTTGTAGTTCTGCTAAGATTTTTTTCTTATATTTTGTACATTTTTGTCTGTGTTTTACAGTTTTGTTTTTCATGTTTTACACACAGGATTTCTTTTCTACGTTTGCTATATTTCATGTATTTTTTCTATGTTTTACAGACTTATGTTTTATAGGTTTTCTTTTTTACACAGTTTTTTCCAATATTTACAGAGAGTTTTTGCTATATTTATAAGTGTTTTGTATGTTTGCATAGGGTTCTTGCTATATATACATATTTTTTTTCAATGTTTTTTTCGCTGTATCTTCACAGCTTTTTTTCTGTTTTATGCTTTTCGTCTATGTTTTAGGCAGGATTTTTTCCAATGTTTTACGCATGGTTTCTTCTATATTTTACTCAAAGTTTTGTTTTATTCAGAGTTTTCCTATGTTTTACACAGGGATTTTCTATGTTTTACAAGACCTTTATTTTTTTTACACAGGAGTTTTAGACCAACTAAGTTGTCAACAATTTCCCCTTTTTAACTTCTTTTGGAAACTTCAAAGCCAGATAATACATGTACCACTTTTGGTGTGAAGCTATTTCATGTTTTATACAGGGTGTTTTAATATTTTACGTTGAATATTTCTTTCCGATCTGATGACGAATCTCGCATATACTGCATTGTGATTAGTTTATGTTGTACGAATTATATCAATCAGTCTTTTCTTTACACACGGAATGCATTCATGTTTCCGAATTTATGAATAAATTTTCCCTCGACGTCTGAAAATTTCATTTTTTGAAAGAAAGTAAATAGATGGCTATAAATTAATTTTTTTTTATTTAACAAACAAAAGCTCCTTCAGATTTATAAATCCACTTCGAAACATTTATTTGCAAATAATTTGAAACTACATATATGTAATTTTAAAATTTTCTTTTCCAAAGAATCCCTCAAGCTTTATACCACTTTGGTTCACTGTCCTACAGCGATGAGCTCATGAAATACCTAAAAGCAGGTATGCAAGGAGAGCATGTCATCTATGAATGATTAACTATTTGTGATGGAAATTCCTTTAAAAGACACCCAAAGGTAAACTCAATATGATTCCTTGTATCTAATCAGAAAATGATCTAGTTTTAAGAGAATTTACATGGGTTGATTGATTGATTGATTGTTTTACGTCCCGTCGAGAATTTGTCTCTCATACTGACACTTCACCAGCTGTAGATGAAGTACCACAAATTTAGACCTATGCTTAGCGCTCAGGGCCGTAGTAGTGAGTGTTCTTTAACGTGCCAACGACTACCGTTACATGGGACCTCCGTTTTGAAGGTCATATCCGAATGACTCCTGATTCTCACTTCTAAATGCCGAGAGTTTGGCAAAGGAGCAATCACTACCTATTTTTACGTCTTAGGTTTGACGCGGCCATGGCACGAGCGGGGCTCGAACTCATGACTTCCCGATTACGAAGCGAACGCTCTAACCACTAAACTACTGCAACCGGTCAACAGAAGTGAGTAGACACTAATTTAGAATAAAATTAATTGAAATATATCCCAAGAATATCTTTTACTCGATAGAGTTAAATAAATGTGTCGGTATAATGTTAATTACAGGAGCTTCATCACAACCTATCGATTAGGTATCTTATGGTGTTGGGAGATGAATATTCCTGCATATGATCAAATGTTGGTAAATAATGACACTGCTATGTTCACAGCTGGTTGCTGAGCGAGCAAAGGAATTAATAAAGACCCATCTCTGAAGGGCATGGTAATGAATTCAATTCTGATTGATCACTACCTGTGGGACTTCAGACGGAACTATGCTGAGGAAATGCGGGATAATATCCCTTTTCATCGTTTCCGATGCATATAATATTGAAGAATGTATCCAATCCGTAGGTCGTCCCCTCCACTTAAAATATGTGTATATCAATGAATCACAATAAATCAGATTGCCATGACTTAAAGAATTGGTTTTTTTTCTCCATATGACATGTTGTCTTAGAGATGTCATATTTTAAATTCAGTTGATTTCAATCTCAAAAATAAAATGCAGATAGGAAGAAGTAAGAAAGACGATTGCTTAAAGAAGCACTGACGTTTTTAGAAAAGCGAAACAATAAGAATCTACAGAGTAATGCAACTCAAAGGCGTTATATCGTGAATATACAACGTAATAGCGCCAGTCAAAGACATTATAATATACATCACATGCGTTATTACGGTTACCTGAACGAAAGGCGTAATGATGCAAATCAAAAGCGTTATGATGCGAGTCAGATGTGTAATAAAGTGCATCAGAAAGGCATAGTAACGCAAATAAAAGGCGTCAACGCTCTTCAGACGGATAGTAAAGTGAATCAAGGGCCAAATAACGTGAATCAAAGACGTAATTTGTGTAACGCAAAATCAAATGTCAATGGTACTACCATGTAATATTCATATATTTGGGCTTCATTTACACGTTGACTATGATATCTCTTGTCGTCCTTGTGGTTTTGTATGCCCTTATTGCTCTGAGATTAAGAAAAATCTTTCAAGTGACCAAGGCAGAATACAAACCACTCTGCGGTGATCTTGGTCCGAATTACAACTCCATTTCGGCAGGTACCGAATCGGGTGTCCAGAGTTGGTTTAATTTAATGTATGGCGTGATTGTCATTGTTTACATAGTATCGTTTATTCCATCAGATGTTTTGTTGCTTTTAACGTACACCCATGTGGACTACTTGAGCTTTCCAAAGCAATCCCTCGTGACATGGATGACCTTTGCGTGGTTTGTCATTATCAACCATTTCGTGAATCCTTTCATATATGTATGTTTTGATGTGAAGTTTCGGAGAGCTCTTAAACAGTTATGTCTCTGCATAAAACCCTCAAATTCAGCTGAAATGTCTATACCATCTTGACTGAGCTTCACAGACAGATTCAGGCCAGTTGTGTGCTTATCTTGCATGTATCCACGCTTGGTAAAATCTGTCAGTGTTTCTGCTTAGCATTTTAGCGCCTTCTGTGAAATCCAGTATTCATGTTTAATTTGATGAATTTTATTGTGACGGTTGGTTCAATGTGAAGACCACATAAACATATGTTACGAAAGGACTTAGTACTAATGTGCCATATTAAGTAACATATTTATGTGCTTCATAATTGGGTGAATTTCTTGATAAGCATAAAAACACTGAAAGATTTATTTTGCCACAAACTTCAGAATCTTCATTCAAGGCGGGCGTGATTCACTACATGGGTGTTCAATTAGCGTTAAAAAGAGCGGCAGCTACGTATTTCTCCACACGAGATCGACCTAAGATCCGAAAAGACATATGTACTAATAGCAATAAAGAAAGACTCAGTCTCATCTCATTTCATATAACACAGAGGATTTCAAATGCATTTCACAGCATTTGTCTCTAGTACCCTGGGTTATTTGGAGTAGCATGCGAGTGATAATGAAAGTAAAGCAGTTTGATAATTTATTATCTCAATAAAATGCGGTTTAAATTTCAAATTTGAACAATCAGATTCTAAATATGAAAAGAAAATTACTACATTATTTATTTATATTTATGATTTGGGCGGTAAACTGTACCAGTGCGTATGGCTTGATCATATTTATGCGTCACTAATCTGGCCTGCACCTATTCTCGAGTTGTTTAATGTTCCACTACAGTTCATCGGTTTAAAGCTTTAACTGCGATAGGAACATATATAATAATTATGTCATCAACATTAATTATGTCCTTATCAACAATAAGGACATCCCTCTTCCTAATAAATAAGTTTATTGGATTTTTTTTAATGTTTATTTAATTTTTTTTATTGGTTTAGATTTGCAATATCTACGTTTACAGGTCAAAAGGTATTAATTAGTTGTGACACAATAGGTGCAGCAGTCATGAAATCATAGAAATTTAAATACAATGAGTGACTTTAAAAATACAAAACTATTTGATTTTGTGTCTTATTTTTTATTCCGTTAATTTGAAACATGTCATATTTCTGGTATGTAATCTTTCATCAATAAAGACTAATATCAATTAATATAAAACGGCATTGCTATTCCTTGAGAGCCTACAAATGTGGTCAAAGGTAGTAGAGGTGGGTCAAAATATTGGTACGGTTCACCAATACTGGGTATGTCCACCATTGGTGTATATAACGGCGCGTAGGCAACGTTCCATTGACAGACAAATATTCCGACTGATTCTTTGGGGGAATATTCTACCACTCTTTAAAGAACGACCTTTCCAGTCTTCTCGATTCTGAGCCTGATGGCGGTGCACACGTCTACCAAGCTCGTTCCAAACATGTTCAGTCGGACTATGTCAAGGACATTGATGTCATTTCTGTTAAGAAAGAAATTCCGTAAATCGTTTGTCTTCATTAAAATAAATAAAATGTATTATAGATGTATGAAATTTGTTACCTTCATTAACTATTAAACAAATGTAGGGGATATTGTATTTTGTGATCAAAATGTTCACATATACAACGGGATACGAAACCACGTTGTATAGTTCCTTAACGAGGAAGCATTGCCAAAGCAATTCATCACCCAACCACATTAATCAGTCTTACGATCTGCACGGGATGCTACTGATGATCAAGGGTGTTGTGCCACAAATCTGCATGCCTCTGAATTGGAAGGTTAGAGTCACTCTGAAAGAAGATTTTGAAGAGAAAGCATAAGATTATCAGTTGTTGAGGTCGTTAATCAAACAGACACCATGCGTCGTCTAACACAGGATGAGAGGTTGCGTGACCTTGACATGCTACAGATTGACACGAGACAGGTCGCTGTCACAAGGGCAATGAATGTTTGCCAGTCTGTTATCAGAAGATTATGGTCCAGACATCGTTATACGGGGTTTGTTCAGGATAGACCACTATCTGGTCGACTAAGGGCAACAACTCAGGCTCGGGACAGATTTATCCGCAATATTGCCTTGAGAAATCGTCTGGTAACAGCAAATCAAATACGGTCTCAGCTTCAAAGGGATACTGGCTTGGTAGTGAGTAGTCAGACCATCAGGAATCGACTGTACAGATTTCACTTACACGTCCGACGTCCTCGTTTCATTCCTGTTTGAGGGATCATCACTTAAGGGCCCGACCTCAATGGTGTCATCACCATCAGTTCTGGGATAATCGCCGATGGAACCACGTAATGTTCTCATATGAGTCGAGGTTCACTATGGACGTCCTAGACAGACGCAGGAGGGTTTAGTGCCGACGTAACGTTAACGTCATTAGACATGATCGGTATGGGGGTGGATCTGTAATGGTTTGGGGAGGCATCACTGTTGCCGGCAGAACAGACTTGCATGTTGTTGCTGGACGTGTCACAGGGCACTACTACCGGGACAACATCTTGGCACCCCATGTTGTGTCGTTTGCACATCGTTATGGTCGCCGTTTCATTTTTCAAGATGACAACACCAGATGTCATAGGGCCAGATCGTTAAAGATTATCTCCAACAGCAGAATATCACCACATTAACATAGCCCGCACTCAGTCCGGACCTTTTCCCCATCGAGCATGTCTGGGACATACCTGGACACCTTTAGATGTCCAAAGTTTTGACTGTGATAGAGCTCCTGTAATTTAATATTATTCCAACACAGTTATTAGACACTAATGACAAACAAAACGTTATTAATTCCAGGGGTATATTTACAATAATTTTATTCTAAATTGGCGTCTATTAGTACTCACTTCTGTTGTGCAAATGCTACACCTACGAATTACCACTTCATATCTGTCACCTGATTTCATCATGTTCTCTGAAGTAACGAAAGTTTACTTCTTTTAATTGGATATAATGAGCAAAATGAATACCATATTACTGATATTCAGAATGAATTCCGTGAGAACATAGACAATCTTTTAAAAGGAGCTGTTCGTAGTAATGAAAACAATGCATACAGAATGGTACCAAATATAATAAGACTCACGCACTCCACCCCCATCCAAAGATTTTGCTTCATTACAACCATATGCCACCTATGTACAGCCTCTTAAAACTAGATCATTTTCTCATCTGATACAAGTAAAACATAAACACGGTGAGTTTAACTTTGGGTGTCTTTTATAGAAATTTCCATCACAAATAGTTAATCATTTATAGATGCCATTTTCAACGCGCATACCTGCTTTTAGGTATTTCATCAGCTCATCGCTGTAGGACAGTGCACCAAAGTGGAATAAAGCTTGACAAATTCTTTGGAAGAGAAAATTTTAAAATTACATATATACATGTAGTTTCAGATTATTTGCAAATAAGTGTTCCAAAATGGATTTAAATCTGAAGGTCTGAAGGATTTTTTTTCTTTGGTAATTAAAAAGAAAATCAATTTTAGACGTCAGTGTACTTTTAAAAATATTAAATTTTCAGACCTCGAGGGAAATTTGTTCATAGATTCGGCATTCCTTGTGTAAAGAAAATATTAACTGATATAGTTAATCAACATAAACTAATCACCTTGTATAGAATTGTAAGAAATATCAATGTTACAAAAAATATCCTATAGTGATGTACTCTCCTGTTAAGGATTGCTGCAAATTGTATTTCAACTTTTCCAGAATCCTGACCCTTATGGACAAAATGGAATAGTCCGGAGAATTGAAATGTTTCTAGAGATGTTGATTACCTCCATTATTAATCTGAAACCTGTGGCAACAACCCAGATTCCCACGGGGCATAAAATACCTGCTTTATAAGTGTTCAACACTTGAGTGCACTTTTCCTTTGTAAGAATTTAACGCATTTGAAGTTTCTCTCCAAACTCAGTTGCACGCTTTACTATGTATACCCACCCGCCCTCACTATACAATATTTAATTTAAATCATGTTAATTTATTTTTTAGATTTTAAAGATTTGAAGAAACATTAAATATTAAAAAGTAAATTAAGTTGTACTAGCGAGAGTGCTTCCTTTCCAATATACGTGTTGCTTTTATAGTTTATGAACGATTTATGTTCATTTGAGTGTAACGAACATGAACAGAAGTGTCAAGGTGTATTTTCTCGGTGTTCACAAATTTGCGCATTCGAATGTTTACCAGTGTATTATTTACTCTTTACTTTCATCAGTTTTTCTTTCATAACTCTCTCTCTCTCTCTCTCTCTCTCTCTCTCTCTCTCTCTCTCTCTATTACTTAGCGCATGGACTTGAAATATAGTTTAAATTTTTATGGATAGGTGGTGGTCGGATGATTGGAACATACTTTCTATAGTGTATCAGAAACAAAAGTATTGCTGTCATCAGAAGAATACCCTCATAACAATGATACAAATTGTCATTGTTTCAAACATAAACGTAAATGGTTTGCGATCTACAGCATGCAACATACAATGAAAGATGTCTACAGTTTTCAATTTACGTTTACTTAACTTCAAGCATAAACAATTCACCCTTTGCTTTTTATAAGAGACGACTAAATGGGGCGGTCCTTCGGATGAGGCCGCAAAATCAGACGCCTAGTGTTACAGCAGGTATGACACGATAAAGTTCTTCTCTCCTTGAGGGCCGTAAGCGCTGAATTTTGCAGCCCTTTACCGGTAATGGGTGAAAGATTCTCGAGCGGGAACGTGAACAAATCACAATGACAGGTATATAATTTAATAGCTACAGTACCATAGCTCTCTGATAAAATATTGGGACAGATCAGAGCGATCAGAGATCTGTCCGAATGTTTTATCAGAAAGCCATATACATTTCTGCAGCTGATAATTTAGCATAACATTTAAAGTTTGAAGGGGGGCTCAATATTAATTAGTAGCAAAGATTTTAATTAGATATACAACATCAATGTTGATGGAGAATGGTGCCCTTCCCCGCTTGGAATATTATGACACCAAATTCTTATAAATTACAGCATATGTGCACATATAAAGATGAACTTTGGTTTTAAAAGCTTCCTTTTTTATTATAGAAATGTCAATGGGTCATACTTCCTAAGCTTTTTTCAAATGTTAAACTTGTATAGCATAGCTTGCGAAGTCTTCGAAACAAGAGCTTGTGTTCCTAGCATATAAATGAGTGCAAATATGAAATTAAGACAGTTGCTCAAGAACCTACAATGACAAAAGTATTCGTCGCTGACGTCAAAATTTCTCTGGTGTTGTAAACTCGTCACGGCTATTTTTGTATTGCGCTATTTATAGAAAGCATGTCGGGTTCAGAAATTCTTCCCATGAATACGTCATAGTTTTTAGATTACGTCATTGTTTACAATTTTTGTCGACTGTCAAAATATTTTATAAAGAAAGCTCGGGAAAATGCCCCCTCGTAAGTCAGAGGAATTTCCGGTGGCCGTGAGACTAAAAGTTATTGAAGCTTACAAGACAGAGAAGAATAAGGCTAAAATTGGGAGGTTGTTAGGAATACCTAGGACTACTATTGTCAGTATTATTAAAAAATTTGAAGTTCATGGAAGTGTGGAAAACAGACGTCGAACCGGCCGGAAGCCAAAATTCACCGTGCGCGATGAATTCCAACTTTCAAGAATCATGAAAAGTAACAGGAGCGGAACATTGGATGATATAACAAATGAAATAAATGAAGCAAAGGATTCTACATTTTGTTCAAAAACTGTCAGAAGAAAATTATTTGAAATGGGGTACAATAGACGGGTGCAGAGAAAGAAAATGATCGTCAGAGTATGTAACAGGAAAAAACGTGTTTCATGGTGCAGAGAACGAAAAAACTAGACTGTTGATGATCACTGGAAGAACTGGATATTTAGTGATGAGTGTCAAGTAGAAATAGGTAACAACAATCGCGTATATATCTGGCGAAAGACCGACGAAGTTGACAACCCCCATCTCGTGTGCGCGCCATCGAAACGCAAGCTGTCTGTTATGATCTGGGGTTGTATTTGTTACGATGGTGTTGGAACATTGACCAGTGTTAACGGTAATATAAACTCTGAAAAATATATTGAGATACTAGAAAACAATTTGTGGCCAGTTATTGTTCGGCATTTTCCTCATGGAAATTATGTATTTCAAGATGACAATGCCCCCGTACATACATCGCGATTACTCAGAGCCTATATGGAAAAAAATAATATAAACACTACATCATGGCCAGCCCAATCTCCCGATATTAACATAATTGAAAACATTTGGTTAAAACTTAAAAGACACCTACAATCTACAAGAAACACCATCGATTCTAAAGATCAGCTGATCACGGAAGTTACACGTTTCTGGCAAAATCTATCGGTAGATTATGTTTGCCAGCTGTATGCCACAATTCCAACCGACTACAAGAAGTAATCAAAATGAAGGGTAATCTCACAAAATTTTAAGGTAAGACAACGAATATTAAAACCAGGAGAGTAATTTTTATGAAGTAGTTAATGTAAACAAATCGTCGCCATTTTGACGTCAGCGACGAATACTTTTGTCCAATGACTGGTCTGAAACTGAGAGATTCGCGATTGTGCACAGAGTCTAAATCTATATCCCCTCGCACGGTACTTTAATGGGTTTGGGGTGATGCAGATTTAGCCCAGTTGAGAGGAAATCAAAGTGAGGAATGGGTACCTGCTCAGAGCACCAGTATGTACGGACAGAGACATACATGTATATGTCTATCATAACAGAGCTACCTCCATACCAACTCGCCCCGATCTCACTTTACATTACACATGATTAGAGTTTGACTACAAGCAAGTAATGTTTCTAGGCCTGTTATGCATATAGTTCAATTGTCAAACCCGGGACCGTGTCATCCTTTATAAGTGAGGGTTTCAAGACAAACGGATGATAACCCTAGCACTTCTCGGTCTAAGAGCAAATTTCTGGATCCGGTAATAGTGTTTATCTATGTTCCCTTTGTTTATTTCAAATATTCAAATCACACTTCACAGCAAAGTGATAAAATTGACGTTCTTGGTACGTATTCCACAGGTGAATGAGGAGCGGTAGTCCTTTTTTTTCTCCTCCACCTGTTAAAAAGAGATAAAATCACAAACAACTTTGCTTTTCTCTTAATTTCATTCGTATGCACCTTCTTCTAAATGCCTTACCTTATTTATTTTATCTTAAAAATATGCATTATTGGCAGTAAGTTTTAACTCAGAGTTAAAAGTAACATATCTCTTTTAACCAAACCATTTAATTTTCTAAGCCCAGCCTTCAATTTCGTAACTCTCTTCCGTCCCTTTAGACATAAAATATTATTCAGGGTGTGATACTTTACAGCCTTGTGATTTTTTTTAATTTGTTTAGTTTTTATTTATTCTTTTATTTATTCATTGGTAAAATGTAAATTTATAAAGGTACATGCAAGTGTGACGGCATAACAGATAATTATTTAAATGATATATTATTCAATAAATAATTGAATTAAATTCGATTAGACAACAGACATGGCCTATTTTGAATACCCTCTCTCTAAACTTATATATTACATGTAATGTGATGAATCAATTTATACCAATGCTATGAAAAAATAATTTTACAGAAAATGTCAGAAACATCGCGTATGTCCTTAAGTCGAAGCTTTATTTGAGTTCAATTTATAATATCTTATTCAAATAATACTTTTATCATTAAGTTCATCATTCTCGTTCAGTTGATAAATATATATGTGTCTGTATTTATTGAATATATATACTGTTATAAACGATTAAATGTTGAAGCAGTTTCACAGTTCTTTAATAATTACATACAGTAATTACATAAACATAGTATTGGGGGGGGGGGGGGGGTGCTCTCATGACCGTTTCACCAACTTCTATGTTTCAAAATGCAACACTGGAATGCTTTTAGTATTTATTATTCAGCTATCGAGTTCCATCCTATTAATCCCTTATTGGATTCTGTTACAAGACCTTGCTTTTGGAATTATGACAATGACTTTGTACGTGATGAATTCAACTGAGTACTAATCAGACTAATCTATGGATCTGTGGATAAAAACTAGTGAAAAATACCTTTTTCAGGCGTCTAGAAGCAAGTCAGTAAGTTCTGTTATTACATCATTACAATAAGTATCTGTGTCAATCTTTTATTTGCTTTACGTATGTAGCATTAGTGGAAAACTTGAAAATTTATTGCATATTAAGATAAGCTTATTAACGAAACCGGAAGTCGCTTTTAACTGATTAGGAAAGATAACTCCTAAAAAAATATGGCAGCCGTAATACTGGATAGGTCTATTGACATAAAGGGAAATACGACATCTTTATTAGTTTTTTTTTTTTTTTTATATATATAACCTCACTTTGATGTATACACCCTATCCACATGTTTCAGACCACCACTACCCATCACCCCCTAATCCCCCCCAAAAGACGCATCCTGCCACCCCTTATATTTTCCGTAACCTTAGGGAAAAGGACAAGCGTGATCCGAATGTCCAATCACGGCCTACATCATTTCCGTTCAGTCGTATACCGTATATGGTGAAAACGAATGACCCCCCCCCCCCCCCCCCCCCCCCGTGTAATATGACGAATTTATCCGAGAAAGAGAGGTAGTGCTAGTAGGGATAAGAGTACCAATTTATTTCCTACAGACCTCAATACTAACATTTGGTCCTCTCACTAACTAACGGAATTAATTTTAGATAAATGACCGCCAAGATTTCAAAGTTCAGTCCAAGTGCTAAATAAAAAACGACAAAAATTATATAGGGCCTCGTTGCTTTTATAGGTCATATTTGTACGTTTTTACAACACATAGCAATCTGCAGTAAATTACACCTTTCATTTCAAACACACTTCTACCATGGCAATTTCCTCAGTCATTTCTCGATTTTGTCCGATAATTTTTCATCTCGACAATTAATTTAAACTTCTATATTATTTCTCTCAATTTCAAATAATTTTACTCTTGATATTAGCCAATCACGCCATACCTAAACATTTATACTTCCGCTCAATCTTGGGGGTAAACTGCGTTCGGGTCACGCATCCGGGACTCTCTAATTTAATATTTGAGAAAAATGTAGATAAATTCAGTAGGAAAATTGAAGTTGCTAAAAGAAAATAGATTGTGAAATTTTAAAATAATTATTTTGTAGTACGTGCATTTTTTTTTCTTCACTTTTTTATATAATTAAATGACAAAATATAGTGAAATTCATCGGCTATTGATGAATTCATACATAGCATTGCGGAAAAGGCACAATTAAAATTTGATAAATGGTATACAGCAAAAGTATAATATCTTTCTTTCACATTCGAAAATGACAATACGACTTAATCTTTATTTCTGATCAGGGGCAAATAACTCGTGGGTAACCTGCTTTTCACGGGTACTTTCTTGTCATAACCGTTTGGAACTCTCATTCCAGTAGACATTAGTAAGAATGTGTTACACGGGCAGATGAACACAAGCGGTATTCTCGCGAGATTATACACACTGGGGTGAAACATCACCAATAAACAATATACTTCCGGAATAATTATAATTAATAATAAACCGTATCAAACTACGAAAAATTAATCATAATAGTTATTTACATTAAATATAAAATGCCTTATATATTTAATTACATTATACCAATTTTTTGAGATACAACTGGAATGAAATTACACATTATTTGGATAGGCTAATTTTTTTTCTTTAATCATAAGGTAGATCTTATATATATATATATATATATATATATATAAAAGGAAGTTTTCAGAATTTTAACTGAACTTGTTTTGCACATAACATAAAGAGTATCAAACACAGAGCGTTGTGTTTTTATATTTTTTTTCTTCTGAAAGGTGGTGGGGGGGGGGGGGGGTGAGAAAGATGTTATCTAAGATTCTTGACATTCAAAAGAAAAAAATTAGGACCAAAATAATAATAGTAATAAAATAAAAAATAAATAAACACAAAAACAAATTGTTCTCCATTCCAAACTTCAAAATATTCAATAGGTGGTGGTGGGGACTTCATAATTCAATTCATCAGTTCTACAATGATGTGTCAGCCAATGTATCTTACTTTAAGATGTAAAGTAACTAATGAATGAAGTAAATAAAAAAATTATGGAAAATCAACTTTATTAAAATCAAATGTCCCCTCTCTGGTTTAACATGCCAGAGTACAAGATATCTTATAAGGATTTTGAATGGGAATGGGACAGTAACTACCTAGTAAAACAAATTTTTAGGAGACTAACAACAGTTTACTTTTAGGTCCATGCTATGTGCAGTATGATCATACCGTTATGAATATTAGTATCTCACCAGTGGTCATCTCAAAAGCTTGCAGAAATTAGAAACAGACCATTCAGAATGATTTATGAAGGTGATCAGTGGGGAAATCACCTATTTTGAAATTATAATTGGTGCTAAAATATTTTTTTTTTCATTGGGTAGATGGGAAAAGGGGTATGCAAGTAAAATCCATACATGCTATCCACAGTTCAGGTGCCTGTGCACTAAACTACTCCTGACACCACACAAGTACTGGTGTCTGTGACAGTTTTACAAGAACATGAAAAACTGCATGGGAGATAATGGCATTGATGTCACCAAGGAATTATGATGTCCATCTGCATGCATGGAGTGGAAGAAAGGACTGTGCTACGGGTGTTCTACCTGGACGTGGCATGGAGGTTGTGAGGACATGTCCTGATGCTATTTGTGCAACAGAATGCGGTACCACATGACCTCTGCCCTTGTTAACCTAGTACATAGATTCCTGAATGACAGTTGGATCTTTGCTTTTCACTATATCAATGCTTTTAAAGACCATCAATTTTTTTATGGCAACTTGCAAGAAATGTAATAAAATGAGAAAGTCTAATAAAATGAAATGCCCACGAATCTATATACTGTAATCATGATGAAGTAAAGCTTGTTTATAAGGAATTCCTTGGGAGACACAAATTCAAAAATACTTTTAATCTTTAACCAAGAGTCCTTATAGCAAGATTTTTTTAAGTTAAACAATTTCTTTATAACATGCAGTGAAGTTTCTTAACAAATTAACAAACTCCATAACATATCATAATAAACTTGCTGCTAATGACAATAACTCCTGAATTAGGTTTGGGGAATTTAATACCACAGCGCAGAATATTGTATTGTAAAATGTACAGATGTAAAGCCCTGAAACAGATTTAATATAACAATAACAGGATATCACCAAGTACATTAATCAGTAATAATATTGCAAATGGTTTCACCCCATTTAAAATTCTCACTGACACAGAAGTATTAAAAGAAAGATAAAAGAGAAAATGGTTTTGCCCAGTCTTAACTTCACCCACTGACAACATCAACACAAAAAAAGAATGGTTTTGCCCAGTCTTAACTTCACCCACTGACAACATCAACACAAAAAAAGGGATATTTTTGTGTATATAATACATGCAGTTCAATGAATGATATTCAAGGGCAACAATTCTTCAAGATACACATTCTGTTTTGAACATATTTTCTTCCATAGTCACAAGATATACATCATTAAAACTAATGTGCTAATATGTGCTTATCTTGGAAAAGATTTCCACACACATATCACAACCTAATAAATGTACGGGGACTCTGTAGTTTAGATATATTTTGTCTAAAAATACCTATTCTATGAAATCAAACTCATTAACACTGAACAAATTAATCAAATAATGGATACTAATAACAGTGAGCATAAAATGACACCAACTTTTCAATGAATATGAGAAAAATCCATCCTTAAGGTGGTTACTTACATGTATGTTTTCATATATATGTACTGGTTAGAGAAATAAAGTAGTGGATTGAAAATTTTCAATTGAAATAAATTGAGATACATACTTTGTAAAGTATAGATTTAATACACACTATTGTACATACACTTTTTCATTAGGTTCATTTGAGCTGTTAATAAGTATAAGCAACAGTATAAATACACGTTTTTCATAGCAAAATATAAATCTATTCAAATACATGATGGTCTTAGTATAGTTTTTCCATGAAGGGTCCAGCACATCCATTCATATTACTGGTCATCCCATTTCCAACAATCTAGACATTACTAAGCAATTGGTTTTCTGCACACGAAAAGGCACATAAGGCTACTATCTTGACCTCATTCCATCTTCTCCATCCTACACTTCTTTCTGCTTCTACTTTCCTTCTCCAGGCTGTTTTTGGTCTCTTTGTGCCCATTTCCTTTCTGGTGTCCACACTAATGCTATCTCACAGATGTGGTTGTAAATAATGTACTATCAATGGATTATCAGTTTAGTTAATGCAAATATCAAGAATTATAAAATGCGTACACAATTTGTTCTCTGTTGGTGGGCATATATTTTGGTTGTTGGAGAGGAACCAACTGTAATGGCAGATATGATGCTACTGATCGAGTGATGAGACAGTCCTGCTGTGTCCACTTTCCCAGATGTTGGATTTCTTGTCTCCCATTTCTGTAAAAAATGATAAAGAAAATCAAAGTTTTATGACATTGCATTCACTAAATAATTCAGTAAATTTTTCTTTCTAGATATCTCAGCATATATTTTTTTGTAATAAAAAAAAAAAAAGACTTTAGAAGTTCTTTAAGTCCTCTTCTTTTGCTTTTTACAGTGTGCCCCCCCCCCCCCTCCTTTTTTTTTTTAAGTGGAAGGAAATCTGGGTTGCATTCCCAATTATTTCTTCATTGATCATCTATTTTCTGGAAATGTTATTTGGAAGGTCAAGAGGCTTAATCACTTTGTTTCCTGAAATTAAACTTCAAAGTTAAAACCTGTTCAGAATTTCTGACTTTAAAATATTTGAAATAAATAAATACTTATATTGTTTAAGTGACATTACATGGAGCGAGTGTGGAATTTTTATATACTTGGCTGTCACCTGCCCATTGCATGCTTCATGGATGATTTGTACAACACATAAGCTGCTGATTTGACAATGCCCTTCCTTGTTTTTCTTTGGTATTTTGAGTTGCAGTTTGAATTACACTGGTTTCCACCTGTCTGAATATTGAGGCTGTCCTCTGATTTCACATATAAGCAAAGTGTGGATATTACTGGAGGATTTTTTTTATAATTTTTTTTTTCATATCAACATGCCTTGAAACTGCAGTGACTTTGTGTTTCCATTATGACCTTGACCTTCAATTCTTATTGAATCTTATCTGGGTAGATCTAAAGATCTTTTCTTTGTCACAGATTTATAATAACTTATTCCTCTTCATTACCACAAAATATTGATGATTTGCTGAGGTTGCCCACATTTCCATAAGTAATGATTGGGTTGTAACATGTATCATTACCAACAATTTCTAGGATACTAATATCTAAAGTTGAAATAATTTTGAAACAAACTTAAATTTCCATTCCACAGACATATTTCAGTGTTAGAGATGATGTTTATTCTTATGAAAATGAAGAGAGAAACAAATACACTGGACAAGACAGTTACATCTCCTGCTATGAGATTTCTTTGTACACCAAATTATGTAAAAATACCTATTTTGTTGTTCATTTTCCTAAATCGAAGTAATGTTTGTCTTTCATGTTGTTTTTTAAAAAAAATCATCAGCCTTCATGGAAGATCAAATCATTAAAATTGCATGTGATGCACATTATGTACTTAAAATTAGATCTCTTTTAAAAAACAACTTCAAGTCAAATGCCATGGTTAAAAAAGCAGTATGGTAGATACTTGATAGTGGGTCCAAAATAGCTTATTTACCTTCTTCATGTTTAAGGAAACTTCCACCAAAACAACTTTATCATGCTGGAATTTTACAAAATTTACTTATTATATTTATAGCTTAATATAATCTTTAACATGATTTAAAAAAAAAACTTACACCTTTATTCTTTACAATTATATTTAGTACCTTAATTTGTTCATTCAAACTGCACAAACATTTTATAATTAGTTCTGGTATAAACACTTATTGATCAATTGGATTTAATCTAATTGTTTAATTATCACTATCATTATACTTCCTTTCACCAAATCTAATCAAGCAGTGCACTCCTCCTATTTCCATCATAACACTACCGGTACCCACTCCAGCATTAACCCTACTCCCCTTTCATGTATATCAATTTAATAAAAAAAATTCCAATATCAATTTTGGGATGTACAAAATTATAATGACCATTTCAATGTAATGGAGTTGTGATACACCTAACTGCTTCAGATTTGCATATTTCATTCAAAAGCATAGATGATGGTAACAGTCGCATATCTGATCTCACCTCTGGTGTGTCTAGGGGTCCATGCTTTCCCTACTCATAATTTTGTATTCTTCATGGGATTTATGCGATTGATCACTGTTCGTCATTTTCATTTTTTCATCCACCATAGCATTATGAAAGAAAGGAAAAGAGTTTTTCCTTCAACGTCTCCGCTTCGTTTGTTTTTGCCGCCATTACGCACTAGCATTCCGGAAAAATTCTATTTACAAAATATGTCTCTTTCATTTCGTCCACTTTCGCGCGAGACTATGGCTTGTGTTCATCTGCCCGTGTAGCACATTCCATTAGTAACGAGTAACACCCAATCGGAACACCTCGCCCTTTACTTCGTAAAAAGTTTTACGGAGTCTTCCGATTGTCGTCACGTTATTTGATCACTTACCGGAAATTTACACGCTACCAATCCGGTTTCTATATAACTTAGGTAAGACAGAACAAATATGTTAATGTTTCATAAATTGAATATTATTTACTTTATTTATAAATTTATAGTAATTATATCATTGAATGACCGCTATTTAAATGGCGTCTATTTGATATCTTGTACGTTGTCGTTGGTCAAAACCGATTGAAAAGGAAAGTAGATTTCCATTGTTTTATTATTCCTGTATTATAGTGTGTGTCAAACGCTTGGAAATCTTAGGCATTCATTTTTGCTTATCACTTCACTTTATGTAAAGAACAGAATGACAGAACACGAACAGTGAAGTGACTGCCGATTAGGAACACTTCCCCTGTAGCGAAATCTCTCTAAAACTTGATTATCCCTCTTTAGCGAGAAAATAAACATTGACCTAAATGGGTGTTTTGGTGTTCAGATTGAAAATAATGGCAAATTCTGTGCAGTGTTGAATAAGTGTAACACACTCTCAACATGGCGTAAGTTATCTTTATGAAAATGACAACAGTCTAAAATTTTCATATCAACTTTGCTGCATGTAAGAAGGCTGAACACTGTAATCCAGTGTGGGACACTGTTAGTATACATGTCCCCAAAATACGGTGCTATAATTAGTGGTGCCTAAAGCAGTTTAGTATATATATATATATATATGGGACAAAATAAGTTGGGGATCATGGACTATTTCATTGATTAAAACTAATCCTTTGTATGTACATGGTATAATATATGAAACACAAATGCTGACATCCTTTATCATCAGTATTTAATCAGGAATCTCAATTTCATATATTTATTCTTTGGGGTCACAGTGCACAAAACTGTATGTTATTGGATGATGTGAAGAAATCTGACATGAAAGAGAACTTGAACTTTACAAAACATGTCCAAAATTGACTTGGAATTTTATCAATACTCAGTGTGACCTCCATTTGCTCTCAGAACAGCGTGGCATTGGCGTTGCATACTCATTATGAGATTCACAATGTTCTGTTGTGGGAGATTGTTCCATTCCTTTCTCAGCACATTTTCAAGGTCATCCAAGTCTGTGGTTGGTTTGGATGCTGTGAACATCGATGCTGAAGTTGATCCCAACATGCTTGATGGGATTCAGGCTGGTGAAACAGCAGGCCACTCCATACCCTTGAGAGTTTACCTCTCCTTAACCACATGAGCAAGATGGGGACGGGCATTATCATCCATCAGAATGAAATTTGGCCCAATTGCACCTGCAAACAGCCTGACGACTGGGTGAAAAATTTCATACCTGTATCTGAGAGCAATCACTGTGCCGTTCATGATGGCTACCATGTCAGTGCAACCTGCCAGAGAGATCCCACCCCAAATCATCACAGAGCCACCCCCAAACCGACTGTGTTATTGGGGAAAAAATGAAAAAATACTATGAAGACAAAATGTGTTAGTGCATGGACACTTCAAAATGGAGGGGTGCTCCAACATCTCTGCTGTTATTATCCTTTTTTTTTTTAACTATACCGTTCAAGCATGCAACAACTTGTCAGGAGCTGCTGCCCCCAATCCCCCACTTAACTATGCTTAAATGCAGCTGGGCATTCTAATTAGTTACATGTATTTATTACACAAAGCAATGGCGATTTTTCTTTCTTTATCATGTCTTTTTTTAAACATCTATATAGTGTAACTCACATAAATCAGCTTGACATGTTGGGGGCTGTTGTCGCCAACCCCCTTCTTAATTACGCTCAATTACGCTTAATTACGTTCAAACACTGCTGGGTTTTCTAATGAATTTTATTACATGAATTACAGAG